>VXAL01010213.1:152100-173275 GCA_013399475.1 Chauna torquata | reverse complement strand
CGGGGCCGTGCGGTGTGCGGCGGCCGGGCGGCCATGAGGACCGAGATCTCCACGGCGGCGGCGTTCGTCACCCGCCTCCTACGGGCCGCCGGTGGTATCGGCGAGGAGCAGCTGCGGTGCTTCCGGGAGTGCCTGCAGGAGGCGCTGCGCGGTGAGCGGGGGCGGCGGGAGCCCGCGCTGCGGGGGGCCCGGCACGGTCGGTGAGCGGAGGCCGTCGGCTCTGCGGGGTCCGGCGCAGCGCAGGGCCGGGAGCACGGGGCCGCGGTAACGCTCCTCTTTGTTCCTCCCGCAGAGCATTACAAGCACCACTGGTTCCCCCTGGCGCCCTCCAAGGGCTCCGGGTACCGGTGCATTAGGATCAACCATAAGATGGACCCGTTGATAGGAAAGGCAGCGGGGATGATTGGACTGAGCCACGAGAGACTCTTCCAGCTCTTACCCAGCGAATTAACTCTTTGGGTCGACCCTTTCGAGGTGTCCTATCGTATAGGCGAAGATGGGTCAATTTGTGTCCTTTATGAAAGTCCCCAGCCTGGGGCGAAGACGACCAAACCTCTGGAGAGTAGGACCAGCTGTAAGGAGGAGTGGCGAACTGGCAGATCCAGCCCCTCCAAGAATTACAACATGATGACGGTTTCTAGTTAAGTTACTGTTCCTTGTACGATGATGTACAGTGTATCCCAGTTTCATGATAAATGTAGATGTAACTGAGATCTTGATTCTTGTTTTTTATTAGTAGTAGTAGTATTTTTCTACCCTGTGGTCATTCAAGTTGTAGTAGTACTGCCAAGTTCTTTGTGGCCAAGGGCTAATGTATAAAGCAGTTCTTTAAACTGCATGTTACTCTCTGGATCATGTACTGTAAATGCACTGTACAGTCAGTTGACTGTTTTACACATTTATATTTTCAAGGAAGTTCTGGCTATTTGTAATAAAAGAGCAATATTGTAGCATTCTTCATGATGGATTTTTGTTAAGTTTAGCACTAGGTTTTTTTTTTAAAAAAAACAACCTCAACTTGCAAAGCAATAACACAAGGGATTAAAACCAGATCTAACGAGCTGCACACAAATCTTTCCAGTGACTTGTCTGCACCGACTTTTCTCAGGGTCATTCAAGTTTGGCTGCAAGGCACAAATCACAGAAAGTAACTTCTATTTTTTCCTTTTTTCAAAGCATGTGTTTATTTTGGGGCTGGGTTTCATCTTACCCTAACATTTTGATAAAAGGGGTAGGGGAATTAGTTTATCATGTTGTTATTCTACTTCAATAACTAGAAATAAAGACATGCTCAAACTGCTTTTGACTCTTTTGTTTTTTTCCTTCTTGATACATTGCTCTCAAAGCTTTCTATAGCTCTTTCTAATCATTGCAGATGCTTCACCTTTAGGAAGATGAAGCCATTAATAGCCACCTTTGTTTCAGATCTCTAGAACATGTTTAAGTTCAGTAAAGCTTGCTTAGCTGTGTGGTTTTTCCAGCGTGTGCGGTATGAAACTGAGTGGAAGCAGAAGTACTCTTCTAACATTTGATCTGTTGCAGAAATGCTTTTGAGTTCATTGGGAGATGGAGTTTGTTTAAAACTGCAGCTTAAAACTGTGTAGGAAACTAGTGAAATACTAATCGTAAGTATCATTTAACTGTCGTGATTTTTATGGGAGGTAGGAAACTGCAGTTTCTGCTGTTAGGTTGGATGCCTTATGTTGTCAGTGTCTCTAATACCAGTTGTGGATACAAATTTAGTGAAAGTATCAAATGCAGCGGATTCAATGTAATAACAAAACTTTGTTTCTGGTTTATGTGGAGACTCAATAGTCAGGGAAGGATTTGGTTCCTCAGAGCTGTTTTAAGTCAGAAGTTGTGGCTTGTAATGCAGCTGTAGAAAACTGCACAGTGTCTAGCACGGCTGTTCTCTAGTAGCCTGGTGCTCAGTCAGAGCTGAATACTTGATGAAAGAGAGCTTTGTCTGCTGTTAGTATGTCAGCAAAAAAAAAAAAAAAAAAATCTTGTGCTATGTCAATAACATGGTAAAACATACTGCAAAGGGGCAAGTCTGGGCAAACTGGAAAGGGCAGAACTCCAGCTTGCATAAAGAGTTTCTTCTTTGTTTGCATTAGAAAAAGCTGCGGCTTATTCACTGCTGTTTGCCTTGATTATTGCTTGCCTTGTTATTTTGGAGGCAGGCTTGTCTAGTAGTCTTTGTTTAATCTGAACAAAATGCATAGTGCCATATCCTTAGTAATTAAAACTTTGTAAAAATTGGTTGTTTCTAGTCTGTCACTGCACTAAAAGAGTTTTTAGGTTATTTTAAGTAAGAAATAGAAATTTATTGTAAAAGGCAATTTGCTGCAAGACCTTAAAAGATTGAAAAATCTGTTCTTATGACATTGTTTTATTTTCTTAGTAACACCTTTTGCTGTGATAGAAATGCTTGCGCAGAATATTTATTTCCTTAGGACCTCTAGGGGACAAATTTGATACATTTGCTGCTAATTGCATGGAGTAACTTTAAATGTACTAAGGAGAGGTGTCCTCTTTGGATAAATGTCATTGGGAGTATAATTGGCCTTGCTGCACACTAGATTAGCATAGCCTGTCTGCAAGGATGTAGTATGAAGTGTTTAGCTTAGCAATGGCTTTTACATAGCAGTAAATATTTAAAGAAGTGGAGTTAAAGGTGAATTAGGACACTGGGTATGGTTTCCAGATACTGGGTGTGGTTTGACAGACAAGAAGTAGGATATGGTAGCTTTTTCAGCTGTTCTTTTCTTGCCTGCTGTGTGAATAAGAGCAGAGAAGAGCCTGGATGAATCCAGCTATGGTGTATTCTGTTGCTGCTTATTTATTACTCCTGCATTAAATGGGATATT
This sequence comes from Chauna torquata, assembly GCA_013399475.1. Taxonomy (NCBI): domain Eukaryota; kingdom Metazoa; phylum Chordata; class Aves; order Anseriformes; family Anhimidae; genus Chauna; species Chauna torquata. Next base: position 170,405 of record VXAL01010213.1, on the reverse strand, counting down.
TCATACATCGTATAATACCTTGTCTGTAGTATCCTGGGCCCTGCTTGTTTGAACTTGCTCTGCAAATTTGATGCTAATCGTTAAAAGGGATGTTTCTGACAGTGTAGAAGTTCAATTTTGTATACTTAAGCTACAGGCACAGAGTTCAAGTTACTCTGCAGCCAAGCGGGTGGAGGAGACTGGGGAGCTTGGAGAAAACGCACTGAAGCAAATACTTGATCTCCAAGTAAATACACTGTAGTAGTTTGCAACATCTAGAAGTGCATTCCACTGCTTTAAGAACATGTCAGAGAACTCTGAACGGTGCAAACAAAGGCTTTTCTGGTAGAATAGAGCTCCTGGTAGTAATCCAGGGAGGCTGTTTGGAGGAACAAAGGTAACATCGCTTTTTAAGGAAAACAGAGGTAGTGAGTTTGGCTTATTTGTTGCAATGGCAGAATGCAAAACTGGTCAGATTTAAAGTGAGGTACTCTGGCACGAGACTGACCACGTCTGATCAGTAATGATTTAGAACAGAACGGCTTGGGTTCTATAGAAAGAATTGTAGTATGCCAGCCTTCTTGAAGCAATAAAAAAATACATGGAGGAAGCAAATATTTCTTGTTCTTGTGCCTGTTTATAGGAGGACAACTTACCTGTTGGATAAGTAAAGCTGAAGGAAGAAACATTTATACATGGAAAAGTACACATTTGCCTGTTCTCAAAAAGATTGCCTTGCTGCAAAGATGATTACAGCTCATAAGGACTGAGATTAAATAAAATCCATGTAAGACAGAAGGTCCCATTAGTTTATATAGCCGTACCACTTAGGTGCTGCGGGTCCTGTGTATCGCACCTCTGACTCATTATTTGCAGCTAAACAATAGAGAGGTGTAGTCTTGATCTGAAAAGGTCAACAGGGAAGGGTATTGTCTGTTCTTCGTATTTGTTCAAGGTCGTTACGTTTAGTGTTAAGTTCAAATGGGAAATTTGGCATGTTTTAAACTTAATTTCTAAACATTTGTGCCCTTATTCCTTTATCCTCAAGATGAAAACACCTTTCAGTGTGGTTTCTTGTGTGTATTTCATAATGTAATCAAGGTCAGTCTTTTTTATTTAGAGGGTTAAAAAGATTAAGCCTTTAAGTTTGAGCGTAAATCGTATTCTTCTAACTAAGAATTAGATGTATGCTTCCTGCAAACTCATTCAATTTTTTTAATATGTGCATGTGTGCTCTTAAGAAACGAGTGCAGTGAACCCGCTGCCCCAGATCCCTCCCTTGTCACCGTTTGCCAGTCCACCAGCACTGATGTTACTGTGATTTTCACTTCCCTGAGAACAATGGAAAATTAGTTCAGATCTAGTACTGGCATAACTGTTAAACATGCCATGTCTTGCTTAACCTATTTTTAATTCACTTAAGGTGTTCTTCGCTGTGTATTTTTATTTTGTTTAGAACGCCTTGTTTTAGGTGAAGTGCCTTGTAAAAGCCTAAGTACTCTGTTATTGCAATCACACAAAGAATGAAACTGGAGTTTAACAGGATGGCTTTTCTATAAAAACAACGTTGACTGATATTAATGTTGTTATCCTTCTAATTATGCTTCTTATTATCAAGTAAATTAATACTATATTAACTACCATCCTTTTTTTTTTACTGAGTCCATGATTAAAAGTGGTCCAATTCTCCTGCAATTGTTATTTTTTTTATATTGGAACACCTACTCTTGAGAAATTTTCTAATTACTGCAAAACTCATCAGAAGCAGACATCAGAGCCCCATAGACATCCTAAGCCAGTTCTTGTATGCTTTTTTTCTGGATCTTGTGGTTATGTTTTTCCTTACAAAATTCTAAAAATGATTATCTTGGTATCTGCTTTGCTTAAAATATATTAGAAGTATTTCATCATCCTTGTGTGGTACAAAGTTATGTGTGTTATCAAATGCAGATAGGCAATATTTGTTGAATATTAGATTGTCATTTCAACAGGTTTACTGTCTTTATCATAGTACTATAATTTAATTGCTGACGGACACTAAAAGGTCACTGCTTTATGCACAGCTGGTTTGTCTTACCTATTTTAGCTATGGATTATTCCTTTCGTGTTATTAGTTTTCTTCAGATTTACTTAATTCATGTATGTTGGCTTTATTTCACCTTTTTTTTCTCATTTGTGTGGTAAGGGATGTGATCCAGAGCTCTGATCTCATCTTTGTTTCTGCTTTATGTAGTATCGGTGCATCATCACCACATCACCACGGTCAGAAGTTTGGCTTTGTGCGGTTCCTCCAGGCTAGAGCTGTTGCGCGTTGACGTGGCAAAGTGGGAAGGCTTCTATTTTTGTGTTGATAGAGGCATCCTAGTTCTTGACTACTAATGTTGACACCTTCTACAGTCACGTTTACTTCTTATGAAGTACTTTTTCTTGTGACACCAGAATTGTTCCCGATTCTTTTTATGCTATGAATAACAGGCTCATCTATTTTCAGTGTCATCTTGCTGGGGGCTAAATTTATTCCTGTAATAACAAGTGATATTTTGCTTTCTAGTATAAAGCTACGTCAGATTTTCATTGAGAAGTAAACTGACAATTCAAGCTTGTAAATTTGGTGACTTCTTGGGGGAGCAATATATTTTATATTGACGTACATATTTTTATATATTAATATATGTAAATGTTTTAAATATATTTATGCATTCATCTGCTTGGGGGCATCACCTTGCACTGAGGTTCGGCTGCCCCTTCTTTACAGTGAGTATGACTAGATAGTTCTCTCTAAAAAGGAAGCAATGAGAATGCGAATTACATTGTCATTTGTGGCAAGCTTGGTTTTGTCATTAGTTTAACCCATTGGACCCCAGATTAATGGTGGTAACATTTGTATAGCCTCACTAGCAGAAGCTATATGGTATCAGTTGTTCTCCCCAGTGATGCTTAAAAACCCAACCCAATTCTGTGAAAGAAAAATGCCCATTCGGTTATGTTGAACAGCAAACCAGTCCAAAGTCACTGGAGGGCAGAGCTGGAAATGTATACATCCAATAACACAATTTTGTCATGCTTTAGTTGGAAGAAGAAAAATTACATCACAAAATGGTTCTGTAATGTTTCAGACAAACCTCTCGTGCTAAATACACACCCAGCTTAGGAAAAAGGAAAGCTTGTAATCCTGGAGATCTGCCCAGCATGCAAGTGCATCTTTGACACAGAGCACATTTTTCAGAAGAAAGATGTGTATGTGAACATAAAGTCTTTGCAGATGCTCTGCTGCAGCGGCTTTGAATATGAACTTTCTAAAGCATTAACTATTACCTTTGTGTGTAGTTTGGTACTGACAAGTACAATCAGCATCATAAAGCAAATCTTACTGCAGAGCTTTCCTGACTATGGTATGATTTTGGGGATGACAGTCCTACTGTGTGAAGGAAGGGTGAACAAGCAAGAAAACTGAGGAAAAAGTTGGGTTGTACCAGAAAATATTTCTTAAACTGTCTGAAGGCTTAGCCTGGGTTGTTCTGTTAGTTCCAGGTGGTCCGATAATACTGCACAGAAGCAAGTTCATTGTATCCCCAAACAACTAGGCTTCATTTTGCATGGTGTGCCAGCATTGAACTCTGTTCCACTGGGGCTCTAAGGGGGAAAGGGACTGGCCCATCATTTAGAAGTACTTACAAATATTCACAAACACGAATTATTTGTTATTACCAGACCTCAGCTTTGTTTTGCATGCTGAATATGGGTAAGTAAAATACTAATGTATACTCCTAGTATACAGGATCTTTATATGCAATGTTATTTTAGTAAACTTTATATATATATATACACACGTAGATATATGAAATGAATATACATTCATATATGTGTGTATATATATGAAATGAATATACAATTTACACTTTACATTAGTCCCCTACATATTATTTTTACAGCATCATTATCATCAAAACAAGGTTATGCAAATGTTTCTGTTGGAAATCTGCATCCTGAGGGTTAGATTTGTACAAAGGCACCTGTAAGAGTGAAGGGGAATAACACTGAGCAGCTTACACTTTTTGATATTCTTAGAATGCCTTCTGTTACTCTTTGAATTTGGATTGTTGTGTGTTTTTAAGGAAGATGGTATATTTCTTAAGTTGCAGAAGTGTAGATGAGAACAGAATCGTTCTAGCACGTATGATGAGAGAAAATTTCATTTAGTGCTCAAAATAATGCGTTACTGATCCAGATTCTTTCTTCTGGGGCATGTGGTGTTTTTATCTGGATGTACCAGAAGCTATCAAACGCCTCTCTCACCTGACTGCATGTTGAAGGTTGATGCAAGGGTTCTGTCAAAGGGTTTTTCTCGTGTTCTGGGCAGGAGGGAGAGGTACAAATGAATGGAAAGGGCTGATACTGAAACTGAAGGCATTGAATATTTTGATGTGGATTGTGAGCTATTTTTTCAAGTGGTTGAAGCATGCATGGTAAGACCTCAGCCAACAGTAATTAAACATGTTCAATGGTAATTAAATATGTACGTGGACTTAGTGCTGAGCATTTAATGTGGAATTAAGTATTTTGATGGATGGAGGTTTTGCTGAACAAAACCAATTCAGAATCATGAACCATAATATTTATGGAACACTTTTTTTTATCACCAGTATTTTCACTAAAGTTGTTGGCTAGTATCTCTGACAGGCTGCAGATTTTTGTCGATGACTCATTGCTATGCATTCAGTAAGAGAAAGTTGTTTCTTCTGCAGAAGTCAGTAGAACTGCTCCCATGTTTAACACGAAAAGCCTTTTGGCTGTGGCCTAGATGAACATTTCAAGCATTTGGAGTGTTTAACTGAGTCCTGTGGATCAGCTTCAAGGAGCTGCCTTTAATTTCTGAAGCATCAGTTGAAGATTTAATTGAAGCTGAAGCCGTAGCTGTTCTGTATGCGAGTCACTTCAGCAAAGAAGAGAATCGGTTTCTGTTAAGCTTTGTCACAATTGTACGTATGCTGTGTGTCTTAATGGTATATGCAGGAAAAGCTGTGTGTATTTTCTAAGACAAACAGATTTGTTTATTTTCCCATAGGCCTTTAACATTGGTTCTCTCTGAATGTGATCTGAAACATAACACTTCATGGAGTGACTGAAACAAGTCTGCAATTAAAAGTTTGCTGAAGTTAAAGGTCATCTTTTGATCTGTGATCCGGTGAGCCTGTGTATCTATTTCGGTTTACTTGACTAGAAGTCCCAAGGAAAGCGCATACAAGACTTATTGTTCTCTTCCTTCTTACCTTTCTGTGGTTTCTCTGTACTCCACGTCAAATAATCTTTTCTTACGAAATTTGCTAGCCCTCTGTATCAGCATGAAATGAAAAGCGATTAATGCTGGTTTATTGGCAGACACCGTGTCTTGACGATGAACGTAAGAACTAGAACAATAATCAGGGAAGATTAATCCAGAGCTTTTGGGGTGTTGTTTTTTCTAGTCTATTGCAGCTATTTTGTTTCATGCTGGATCGGAGAGTGTAACACCATGCCTCAATGTTTCTTTTGTATTCTGTTCTTAACTGCAATAGTATTTCTAAATGACCTGGAAGCTGCGCTTACAAAGAGCGATCTGTTCCATTATTGCTCCATAAGGATCCGTAATTGAGAATGTTGAGGTCTGGTGTCAGCTTTAACGAAGTCAGGAGAAACAATTATGTTTTTGAAAGAAGCTGCCCAATAACCTAGCCTATTAGACAGGATTCTAAAAAGCCGTGTACACTTTTTTCTATACCTTCTGCTAATATGTTTGAGAATATTTGCGGTTTTTTACAGTACTTATTTTCCTTTGGTGATTACTTCAATATTTCTGAAGATTGAATTTTCTGAAGATTTGTTTATCGGAGATTTTCCTGGGGGTGGCAATACTGGGTTTTACTGTTCTTGTAACACATTAGTGTGGTTCACTGCCTATAAGCTAATTACTTAACATGTGGCTATGATGAATTACATTATTTCTACTGCTTCAGCCACCTAACTAAACAAATTAGAGCTGGGATTCCCTTTTCAGCAACAGCACCTAACCCTTACGCCTACGTCTACAGCTACTCTTATACTTACCTACAACCTCCAGTGAATTAGTAGCCCTAAAATAGATCCTTTGATCTTTTTCTCAGCCTGAAAAATGTTTGTAATACAATTGACTCCTGCATTGAGCTTTATGCTTAATTTCCAATTTTTTTAACTCTTTACCACAAGTATGTGCTTAAGTCTTTGTCATTTGATATACTTGTTTGTACCTCCCCCACCCAATTTCAACTGCTGTTTTCATGATGAATTCACATGGCTGTAATCGAAATGAGTTTTCTAGTATTTTTTTCCTATCTTTGTGTGTCACATCAGTGATGGCTTTTATCTTGAGCCACCACCGTTTTTCAGTAACTGTTGAATGTTTTCCCTGAAGAATAAGAGCTGTCACCTAGAGAGATTATCCTTTATAGAACAAGAAAAGAGTTATTTACAGGCTAGAGTAATTTGCTCTCACAAACATTTTGCTATGTGTAGAAAAACAGAGGAGCAGAAAAACCTGCGTACAAAATCTGAAGGTGTTTGCCCTCTTTAAAGGAACACAAAGTAGAGCTTACTTTTTAATGATTGCCTTAAAGAGCTTTGGTTCAACCTTCATGTTTGTGATGGAGCTACTGTTTGCATCTTGGTGTAGACTCTTTGGAAGAGGGTCCAAAGAGAGTGGTGCAGTAATATTTTTATGTAACCCACCTGTTGCCTTTGTGGACATCTCCACATAAAGGAAAGAATAAAGCAGTGTGTTAACGTTCTTTCACATAATTAGTCTCCCCCTTCACATAGAAGGGGTCCTATGGGTGTTTTCATTTAAATGATCCATCAGTAACACTTCTTCTACTGTAGACATCGTGTTTGAAATGATTGCTTTAGGAAACTGGCAGCAGAAGAATGGTTACTTTTACCAAAGTAAATATTTGTTAGAAGCAAGCATCCGAGTTTTGCATTCCTGCTTAAATTAAAATGTCTGTGAAATCAAGTGAGTATTTTATGTTGGCAGTAATACAGGAGTGTGCCTGAAAATCTGATAGCAAGAAAGGGCAATTAACGTTATGTCGTGCTTTGGGGTCTAAAAGAACAGTATGATGGTTGTGAAAGTTTGCTGTCATTTCACCTTACTCCTAACACATGTGGATGTGCCTATCTTCTTGTAAATCTTGTGAATATCATGTATTTTGAATCAGCTTAAAGCTGTGGGTTTGTTTATAGGCATGGTAAAGCCATTTCTTCTATCGATAACTTTGCAAACAATTTCTGAGGACTTCCTGCTTTGGAAATCAGTGGTGAATCTGCTTTTCTTTCTATGATGGGGGCAGGGATATCGAACCATAGGCAGGAAAAGCAGCTTTTTTTTTCTTTTTGGAATAAACATTTAGAATGGAAATATTCTCTTTGTCCATGGTTACTTGGCTAGAGAAAGAATGGGTATTTATTGCAGCAAAGTAGATTGAAATTAGTCACCAGCTCAGCATAGCTGTGCACTGGAACGTATTCCCCAGAATCTCCATTGATGACTGTTTTTTGGAAGCAGATGAGGCAAATACCTGTCAGGAAGGATAGAAGCGTAGCTGATCCCAGCTAGCGACAGAAATGGACTCTTCCTTCCTATTTTCTGATTTCTCTTGCAAACGTAGGTGTTTGGTTTTGTCCTTTTTTTTTTTTTTTCCTTCCTCCTTCCACCAAAATATCTATGTCTGATTTGCTGGGTTCAGAAAGCAAGGAAAACAGCGGGCAGCAGTGTGTCCTTGAGGGTGTATAAGTGTGTCCCTTGATATATAAGGATATCGGGTGATAACCTAAACGAAACTACAGATAAGCATTTTTTTAATTTAACTTCCACATTAAGTGAACTGTTATTTTATGTTGCCTGTATGGTTTGGTTTAAAGAATACTGGACTTGGATGACTGCATTTATGGGTAGAGAATGCCTCTCAAAGGATCTGAAAAGAGGTATGGATGAAGCAAATGGCTGCAAAAGGTTTGCTTTGGTGTCATCGGGAGAGAAAGGAATGATGCCAGTGAAGAGCAGAAGAGAATTGCATCTCAATAAGGGGTCTTAGCTTTTAGCAACTCACTGGTCTGTCTTCCACATTCTCTGCTGCCTTGGAGAAGAAAGTGTTATTCCTGCTGACACTTCGGACCATCAAAGGGCAGTAAAAGATGTTGGTTGTGTGCTCGTGTGGTAGGCTGCTCCCCGTCCCAGGAGCCACGGCTCAACAACAGAGATGCAAAGCCTTTCCTGGGAAGCAGGGAATAGCTAGTGCTTGATCAGTCTTCAGGACAAGCAATTTCTTTGGTTCATCTTTGCCCTGTCATTGGGATAAATTGAATGAGCAGAACTGAAAGAAACAATTCTGTTTTACAGATTGAAAAGTCACTAAAATGGGGAAAGCATTTGGCAGGTTTATTAAGCCATTTTTTTGTAAAAGCTCTGAAAAATACTTGTTCTTCTAACCGTAACTTAGGTGGTACTGTTTAAGCAATGATTCTGGAAACATCCTTCAATTTCATCTCTGCCTTAGATTTCTTTATTTGTTAGACTATTCCATATGGAATTAATTATGAAGCAAATGCTTTGTGAAATAACGTAGGTCAATAGTCACAGAGGGAAGGATGGAAGTCTTCACAGAATTATTTTTTCTTAAAGCAAACTATTATTTTGCTATGCGTGTTGTTTACTATAACTTATTTGTATTCTTATTTAGAAAATGTGCCAGGAATGGTAAATAGTCAGAAAAAATGACAAAAAGCCACAGTATGCCATCCTTCTCAAATACAGTATAGAAAGTAAAATACTGCAGCAGAAAGAAAAATAGTTATATCTCACTGGTTAAGTAAAGCATCTTTGGTTATGAAACAAAGCATCACTTCCTAAATCCATTGTTAGGAAGATAAAATTCCTGACAGACCTATGTATCTTTTTTTTCAGATAGCTCTTTGCTCTGCCATTGTATTCAGTGGTCTCTTGTTTCTGGGAAGTGATAATGCATAAGCAGAATTACTTGGCATTCAGCTGGAAGATGGTGTTGTCAGTCTGGCAAAGGATGCCCTACAGAAGGAGCTAAAAGTGGCAAAATGGTGCTTGTGGGTGGGGAGGGGGGGCTGCGGGAGTGGAGACAGAAGCGAGTAAAAGTGACCAGGGACTCTTCTCAAAACTCAGCAGGGCCCTTGGGAAATGTTTGTGAGCTGAACACTTAATGTATGATCTGGGGGAAGGCGAACAGCTTAGAGGGCAAGATCCGTATCTTTGTCCTCTTACAGGGACCGCTCTGTGACCAAAGTACAAGGATCTTCCACTAAATCAGTTGCGCCTCTCTGGGATCCTGAGTTGTCCAGGAAGGTTAATGTGTGTGCAGCTCATACTGCTATATAGAGTACAGAGAAGTACTGGTTATGCTGTGGGTGGATTTTTGCTTGTGGTGTTTTTTGTTTTTGTTTTTATTGAATAATTGCTTGAGCTGCTTGTGGTGACCATGTTTTGGCTGGTAATATAGGCTATTCCTGAAATTGCATTTTTATCCACGGGATCAATATGGATCTAGTCTCCTGAAAAATCTCCTGTAAAGCCTCTTTATCAAGGGCACTGCACTATTAAACACAATCATCTAAATAATTAGCCATGGTATGATTTTTCACACCATAAGAAATGGTGTCCTAGGACTACCCTCTGAAATGCAATTTGCACGCAAAAATAACAGTTCAACCTTATGGTCTTTGATATTCTGCAGATTCCTTGTTCTCTTTTATTTGCTTGTTTCCTTTTCTTGCACTTTAAGTGCATCTTTATAACTACCATCTGCTTGCTCGTTCCTATTGAAGTTTGTTTGTTTCCATCTACTTTTAACCTCTTCCTGTGCATCTCTGCATCTGAACTCTCCCGTCTGAGCACAGACGTTAAAACATCCTGGCCTGACTTTCAGAAGTGTTAAGTGAATGCAGAGCCTTCTGTTTTGATTGGAAACTGGAACTGACCAGTCCTTTGAAAATCAGCTCAGTCCTCTTGAAAGGAAGTGCGGAATTGTGAAGCAAAGGTAGTGTAAGTAACCTTCAATGACCCGTGTTCTTTAAAATACTTTCTGCAATCAACATAATGAAATAATGACAGTCATTAAAGCTTTAACTTCAGCAAAGTCAAATGATTCATTTGGAAATTCTATTAACTTTAGACCAGTACCCTGAAGAAATGTGATGTGTTGAACAGATCACGTGGGGATTTGGACAGTACTTATGTGTAGCATCCACTGGCCTTGGCAAGTGAGCGAACCCATGCATAAGACCCATGACAGCAATAAAGGTAAAGACCAATTGCTTGGAAAAGCAGAAGGGGGACAGACCGCAGGAGGGAAGAGAGGTGGTGGACTCAATTGTAGGTACGCTTGTGCCCAGCCTCGTACCTTGCGGTCCTGACCTTGTGTTGGTGCCATAACACCCAGAGTGGCAGTCCCCAGCCTGGGGCTGTGCCTGGTCACTGTCCCCAGACCTGCTCCGCTCAGTGTGGGAGGGCTGCACCCCTTGATGCCTGCCCCGCTGGCTCCCAGCTCGCCTTCCCTTGCAGAGCAGCTGCTTTTGCTGCTCCCTGGCAGCTACAGCGCTTCTGGGGCAGGCACAAGGACCTGTGCTCATGTGCAGCTTCCAAGCCAGCTGCAGAGGTCCCAGGTGTAGCTTCTCTCAGCTGCACCTCATCAGCCTCATCCACAGATCCAAGGTCACCGAAAAGCATGGGGACTGGGGAGAGCTTGCAGAGGAGGTATTTTAGGAGTGTATCTATCTGGCTATTTTTTTATTTTACGGATGTTGTAAGAATACTGAGACTGAAGTCAGTCACTCAGAAATTAGCCTGTGTCAACATTAAATATATGTGTATATGTTAGCAGAAGTTTAGATTTTAATTTAATTGAGACTAAAAAGGCAGCAAAAGATGCATCCTTAGTTTCAGGTTGACTTGTTATTCCATACTGTTTCCTGCTGTTCCTTGATTGTTTCAATATACAGATATGATAGCACTTCTTAATAAAAAGTCTAACCTTAAATGAGATGAAACAGCATATTCTTTGTTGTTTTTTCAGTTTTTAAAATTAACTTGGGGGGGTTGGGGGAAACAGCAAAGATCTCTCTTTCAAACGCTTGTTCAAAGCAAGTAGTCCCGTGGAATATCTGATCAGGAACATCATGATATTCCAGTAAAATTAAAAGAAACTCAAAGCACAACTAAATAAGGGGAAGAGCTGAGCAATATTATCTTTAGATATGTCTGTCTATATGAATAAAAGGGAGGTAGAACAGATTCAGAGCTTCTCCTTTTAATTATCTAGGATCTCTCCAGTCATGTGACAAGTGTGTGCAAACATTTTTGCTGCTGCAATATTATATAGTGCAACAGCAAAAAAAAAAAGTTGATTTTTCTTTGAGGCATGAGAGATGCGAGGGGGTGTATTAAGCCATGCACAGACACCTGACCGTATCTCCTCAAACCAGTAGATGAGGCTGTTTCCCCCTACATCTACTTTGCAACACTGTAAAACCCTAGGAAAACTATGGAACAAAATATTGATGATTGGGTCCTTAAGGAAGAGCAATTTAAAATGTTTATTTTTATCAGTGCTGCTTTACTCGGTAAAGTAGGTCTGCGTGAATGGCTTTCAATTCCTTTTTGCAGTACAGAGTAAGAAAATGGAAATACAGTAGCCTGTTTTGTTTATCAAATGTATCCACCCTGCAATCAGTAGTTTTGAGATTTGCCAGTCTCTTGGTCTGTTTGGTATTGATGGACTTACTGCTCCTCATGTCTCATGAATCAAGTCATAATATACAAAATAAGTAAGAAAAATTCCTCCATTACTTTCCCTGCTTTTGTTAGATTATCTCCTCTTTCTAGGTGATGATATCTAGCTGGAGAAAAATTATCATCATTTAAATGATTTTTGGTCTGTCTGCTGTCTTTTGTGCTTTTTCTTGCCTGGATAGCAGGATAACTAACAAATTTTACAATAAATTCCTAGTAACTGTCAGTATATTTTTATCAGTGATCTTCCTACTTTAATTATAATCAAGTCTATCTCCAAATATGATTTTGTAAATGTCTTTTTTTCTGCACTCTTAATGTCTCATTCGTAATTAACTAGGTTCAAAACCAACCATTAAGTAGACTATGAAGGTATATCATTGGAATTTGTACATTCACACCGCATTGACTTGTACCTTCCCAGGTGCTAAACCTTGCATGAGAAGGGGCCTCGCTGTCCTTTGGGCCTGTTTCTGTTTAAGAAGAATAAACTTGGTATGGAATTCATGCTTGTTCTATCATCTGAAATTTAATTCCTCAAAAGTCTTGACTTGAGAGATTTAGAACATCTCTGTATATTTTGGTGTATTTATTTTCCTGTCACTGTTAGGAATAGTTCCTCTCTGAGTATCCTAGGTTTATTTCTTTTTCTAGAAATGTATGGGAAAAATGTGAGAGACATACTTATTATTCATATAAACACTTTTGTTCCCTGTGAAATACTTCCATATCCATTGCAATCTTTTTTGTTTTACACTTGTTTTTCCCAAGCATTCCATCAGAAAGATCTCACAATCACTTGATAAATATTCACTTCATTCTACTTAAAGGTAACAGTCTCTTAGAAACAGCTGTTTTAAGTCAATAAAGCAGTTAAGTAGAACATGTTATCGCTGATATTCTGATAACACAGATCATGAACACAGGTAGATCTAGCGATAAAGGGAAGGCAGAAATCTATTTTTTTTTTCCGGGGGGGACGACATGACTGCACATGACAGCTCATAGACTGCTTGAGGAGTGATAGTTTGTTCTCCCAAGACATTTGTTTTGGTGATGTGCTCTCTGCTGCTTTTTGGAGCACACCCAGAAACACCTGTTCATTCTGTGCTTTTTTCTCCTCTTTCCTTGAAAGTGCCCCCCACATGTTCACCTCGCTAGGAGGTTCTGCAGTGCAGCTAAAAGTTTCATAATCAGCTTAATCTGGTCTGAAACTGAGCTAGCAACAAAAGGCTAATCCTGCACTCCCCACCGGTTTTGGTTGTGTTCCTATCCCTTATTTAACGATAGCTGGAGGGCTTATGTGGCTATGCAATGCCATACTGGTTTGCTGAGTTAACTAAAACATAATTAAAAAAAATCCATCCAAGAAAACCAGACCATTAGTTGGATGAATAATTTGCTCTAACTTGCTGTATGGGTGTAAACGGGCTAAGAACACTGCAAAGAGGACAGGAATGCGTGGCTGGATTTGAAAAGGAGAACAAGATCGCCCTTTTGAGAGGGCATGGTATTTATATTAGCTTCCGTGCCTGTGAAACTGCATTTTGTTTGTGGTTACATATTGGAGATAACAGCTAAACTGATGTTTAAAGTTTGGAGAAAATCTCTTGACATTTTAGGTTCTGTTTATTGATTTCAGTCGTAGTGGTTCCAGTAACTGGCTCCCTAACGGGAGCTGGTTGCGGGGGGGGAAGCATCGTACATGCTGCTGTTTGAGTACAGCAATCGCTCTGCTACAGTCAATAAAAACGTGGTAGCTGTGAACTTGAGGCATATTACGTCTTTTGAGGTATTTAGTGGCTGTGTCAGGGAACGTGACACAGAACTTATCAGTAAGCATACAAAAGAAGCTGCTACGCAGTCTTGCTGTACCATCTCCTGATATTGTTATGCAGTTTGGTGTTCCTGGGTATAAACCGAAACGTAATGGGTGACCTGTTTACGTCAATTTGTAATTAATCTTCCAGACACCTTGTACTCAGTGAACTAGAAGTTTTGACTGCGAAGGTTTCACATTTTTTTTCACAGACGGGCATTGCTGAACAATAGCAGTCTAGCTAAAAGAAGTAGGTAAATAGGTGTATTCCCTTCCCAATTTAAAGATGCTCATACAGGGCTTGTGCTGAAAAGAAAGTTAAGATGTCCTCTGCTCTAACCATTAACAGGTCCAAGGGCTAAGCGCAGATCGGGTTATGTGCGTGATAAGGGCGGTTGCATGTTGCAAGAGGCTGTTTGATCACCAGCTGATAGTATAACATTAACACAAAGTATCTGCTATAAGTGTTACTCTGCCCCAAAAGCAGCAAAAAAATATTACTCATAGGCAACTTCTGGCAAGGCTGTTGAGTCTGCTCTGGTAATTTGCTTTCACCTTTTTCTGTAAAGAGTGTTTTGTTTTCCAGTTGCTGGTGTGTCACTTAATACGAGGCAAGACCTAGGAGCTCTTTATCCCTTCATCTTTCCTTTCTTGCCCTCAGGGTTAAATGCTGTAAGAACAGACTTTAAGGAGGTGTTTAGATGGGATTGGCCTTGTTCCATTCTGATTTAATACCTTATCAAAGCTACTAGGGTTTCACCATAATGTTCTACTTTAGAGACCTCCTGCAGTTCCTAGTTAATCTCATTTTCTATTTATTTTCTCTTACTCATCCTAAAAATTCACCACAATGTGTACCCATCCCCACACCCCAGCTAACTTATTTAAGAAAAAAAAAATAATCCCCATCAATGAACATTCAGGACTCTTGTCTGTGGAAGACAGCATTTAGTGACCTTGCCTATGTATAAAAATAGTCTCTCGACAATTCTATGTCATTGTATATACTGTACAGAGAAGTTATTTATGCTCTGGGTCTTTAACTTCATTTCCTCCCTCACCAGCCTCTGCAGCAATTAAACCTCTCTTAATAGTTACGTCTGTTTATTCACATCTGCTGTTATTGATGGCTGGGTAAGTTTATGCAAGCTCTTGTTGGTTAACGACATGTATGTGGCTTAGTGTTCATTGACCTTAAGTCACCTTTTTCTTGCTGCTTACTGTCCTATTTCCAAAGCCATCGACTTTCTTAGCTACCAGAGTATTTTGTTGTGGCTTGAAGTACCACGTATGCTTTCTAAAAAGCACCATCAACCTGCACATTACGGTCACATTCTAATCTTTTTTTTCGTTGGGTCAGTGCTGCTCAGTTTGTGAGATGGTGAAATGACAATTGAAGCATGAGGTTTTCTGGATTGCTAGCATGAAATTACTTAAATCATGGATTCAAGGAAAAAAATAAGGCATGGAGATTATGCTGCTGCATAATACTGATAAAAGCAAAACAGCAAAGCTTTAAAATTGTGAGAGGCGTGAGTTACATGAGTATACTCCATTTTGATGGTTTGTGTGCAATATAAAACTCTCAGATAATCTTAAATGTAATTGCATCTTTTGAAAACTGAAAATGATGCAGTAGATTTAAAGGAGAAAAAAAGTAGTAGTATTGTAGCACAACTTCATTTTAGTATTATCATGTCCTTTCAATATTCTTGGGCTCATTGCCTGGAATTTCTGATTTTTAAATGTAATTTCTCCAGGCAGACATCTGTAGGTGCCAGGATAGGATCTTCTGTGTCATATTTGTTTATTCTTTCTCATTAATAACAAAATAACCTTTTTTACAGAAGCCTTCCATTTAGTGACCTGGAGAACTTAGATGAAACTGTTACCAAAAAAAATCCTTCTCATAAGTTTACAAGACTTGTTCCTGGCGTCCAGTTTTATCACGAGTCTCAAGTAATGCTGTTTTTTCCTCGGATCTGGATTTAATGAACTTTTCTTAGCCACCAGAATATTAATACAAAACACTTGCCTGTTTTTTGTTTGAACTTTTTTGGTCAGTGTACTTTTTTTTTTACCATTTCATTCTCATTCCTTGGTAAACTGACAAGCTGTAGAAGACTGCATGTGTGAGTCCAGCACTGATAGTTCTGTGGCATGCATGGGAAAAGGACATGACAAAAGTTGAGAGTTGAAGTCTGCTGGTGGGAGGAAGTCCTATTTTGGTGGGCTTGGGTTGAGAATGATCTGTGTACTGGGGATGATCCAGGAGAGCTGAGATGAATAAACCAAAATCAGTGGTCAGTGCCATATTTTAACTCCAATTTAAAGAAACGAACAAAAAAGTACCACTACAAGCATGGGATAATAGACGATAGGCTGGGAAGAAGTTTTATATTTTTGTATTGTTGTTTACCTTCACATAAAGAGACAGGAAGGCTGTTTTCTCCTAGCTGCAAATCTGTTTGACTAGCTTTACGTGTCAGCATTTATTAGCTTATAAGAATGTCATATGATCTGTGTTCTCTTGTATTTTATTACAGAGTAAAGTGTCTTTTACTTATCTTGTATTCAGGCTATCTAAGGCATAGCCAAATATAGTGTAGCCACTGATTTAAAGGCTGTAGATTCAAGTTTTGTGGTTTTTGTATCCCCAACAGTGTCAAGTCCCAAGAAACAGGAATTGTGCCATAAAGCTCAGCCTGGCCACCTGGTGCGGTTACATGACCCAGACAAATGGAAATGTATTTTGGGCCTGTGGTGCTCTCCTGACACCTTCAAACAGCATCAAAAAGAAAATGGTGAAGTGATTAAGTGGGAGCTGCGGGACTGGAGGTACGATTACCCTACGCATTCCTGATGCAGTTTTAAACTGGCTTATTTACATACTAAAGTACCACAGAACACCTGATTATCTACTGAGATCCTCAGGTGATTTTGAAGCTCACTGAGCTCTGTGCTAGTCCTCAAGGTAGCTAATTAAGACTAATCCAGGTATGTCTACACAAGCTGTAGTTATACCACAAGACATAGCTATGCTGGAGGAATTCCAGTTAAGCAACACTTTAATGTCCTTAACAGTACAGAAGCTTAAGATATTTCACTTTGAGCATGTTGTAGATAATATCTAAAATAAGTAATACTTAAACTGATAATATAGAGAAATAGTGTTGTTAAAATTTTGTCCGTCCAATTTCAAAGTTTCAGCAATGTATTTTCAGCACACTCCTGCAATGTAGCAAAGTGGTAATTCTGCACCATGGAATGCAGGAGGAAGAGGTGAAGTAACTTGCTAGAGACCATGACTACGTTAAAATTCGGGTGCTCTGTTTTTTTTATTTATTTTTATTTTTTTTACCCTTGCACTCAGAGCTTCTACTTTATTTTTCTGTGTAGATATACACTTTTTGGAGGTATGAAAATAGAAAATGAATCAACTTGCAATAGTAGAATTTCTATAAAATTAAGACAATTTACTTCTGCCACTACAAGTCAATATATTATTTGTCTTTATTCATGTAAACCTAGTAAGTGTTCACATCCTACGTCTCTAAGGTACAGTTAATGATGGAATAATGCTTGCTTCCATTAAAAGTTTTTTTTACATAGTCTTGAGTGAAATTTCTCTATAACACTTTTTGGTAAGTTGGGATAATATAGTTAAGTTTTTGTGCTTTATATATCTGTTATTATGCACCATCAAGAAATTTGGCAAACACGGAAGGTGACAAACATACTGTAAACATCCCTCTGACATTATTTTTGTCTTTAATAAATGGGCAAAGGAGCAGGGATTCACATTTGCTTTTTCATGTATGTGTCTGTAGCATATTATTAAATAGAAAGGACAAGTTAAGTGCATATCAATTCACGTTTTGGCAAAAAGGAATATATTTTTTATATTGTTTAAACCCCCTTTGTTCTTCAAAATTTTAGTGAAATTAGGTTATAAATAATGTTACAGCACAACACCTAAATCAATGATTTAGGCAGGTTTTATCTTCTGCCTTCTACATGTACCTTCTTTAAAAAAAAAAAGTGTGCTTTGCTTTGACTTCTTAAAGACTGTATGTCATATCTGACCATTACCCAAATAACACGTGCTCGTTATGCAGAGAAAACCTTGCAAGTGTATGTTACCTTCCGCTGTGTCAGTTGGGCTCCTGTCACGGAGTACTTCGTGAGGAAGAAAGATGGGAAAAATTCAGTGAGCTGTTAGTGATAATTTTTAAATGGTAATTGAAGGAACAGTTCCGTTCTTTGTAGTCAAAACTCAGTGATAACACTGACTGGACTAAGGAATCCAGAACTTAACCCTGCGTTCATGATAGCGAGTTTAGGTACTCAGATAATTTGTCTTGCAGAAGGAAGTTTATTCATGGGTTGAGGCACTCTGTGAAAGTCAATCTTGTTGATAAGAAGAAAACAGGTTAATGCTTTAATAAAATTCTACGACCCTCAGGTACTTTCGCATTTATGCTGGCCCCACCTGCCGCGTACCGGAACGGATGGTGCGGAAAGCCGCCCGAAGACGCGGGCTCTGCGGCCGCAGCCGGGAGCGCTGCCGCTTTTACGTCCTCCCCGGCCTCCGAGCGGGCCCTCGCTGCAGCGCGGGCGCTGGGACGCGGTCGGGGCGCCAGGGGAAGGCTGCGGGGCTCGGCCTCGCCCGCAGGCTCC
>VXAL01010213.1:128538-151798 GCA_013399475.1 Chauna torquata | reverse complement strand
CGGGGGCTTCGGCGGTGGAAGAGCCAGCGGGCGGGAGCCGCGGGCGGGCGCGCAGGAGGTTTCCCTTCTCTGTCGCGGGGCGCGCGTACGCGGGGGGGGCGCTTCTCCTGCCGGGGCGTTTGGGCGCTTGCTGCCGGTCTGGACCGGGACGCCGGGGTCCGAGTTCGGCTTCTGGCCTGGCCGTGCGCTTCTCTGCGGGTGGCCGGGTCGTTTGGTCCCTGTGCTCCCACTTACCCTTTTTTCTCCTTCTTCTTCTTTAAAATAATAATAAAAAAAAGAATAGGTTCAGTGTTTTGGCGAGCAGCGGCACCTGAACGAAGCTAAATGCAGCCAGGCAGAGTCCGCTGCAGTTTAAAGCCATGTGTTCGTTTGACTGCTGTCACGGGGCGCTCCCTGCCTTGCGTCTGCTGCTTCCTGAGTGTGTCAGGGTCAGGACTTTAACTCTAAATGTCCCTCGAAGGGGCTTATTCTTTTTCTAAAAAGCGCCTGTGGATGCTTCTTGTCTTAAAAATCGATTTGTATTTCAGTTTAAATTCTGTTATGGATGCACCCCAAAATGCTCTTGCTATTTCAGAGATCTAAAACTAGTAAAGCTAAAGCTTGGGATTTACATGGGAAAAAAAAACAACAAAAAACAAAAAAACATACATCATATGAGTTGAATCCTGAACGCCATTCTTTTTTTTTTTTTTTTTTTCTCCTCTATAATGTCTGAATGATTAAAAATACTGGATTTATTTGCTGTATCTTTTCTGGATTATAAATGTACATTAGATGTTAAAAAAAAAAAGTTAATAAACACCAGTCTGAGAAGATGCTGGAAATCTTACGGCCCTTCTCAAACTTCAGGAGGGGCACTTCTATGGCTCTTGTTTCTTCTTTCTCTTTATATAAAATATTTTTTTAAGACATATTCTTCCTACAAGAATGAAGTGCATGATTTTGTTTCCTGTCTAAATTTTAGCTATGTGAAAGGCAGCTTAAAAAATACTCAGTCACTGAACAATGGGAATTGGAATACGTAATGGATTAATAGTGATGCAATTGTGATATCTTTGGAGATGTGGAAAGTGAGGAGGTCTGCCAGAGACCCAGAACAGTTGCTGAGCGTGTCAGTTCTTCACAAGAGGCTAAAACTTTAGGATACAGTGAAAGTAAAACAGATATGATTTTTCCTGTATTAGATAGCTTTGAGCCAGTGAAGCTTACATTTTACAGTTTTGTCTACTAATGGTGAACTCTTGTAAAATTGGAGCACCTAAAATAGTGTTTAGATGCCAGTTGTTACTTTGTGCCTCTTACAAACAGGACGTACTTGCACGATTAGTCATCGTTCTTGTGTCTGATGTCAGTCATTCTCAGGTTTGTGTGAACCAAACAGCAGCATAATTAAGATAGTGAATTTTATTTCACTGTTCTGGCTTCATTCTGTATCTCTTCAGTTCGTGTTTATCGCGTATAAAGGCTAGCGAGAGGCATGGTGATTTGGTTGCGGCAAGGGAGACGTGAATGGGTGCTGAGGTACAAGTGCTGGGGCTGTAAGCGAGAGGCCAGGGCGGAAGTGTGTCCGTGCTTGTTGTTTCCATGTTCTCCCTTTTCACGTGTGGTGGTATTTTGGAACGTGGGAAAGAAGCTGGTCCCTACCTGTAGGGATCTGAACCTCTCTTTCTTGCTTCTTCTGGAAGATCTGAAAAGTTTAAAAATAAAACAACAGCAACAACAACAAAAACAAACCCCAAAAATCCCGTCCTTCTGGAGAAGAGGGCACGAGCTTCTCTGCCCTTTGTGAACTAAGATCCAGAGACTTTTGCTTCAGCTCCTGCCCTCTGGACCACTCTTGAAGCCCTGATAACAGGCTCTGTGTGAGTTCGTGTTATCAAGCCCATGGTGTTCAGCCTGGGCTGAGCAGGCAGGCTGGGTACGCGCACTTGTTGCTGATTGTGTGGAGTGTGGCTGCCTTGCAGGTGAAGACTACAGAGAGCAAGGCATGCATCAGTTTGGGGTGCTCTGGTCTTTTTAAGGCTGTGTTTGTTTCTTTTGGCTTCTTCCATTCCCTGGATCTTTCAGACATGAATGCAATGCACTGTTAATCGGAGTTAGTACAGTACCAAAATTAAAAACTTGGTCATAGAAAAGTCACGTGCCCAACAAACAGCTCTGCTGGTGATGAGCCGGTAAGCCCTAGGTGCAGGCTACAACCGCATGTTTTTCCCAATGCCTTTGGATTGTAGCATATAAACAAAGGTTTGTCTGACAGTCAGACCTCGGTGTTCCCCAGAACATGCGATGTTAAGTGAAAATATTGTGAAGTACTGCTTGATGTGCTGTTCCCGCTTACCGGTTACTGAGCCTCCAGAATCCAGCAGTGACAAGAGTCTCCCTGTGCGCCTGCACTCCTGCAGCCTGCGGAACGTGGTTCTGAAATGAAGAGTCTGAAATCACTGCAAGTGCATCTCTGTTCCTTATTCATGCAGTGATAAAAAGAGGATCTTAGGTGGGGCATGGTCTGGTCAGCCCGTCTCTTCTTACAGCAATAGTTTTACAGAGTTACTTTAATTAGTTCTCCAGCATTTAAAGATGGAAAGCCTGCAAAGAATTGCCATTTACCATTGTCGTCTCTGAAGCCGCTTGCTTGCTCCATGTATATTCAAAGTTCTATTTTCATGGCTTTTTGTAGTTTAAGTTCTGATGAATCTAAAATTCTGAAAGACATGCAATATTGCGGGACAAATTTCTATGGTGGTAAAGCTTTTCCTGTTGGTTTTTATTACAGCTGTGATTAACTCAATCCAAATTGAAACTGAATTGCGGTCAAAAAGCCTTTGTGTAGTCTTGCAACCTGCTGAAATGCTTCTACTAGAAAATGAGCAGGGGCAACTCTTCTACATTGTTGATGCCAGTGAGAAATACAAGTGGCAACTGCGTTTGGTTCCTGAAGACAGTGCTGGATACATTCAGATTGAGCTCTTTGAAGTACACAAAAACCGCCAGTTCCTTGAGTCAGTATATGTATGATCGTTGTCCATATGTTGCGATTTTGAGTGTTTGATTGAATCATAGTATCCTCTTCAAACAACTTCTTTGCCCAACTTCACCATACAGTGAGCGAATCCTCTGGTTACTTGTCCTAGCTGCTGGCTCAGAGATGCGTAAAGTGCTGTGGTGCAGATAGAGCTCTAAAAAAAACAACCGAACGCTATCACAGCCAGGCAGTTTCGAAAGGATGCTTTGTATTCTTTGCATTTTATTGGAGTGTTGCTCCTTCTGCATCAAATTTGGCTTCTGATTTAAAGAGAGGGCTAAACTGTTCTTTACCTCCTCTGCTCTGCTCTTGAGCAGTAGACAGGGTTCTGAGGAACTGCAGTAGAACAGTTATCTTCTTGTAAGCTGTTGACTCGTTCTGAGGTGGAGATATCTAGTTTTTCAAAAGTGAGCTGGAAATCCTCGTTTGTAGTTCTGCATTTTAATCAGTTGTTTGCTCTTACGGAGACACTAACACTTCATTTCATAAAGGCTTCAGGAAACAGTAGCGTGACTCTAGAAATAATGACTTGTATTTCCTTCGAATGTTGCAACACTGCTTGAAATCTCCAGTTTTTGCTTCATGAGATAAAGTAAGTATGTTCCTCCTGTGCTTCACTGCAATTGATTTCTACATTTTTATTTTTATTTTTTTTTGCATGTTAGGATATTATGGTAATCTAATGCTTCCTTTTAAAATATATTTGAACATTCAGCTTGTGTTTCAGGGTGACCGCTTGGAGGTAATAGAAGAAAAGGTTGGTTTTTTTTCTTTTGTGTCGTGTCCCCCCCCCCATGTTTTTTATTTGATAAGATAGTCCAGAGGAACTTTGATGTGTGTTTGCAAAATGTTGTGGTGTGTATTTTCAGATGCCTTGATTGTTAGTGATAATCTTCTTCTTAGAGTGCTTCCAGCTCTAACAGATATCTGTGGGGTTTGGTAAGGGACTTTATTTGTTAGTAAATATGTAAACTCTCTCCAGAGCATATGTGAGCTTATTAAATGGAAAAAGGAGATGACAGATGGAGAAGGTAAATGAAGCAGAGCTAAGGAGGCTGAGGGAGGGAGTCAAGTCAGATGATCAAACTGGCAGATTCCTAAAGTTGGTGCTTGTAGCAGATGAATAATATCTGGCTCTTCTCTGAGATTTTTGTTTTTTAAACCTTCAAGTTATATGGATAAGGATGAAGGATATCTCAGTGTCATCAGTGCTTCTTTCACAGGCGTCCTTCCCAATCCCTGCTCTGGGTTTGTAGGGGACTGTAGGGAATACAGGGGTATCTTGCATGTTGATGTTAGTCTCTGATTTCACTGTGACTGCAGCTGCCTCTGCTGGCAGCTGCTTTATGATGGCTGCAGAGAATGTGCAGAAAGACCCTTTCTGCATATGGGAGATTGATTTGGTTTGGTTTCCTATAAAATAAAATTTATTCTATGTCTCAGGGGGTGCTTTGCATCAAATCAGGCTAGGTAATTGTTCCTAGTACTGCTTTTGAAGTATGAAATAGTCTTCCTGGTTTTTGTTTGTTTGTTTTGTTGTTTGTTTGTGTTAAAAGATAGTTAAAAATTAATCATACTGGAAAATTGTGTTGTAATAAACTTACTTTAGGAGAGGGCCATTAACAAAATTGTATGTTTAGACACGGGGTTTTGCTGAAAGAGTGAAAAGTTCATGGGCAGAATAGCTAGCTAGCTGCAGCTTTCCTAGTTGGTCTTATTTGGCAAAAAGGGAGTGATACTGACCGTTAATTGCTGTCTTGTTCAGAGAATCATCTTGAGGCACTTTTTCAGATGGTTGCATTTTGTGTAAGTTCAAGAACCTAAGTGTCCTCTTTTTTCTTCCCTTTCATTCTGTTGTTTTTCTGTGTGGAGTTGACCGAATCCGTTTTGTTGTCTTGAAATTAGTGTAAGTAAAGTATTGCCCCCAAAATTTCTAAGACGTTTCTGAGACATTCCGGATCTCTAAGTGGATTTTGTTAAGTTGTGCTCTGTTTTTTTTGTTTTTTTTTTTCCCTTAATGTCTATGGAATAGTGAATTAATATCTGTACAAAAATGTTTTTGTATCCTTGAGATTCTTCTTCTTAAATTCCACGCCAATGGTAATTCTTATTTCTGGTTTATTTCATGCTCTGGAGGCATCAAAAAGATTCACCACGCTACATGATACAATATAGGGAGGAGTTTTGCATCTGGCTCTGTAGAATTTTCTGATGAAAGAAAAACTTTCATATTAGTGACTTGGAGCAAGATTCCAGTGTAAACGTTAATGGGAATGAAGGACCAGTAAAACCTCTTCTGTTTTGTTGTTGTTTGCTAGGTTTTAGGGCATTTCTTTGACCTTGTTTCTCTAGCTTTCAGGGTTTGCATATCTAAACTTAAACTGTCCAGCAAAAAAGCCCCATAACTGCACGCCCCTTGCCTACTTAGAAAGAGGAGGACAAGAAAACAGATTCATGAATAAATGTAATATATTGCTTTGTTTCTTCTTTCCTAGTTGTAATTACTTAAATATAGGTGAATATATATTTTATTTATTTATTGTAAGTGAGTAGAGGAGATCCTGCCCAAGCGTACCAAAGCAAGCAGCTATGAAATCCAGTTGAAAAGCCGACTATGTGATCAAGGTGTGTCATCAGTGAAAAAGAAAGGAAGAGACGCGTGTCTTGCTGTAAACAACAATTAAGATTTTAGGAATAGGAGGCAATTACTGGTTTGAGTTGGAATTCAGGATCCATTGTGGCACTCTAACCTGTATGAAACTGCATTTCCTTGTGGTAACCTTGTTTAACTAATATTTGAATACACATCTGTGATCACTACAAAAAAGGAAGACATTTTTGTATTTGCATTTGATTCTTTGGCTAAACACGTGCAACTGTGACTGTAGATATCACAGCTAATTGGACCAACTCTACCTGAGCACAGTCTACGGAGCTTTTATAATAAAAGAAGAATTAAAAGTTGGAACCACTTCCAGTTCTGTGCGCTAGCTGCAAAGCTTTTTTTTTTTTTTTTTTNNNNTTTTTTTTGACCCAAACCAGCTGCTTGAGTCTGTGTAGAATTTTGGTTTCATATTGTACTGGTCTAGTTAAATTTACTTTTTCTTTGCCTTTACCAGGTTTCTGCGCTGAAAGCATGCTCTGAATGCAGTGCAGTTTAGTAGCGTATTTCCTAAAGTGAAAGGGAAGATGACACCATAGGGGAAGTGAATGAAGAGAGGAGAAAGAACAGAAAGGCAGCAATGTCCTTTAAAACTTGTCTTAGAATATTAGTGCCTTAGATGGTTCTGTAGATGCAGATGTGAAAACGTTTGTGGAATGAGATGGGAGATGGAAACAGCGAGAATCTCTGGTCTGATGCTGTACGGTAATATGGCAGCGACACTGGCTGTAGCAGCAGCACCACCGCTCTCTTCTTTTTCTCTCAGAATATGCTTTTCAGAGAAGTATTCTTAATTTGCTAATAATCGAGAGTGTTGGAGCAGACTTGTTCTCTAATGACATTCTTTGGAAATTCAAACTCAAGTTTGTGCATGTTTTTTCCTTTTGCGACTGCTGAAGGTTCTGTGCAATGGAAACAGAAAGCAAATCCCAATTTTGCAGTCAAGCTCAGGAGGGAGGTAGCCTCAATAAAAATGGTCTTCTTTTCTGTTTGGCTTCATGTGCTAGCTCAAGCTTGAATGAGTTTCCTTTCAAAGCTGATGAGATCGAGTCTTTATTTAAAAAGCACTTTTTAGTAGGTTGTAAGTGGTTGGTAAATGCAGTAGTGGTGGAGTTCATAAGACTACTCTTTGTCTTTGCTGTACGTGAGTCTTCCCTCAGCCAACAGCAGCAGTGGGTTGGACACATTTAACTGTTGGCTGCTTTTTGGGATAAGTAACTTAGCTGACCCGTAAGCTATATAGGGGTGGTCAGTGTATTCGCCTATTCTGTTTGCTCCTTCAGTTCTTTCCTCCCTTCCAACCTTTCAGTGGGATGTTTTCTTTGCGTCAGTGTATTATTTTGGAGAAACGCAATAACCGTGTTCATGCCTCCTGGTTTTGCTCAGGAACGGACAAAGACATTGCATTCAATCGAACAGTTGCTCAAGACTTGTTTAGGTCTCTTCTAGCTGAGCTAAGGAGGTGTGCGGGATGCTTGGAATTATTAACTTGTTTCAAATCTCCACTTTATTACTTGACTTTGTTCTAATTACTCTTACTGTTTTGACTTACTTCTTCCCCTCCCTGTTAATATTTTCCTGAAACACCTTGTTTCTCCAACACAACAGAAGCTGGCTAGGCACCTGGCTATAACCATCAGCGCTGGAAAGCGTTGCTGGTATGTGGAGATTTAGAGCAGTTTAAAGGAAGGAAGCTCAGTGTGTGTTCTCACATTCCTGTTTGTAGAACTCGCCTGTTTGATGGAGGAATGAGATATCTGATACACTGTTAAATGTTGAGGACTACTTTTTTTCTTGTTTTTAAGAGGGTATCAGGGACATCTGCTGTGTTACCCAGACTGTAGCAGTGGGTGCTGAGGGCTAGGCGGCCGTAGGCTTACTCATTCTGTTCTCTGCCTCTGGTATGTGTTTCCAGTGGGTGTATCGCTTGATGTAATTTCAGGTACCGCGATTAGGTGGCTTAGCTGAAGGGCAAACGTTTCCTTCTCGTTCATGGCTAGTGCAAATTCATAAAATTCTTTTGGAATTGGCTCCACCTGCATGTTGCAAGATTGTAGAACGCTTAGGTGTAAAGTGAAACCCAAGTTAGTGCTCAGCTGTCATGGGGATCTAGATCCTAACCAAACAGGAAAACAATGGAGTAATGAGTACCTGAAGTCTGATGCAACTTGTGAGCTCTGTGCTCACATATATTGCAGATAGCAATATCGTGGTGGTGTTTGCTTCCAGATAATGGCTTAAGATATTGAATGGTGTCAAGCCAAGTGCTATGCCTGAAATTCTTCATCCATATAAAGAAATCACAAGATTGTTGTTTGGGGGCTCCTATGCCAAAGAGAAGAGCATTGTTCCAATTTTTGAATGCTTCCTTGCGCTTTGTGTGAGCAATTGCTAAACTTCCTCCATACTGGCAGGAAATGTAGCTTTCCTCACTTTGTTTTGTGTGATCATATCCATGTTCTTATACAGAACAAAACCGAGTTGGAAACCTACACGGTTATACAATATTACCGTATGTACTGCATTCAAAAGCTACGGAATTTTCCAGTGCTTAGTTTGTGTTCGTCTCCCACGTCTCTCCACATTGCCCAGCACATTGGCACCCTGGATGAAGAGACCTTCAAAATGTCTTCTGTTGAGTACCGTCAGGATAAGCTTTGATTGGAGTGCCTGGGCAGTGTGGAGGGCATGTTTTTACCGAGTTTTATTAGTTCTCAGAGGAAGGAACATCCCTCTGTGCAGCTGTCTTTTCTGAGATGTGAAAATGACACCTCTTTATCCATCTGCTTCCCTCCCTTGGTGGATTCTCTGAATATAAAACTATTGTTTTCTGTTTAAATCCCTCAAACTAGAGTTAGAATCGAAGGGGTTGTGGAATGTAAATTTGGAATAGGAAATGTCAGAATAATTTATTTAGTTGGCATATGCTGCGTGCAGTTCAAATGTTCCACTGCGGAAATAACTTAGTATCAGCAGATTAGGTCCATAGTTCATATTTAGTGCCATTGAAACTGTCACTAATTAGTGTTTGCATATCAGTAACTTCAAGTAGGGCTTGAACAGCAGTTCTGTATAATTTAACCCCTGTCTCTCCCTTGGACTGAAATTTAGACAGAATGCACTTTTAGGTGTAATGGCTGTACACTGCAGTAAATCCACTATCACCGAGTTGCACTGAACAACCACAATGGTGGCAGAAGGTTTGACATGTGTATGTTGGGTGAGTTCTTGATGGTTTTTTGGGTTGAGGAAAAGACGCTAAATTAAACAATCAGTTTTTATTGTATAAAGAAATTCAGCAACCTTTTCAGGCATTCTCTTCTAAAAGTAGGAGCAACTTCATGTCTCCATCTCCTTAAGCAGTAGATGGTGGTGGTGTGTGCAATTGATTGCCACAAATTATTTAGCATTACTTGTAGGGAAAGATTTGTTACCAGTCTTTGAGAGTGTTTTCCCCCTGTTGTTTACAACTGGAAGCTCATGACTTTTATAGAGACAACTTTAAAACTAACTGGAGTTTTATTGTTCTGCTTGTATATGACATGCATTTTTAAAAATAAATATATTGACAACAGAGTATAGCGGAGAGGTCAGTAACTCTGTGATGTAAAATTGCATGTAGTGCTCACAAAAGTACCGGTGAGTTTCCAGATGCCACAACCTGTGAGACACTGTGGAGTGAGGGAGGGGACAGGAGGGGTGGATTTCCTCTTGGGACTTATTTGCTTCCCAAAGTGCTTCTGCTTCTACCAGAAGATCTTGCATGTGTGAACACACAGTGGTGATCAA
Source organism: Chauna torquata (assembly GCA_013399475.1). Lineage (NCBI taxonomy): Eukaryota > Metazoa > Chordata > Aves > Anseriformes > Anhimidae > Chauna > Chauna torquata. The sequence goes on along the minus strand of VXAL01010213.1, from coordinate 142,325 downwards.
CTAGATAAGAATCTTTTCTAGTTATAGTTATACCGGGCAGTTGCAGAACTAGATATCAGAGAAATGTTTTGCCTCCACACAAGAACACTTAACGGGTGCAGTTCAGAATAATAGTAAAGTCACAACAAATGACGTGAACCCGGTGATTTGGAAAAGCAGAAGCTGAAGTGACGTTTCCCAAGCTTTGTGTTTGGACAGACTAATTCTTCATATTCTCATACAGAAGCTTATTTTAAAACCACGTGAGCTGAGATGGTAAAATAGAAGAAAAGTACACATCCTTTTGTATTTTTTTGATTTTATGCAAATGTTCCTGTTTCTTGCGCTGGCACCAACTCTTACCTGGATTTTGTTAATAATGTATCAAGAGATGGAAAGTTGAAAAAACCTCAGTGACACAGACTAGTTTGCTTTTTTTTTTTTCCCTGAAGTGTGAAATATCAGGATTACAGAATTGTCCCAATTGTGTTTAACTTGTAAAAACTCTCGTGTTCAGGAGGCCTGCATAGTAGTTTGTCTTATGAGAATGAAGTTTTAGAAGATATTTCCAAAAACGTTTTAGGCCAATATCAAATATCAATCTGTAAAGAGATAAATGTAAGTTTTTATCCTGGCTTCATAATGCAACTGCCTAATCCCAAAGTACCTAGATTGATGCCAGTCCTATTTTGTTATTTTGGCTTAACTACCAAGGGTTATGCAGTGTTTGGATTTCTTGAAGTAAAATTAAAATAATAGCTGTAGTAACTGCTTTGGAGAAGAAGAGTTCTTGCAGGTGATCACTAGACTTCTTGGGGACTGAGACCAGCAACCCATTTTTTCCTAAGATACATTAAGACAAAAGTTGCGTGTGTGTACGCATGTGTTTCTGTCTTCTCCAATGACTTCTTCGAGGATGTTTTTGCAGCCCTCCTACAGCTTCTTGTCTCTTTATTGGCAAACATAAACTTCCAGTTATGATTTAAAAGACAAACAATTGTTTCATGGTAGGGTGCCTAAGAAGTATTTGCCTTTAAGCAAATGCTTAAGCGTAAGGCTGAAGTCTCAGATTGCTGTGGCTTGGTACAGTGCTCTTCCAGAACAGGAGCAATTGCTAAAATCTTAGCGTGCTCTGTGAGAGACAGGTTTCTGTGTCCTTGTTGCTGCCACTTATGTTGAGTTTTCTGTAACAACTGGACACGTTTTTTGCTGTAGCCCTAGTATGGTAATGGACTCCAGTAGGCATGTTTGTTACGTGCTGTCAAACTGCTGTGTTCATGCAAAAGTTGTGCTTAAGTTCTTTATTTGGAGTATAAGGCCAATCATATTTGACATTCTGATGGCTTTTCTTCATCTTTTGTCACAAACTGAATGCTGAGAGGACTGCAGGATTGTTTTTTTTGATAAAAGAAAAAATCGCAGAGTTCTTCCTTTGAATTCACTGTTTTTTCTAGCTTGTCTTGCTTCTTCAAAAGATGGTGAAGCCTGTTAATGTTTCATGTGTTACATGTTCCTACCTTCATGCAATGTTTCTTTTTCTCTCTCTCCTTGGTTTTGTAGCCTCTTTTTTCCTTTTTCATCTTTTTTTTTTTCTGGATGGGACTGTTATTCCATTAACTTAACACTTTGGTAATAGTGCATTGATGGAAGTATTGTTACGCAGTGTAAGGGCTTACAGGGGTGCATATAGAGAATGAAATTTGGGGAACATTAGAACCTAGTTGATCTGATCCCCAAAGTGCAAAGGAGTAGTGACAACCTCCTAGAAATCTGTTCTCGTCTGGACTTGGCCATTCATTTGCATGCAGATAAGCATGTTATGTCTTTGATGTTCAATCTGTAAATGTAAATATAAAGCATCTAAGATAACAGACAAAAAACCTCATGGCCACAGCCACCCACAATATTTCCAAGGAAAGAATCAGTTGAATGAATCAGTAATGCATCACCATGAAAAATATGGACTGATGTTTTCAGTGGTAATAATTTTCAAGCAGTTGGCATCTTTGATATCTCATGGGTTAACCTCTGCACCGTCCCACTGTATTTCTACAGCCATGTAGCGAGTTGCATGAAGGGATGGACCTAGCTTAAAACTTCTGACAACTTCCCCAACAAAAAGAATTTTTTTTTTTTAATTTTTATTTTTAGATCTGATCAGTTACTCAGGTCACTTAATAGCCTTACTAGGGCACAGTGCAGGATGAAGGGGAGGTGACTGGTTAAAACGTATCTGTGGGTGAAAAGTTTTATTTGAGCCTTGCTCTGTCTCTTTTTGACATCTGTACCCAGTCTTTAGAAAAGCAGTGTGTTCTTCATCTGCCACATATAGTTTTTGTCCTTTTATCCTCCTGTGCATCTTCAGAAAAGATTTGTTAATGAACAAATACTGTAGTGAGTCTTGTAACAGATAACAGTGATAGCAATCGAGTTTCCCAGAGCGGTGGTTGGAGGAAGTCTGTTGGCTGGGAACTGATGAATACATGAATATCTACAACACCCGTGAAATATTCCAGAATCAAGTTACTGAACTGATTGGAAGTGATGATCAGATCACTCCACCGCTGCTCCACTTGTTTATTAATATTTAAAGCAGCGGATCCAAACATCTGGTACTCTAAAAATGCCCTACTGCTTGCACAAAGTATAGAGGCTCATCGGGGCTGAGCTGTGTTACCAACATGCAGGTCACACCGGGAGAAAAAGTGTCGCCCGGCATCTTGTCGGTGCAGTAGTCAGATCCAGCTGACTGGAATTAGCATTCACTTACCTGTTTGTTGTTGCTGTAACACTCATGCTGTTTAGGTCTTCCAGGACAAGGTGAGTCTGAATTCGGTATCCTTCCACCTGCGAGTGTTTTCCAGATGCTGATGAACAATGAGATTTATGCTGGCTTGAGACTTTTCAGATACTGAAGGGGCTGGTTTTGGATTTAACTATCTATGTCTATATCCGCGTCTTGTTTTGTTAGTGTTTTGGATTAGACTTTGTCATCAGTTTTGCTTCTCTCCTGGTGCTCTTTCTCTACACGTCAGTAACTAAAGGTAACCGCTGCTTTCTTGCACTCGGCACTGGCCAGAGACAGCTTTCAGCCCTGAAATCTGATCCATATCTGTGCTGTTACGCTATGTGTTTCTTTTTTTAATTACTAGTCATTTGGTGGGGAAAAAGCTTAGATTCTATAAACCTGAAGTGTAACTACAACATTTTGTCTGCATTTGTCAGGTAATTTGAGTGTTACTAGATGTTTTATATAGTCCTTTTTGGGATGTCTAGGAAAGGTCCAAATGGAGACACTGAATGGCTGCGAGGTAACTCCAGAAAACAGCTGTTACTCTTTACTTACTGGCTGCCCAGCTGGTGGTACCCACATCTTGCCTGAAGAGGCTTCAGTACATCAGTACGAGTAAATATCCTGAGGATCAGGTATTTGGACTGACTAATCTGAGGCAGGGCTTTGTGTTACCTAGCCTAGTAGGGCCACAGGTTCCTTAAGATCATGTCAAAATTTGCTTTTAATATAAAAAGTGATTGTTTACGAAGTATAAATTCAGCAAGGCGTTGTCAAAAGAAAGATACTTTAGGTGACTTCTGTGGTGAAAGACTCTGTTTTAATAGGCTTAAGGAGAAGGATCTCGTGTACTTAGTACATATACGAAATATTTTCATCTGAACTCTTAAAAACAAGAGCTGAGGATTTTGTAGAGTTTGCCTACCTTGTAAATTTGAAGGGTTTTGAATTGTTACAAAATTTGATAAAAATGTCCAAAATTAGGTTTTGTTGCTTTGTTTTTAAAGGCAAAATATTTTAAAACGTGCTGCATTTGTCCCAGTGCATCATATTTTTTGGAAGTTTGGAAGCAGCAGGTTTTAGTATTTATCAGTAGAGCTGCGTAGCTGCTGCTGCTAACTGACAGGTACCTCCTTAATATCAGCACAGCGCTACAAAATATTATAACCAGGTGATATTTTAGTGGGTCTCACAGTGTTTTCCAAAGACTTCTGGGGCAAAAATGATAGGGTGTTTTCCTGTTGTTTTTTATTTTTGTTCGATACTGTGTTTTAGTGGCAGTCAAAATTGAAATCCCAGACTTTCAGAGCAGTGCTATAAGCTAAGGGAATGTTTTCCCTTGTACGGTTGGTGACAGGAAGCAGAGTGGCTGCTTTGTTAAGGTCAGTAGAGGAGGTCATGGCAAATCTGGGAACAGAAATTGATGTACTTGATTTCAAGTTGAGTGAAATAACCATTTTAAATCCCTCCCTTTTCCTCCCTTTCCCTCTTTTTTTCTTTCCTGTAATTTCTTAGATGGGCTAGATTGTGGAATCATACAGTTGTGGTGTTCAGATTAAACTGACCTTGAAATTATGATGCACTTAAATACTAATTGAATCATATTCTTTCCCATCTTTCTTTAGCGCTGTGTGGTGCTGCGGTTTTTGAAGTCTCCCCCCAACCAGAATAAGGTAAGATTCAACGTGTACTGGTGATAAAAGTCCACAGGTAAGCTTAAGAAAAACCTGTCTGAGGAGAAACAGGAAACCCGCAAAAGAACTGTGACCGACAGGAGTAAGAATAAGGGCATGTTTTGAAATGTCTGCATTTCAGGAGTTTTGGCAACAGGGGGGATTTGAGATCTTCTTATGTAACTAAGACTATGTGACTGCTGATACCGTGACCTCTGCGTGGGTCAAATTGTAAGACTGCAGTGCACATGGAGAAGGTACGGCTTTTTGTGAGAATGGCTGTGGCGATGGAGAAAGGGTTAATGTTGCATGTCAACATATGCTGAGTGCAGCAGTGCTGAGGAAAAAATGAAAGTTTTATTGACTGTTGCTAAGCGGGACAGGAGAGGAACAGCACAGGACTGATGTCGTGGTAAAGTCTGCTGTTTGCTGCATATTCAGTAGCTAAAAAGCCACGGCATTTTGGACAAAGACAGGAAATACTGAAAGAATAGCCTTTGCAGGTGAGCGACTTTAGTGTCCCATCTGTTGCAAAAAGTACACGGCGGGACACAGCCTGCTATTTTCTTGAACTGTGGCAGAAGATTTTTCTGCTTGAGAAACGAACTGAAAGGAGTTACCTTAGATTTGCTTTAAAAGGGGTGAAAAATGATCAAGAATCAAAAGTGATGTAAAAATGCAGTGTGAGCACAGTGCTCCCAGGAAAAAAAATGAGAGCAAAAGAGGCAGGAGGTTCAAATTCTGCCATTTCTCTAACCTAGTGAGTAGTCTTTATGGCATGTTACCTGAGAGACATGGGGAATGGCTTGAGTAAAAGGCAATCTATTGCCCTTTATTTAAAAAAACAAAGCACTTGAGTACCCGCATTTTTTTTTTTTAAAGTCTGAAGACATTCTTCCATACTAATTGCTTTTTAGCAATTGACATAGCATGAAGAAGCTGCAAAGGAAGCTAGGAAGTAACTTCACATTTACCTATCACAGAGTTGAGGCTGATAATACTTCTGTGAACTTATTTGGCGTGCACGTTTTTTGGATTTGGATAGTGAAACACATGAAAAAATGCCCTGGGCATGTTGTTCTTTACTGTTTGAACATGGCTTAGATTCTTGAAAGTTTTTTTCCTCTGCATAATCAGATCAGTGAAATTGCTCAGAATCCTACCAAGCATAGCGATGCATCGCTGTAGGTATTCCTGTGGGCTGTATCTGATGAAGCATTGAGTGTGGTCCTGCAGAATCAGAGTTTTGGGACAAACTTGGATGTAGCAACATGACTGCAATAGAGAAGAAATGTTTTTTAGGTGTAATTTGTATTCTTGTCTGGTGCAAGACGAGTTGGGATATAAAGTTTTATATTTCTGTGTATGACATTGTAGCTCATCCAGTGTAAGCAACTCTGAAAGAACCAATTGAAGCAAAATATTTTCTAATAAGAGGCATACTGAAATTCAGATGTTCATCTCAGTCTCTTCTGCTTACCTCCTTTGGAAAAGGTTTTAAAAAAAAAAAAAGGTCCAGACACTGCTTTGTATTTATACTGGTTGGTTATGAATTTGGGACTAGATAATCTCGTACTTAAACAAGGTGATACTATCACAAATTGTAATTTTATTGTTACAATTAAGTATTTTAATGAAAAGTACTGATAATAAATAATATAACTGGGGATTACACTTCTTGAGTTGAATTTCAAGTGTCAGGACTCACGGAATGATTTCAATTGCGTGCTGCTAATTTTAATATATATGAGTCTTGTGTGTGAATGAATGTTTGCCTTTTTGTTGTGTAGAACCTCTTTGAGTTTTGGTGTTTTGCTAAATAAGCTGGCAGTACTGGTGGGTCCTTCAAAAGTTTTTCATCTTTGTGTTTTTTAATGTTAAAAGGTGGTGCTCCAGTAGTCTGTTAGTGGTTGGTTTTTGTTTCTTGTTTACAGCGTATCAAATATACTTGCTCTTAAAGGGACGTGGGCAGGTGTCGTAAGCAGGGTGAGAGTAGAGGGGAGGGGGACAGGGATTTCCCCAGCAATGTTCTCCTCTGCCTTTTGGTGGAGAGGAGTGGAGGAGCTCGGGCTGCCAGCAGCCATCTCTCATGGATGTAGGTGTGTTCAGCACTTGCGATAGGCACTGGCCTTCCTGCAAAACACAGGCTGAGCAATGCTGCTTTGAAATATCCTTTTTTATACCCGTGTGGGTGGCTTGCTCACACATCTTGTTGCCTATTAACTATTTTCTCTTAAAGGCACTTCTTTAGACCCGATGACTGCAGCTGAGAAAGTTACTCAGGCATCATAGTGTGTATTTTGTTCTAAAACTCGAGCGTGGAAGATTGCCTGTTCTGAAGAGACTCCAAGCTTGTTTTGGCTCTCCTAAAAGGATTCAGGGAGGGCTGTTCTGAGAAATAACTCCACATACAATATGTCAGGTCTTTTAAAGAATTAGCACTGTCCTGGCCTTTATAGAATGATAGAAATAATGTGCAAGTACTTTGAAAAAATTGTATTTGTTGCAAAGGATATATATATATATTTTTTGTTAATGCGCTGCGTAATAAATAGCTGTATGTAGTACTGCATGCTACTGAAGTGAACGGCTGGAGCACTGCAGCGACGTACGGTAGCGACGTCTCATTCTGTGAAGTGTTATGGCATGTTGCAGTATTGTGTTGCTGTTCCAGTCTGGAAAGTGAATCCTGCTAAAGGAAGAATATTTAACTTGTACGTAGTCTCAGCAGAGCTGGGTTACATTAATCAAATAATCTTTCTTAGTTATGCAGTTTGTGTAACCTTGTTAGGTAACACTTCCTGGTGGAAAAAAAAAATCTACCTATTGTAATGGTATTATAGAATAAAGTTAGTTAAATCGCCTGGTCAGTGACAGTTTACTTTAACCTCCTTACACATTTTAGTTGTGCTGGATGTTGTCTTTCCCTGTTTCTCCAGTCTTTGCCATTATCTGAGTGATGTCCTTCTAGCATTTCCTTTTCTTACTCTGCTCCATAGTGCAGAGTACAAAACTTTTTTTTTTTCTCCTTTTTTTTTTTTTTTTTCCTCTCTGATTTTCTAACTGGGACACCAGTGTTGCGCTTTCTCTTCCTTTACTGTTACTTAATCCCGAGAGTACATCTATGTGGTTCAGTGCTTTATAGCATACAGTGGTAGGCAAAGGAATGTTTTTCCAGAAAGGACACAGGAAGGGAGCTCAGAGGTTGTCTATTGTGACAATAAAATAGTGTGCAGAGAACCAGAGTATGCTAGAGTGCTGGGAACGTGCTGAGAATATTGTAAGGCTTCTCCTGTATGGCACTCTGCTACCTTTGAGGAGCAGAAGGCTGTCCAAGTGAGACCACACTAATGTGGCCGTCCTGCTTCCAGTACTCGGGCAGCTTCATTTCTATCTAGCTTGGCATTTTTATCTTGTGGAAGAACTTTGGTGTTTCCTTATAGACACGTAACATAAAATTACTGGAAGATGATGTTATAATAAGAGTTTTCATTGTCTGGGGCAGCATTTGGGACAGATAGCAAACACTGTACATGTTCGTGCAAAGGTTTGGGATTTGGCTCAGTCTTTTGGGCCATTCTCTTCTGAATCTCCAGGTGAAGTATTTCGTAGCACTCAAAGCCTCTCCTGCACTTACCCTGTCGGTAAGAAGGCATGCTGCATGTCTAGTTTTACTTACAGCTCTTTGAGCTGTTGAAGAATAATAGATCTTGAGTAATCTCCCCCAATTCCACTTGTTTTTTTCTGTCCTTTTTTCCTCTGAAACTTAAGATGAATAATCATCTTTTCTGACCGTTTTCGTGGTTATCCCAGTCTCTCAAACAGCAGTAGGGAAACAAATGTAGCACAAGACGTTTGTGTCCATGTAATTTCAACATGTACTGACTTAAGTGCTCTGCTAAATCAATGACTAGAATGTGTATGTATCCTTGAGTGTTGTTTATCATTATTTCATAATTTAATCACTATGTTTCTTTCTTCCAGACTTCAGAAGAAATACTACACCATCTGCAAAACATCGTAGACTTTGGAAAACATGTAATGAAGCAGTTCTTTGGGGAGAATTATGTTCACCATGGGGTAAATGTTTTATTCTTAAAATAAATGGCTTATGCACTGTAAACTCTGAAGTCTTTTAGGGAACACTGAATGCCACTGAAAGCAATTAATAGGGTTTGCAGATATTCCTGAGCAAGCTGCACACACAAGAAGCATTTGGTTAAGAACAAGGATCCTGCTCTGTGCTGATGAGGTGATTGAATTGTACTCTGTGGCTTGAGCTGTTCCAAGCTACTGATGAAAAAGTGATCATTTCTTTGCCCTGTATAAGGTGAGAGGTAATAGAGATTTTGAGACTAGCTTTGCAAAACAAGTGGAGAAATCTGGTTCATATGAATTGTCTAGACTTCTGTGCGGTCAGAGGTAACTTTTTCCTTGCCATGCACTGTTCTTCAGGGTGGCCAGATCTAGTTAATTGAACATCAGGTACCTGAGTGGAAAAATTAATGTTGAGACCTGAGCTGCAAAATTCTGCCTTGGAGGGGTGGAGGGTGGGACACTGGATGGTTGAAATGGGACTGTTCATTTGTGAAAAGGACAAAATGATGCACATTTCTTTATGCATGTTAAACTCATGCTAAAAATGCTCTTTTTTATGCATTTATTCAAATCATATTTTAGTTTCACAGTGGATTAAATATTGTATATGAATTCAGGTACAGGTCTTCATATAGATGGTTAATCTGAGGGAGAAAGTGCTGATTGTATAGTTTATATACTGTTGTTAACATCCACTGAACTTTGGTATTCCATTTTAAGACCCCTTAAGACCCCCCCAAACTGGGTATTAATCTTTGTGTTGAAATATATATATATTTACTTTTATTCTTTTTTATTCTTTTTTTTTTTTAAATAGGAAATTATTCAGCTGCCTTTAGACTTTGTAAGACAGCTCTGTTTAAAGATCCAGCCAGAGAGGCCAGGTAAGTGCTGATGATAGCATTAAAAGGGGGGCCTTCCTCAAGCTATAAAACATTGTGCGTTATTATAAAGTTAAAAAAGAAAAAAAAAGGGAATCATACCTCAGAACATGAAGGAACTTCTTTCAGTACTAAAACAATGAACAAGCTGAAAATTTGTCATGGAAAAATGGGTGTGTTCTAGGCTTAAAAATTGCATCTGATATTGGTTTCATTAAACTGGAGAAAGGGGTCCGCTTTAAGCCTATTTGTTAGTTCTTGAACAAGCTTTTTACCTTGCTGTGAAGTCCTTTACAAAGATCAATGAGGGAGGTGGAAGACGCATCTTAAAATACTGTTTCAATTCCATCAGAGTTTCTTCTCCTGGAGTATGCAGCAGAACTTGGGAAGGAAGATACCTTCAGAAACTTCGCACTAAACCGTCTTGTTTTCAATGTCAGTATTTCACTCAGAGCTGAGCGTGTCATGTCTTATGAGTGAGACTATCAGTCAGGGCACTCGAGCAGTGTGCAACTTAACATTCTGGTTTTTCTTGTCTCTTTTCCCCGATACCTGGCATGTCTCCTTGCGAGGGGTTGCAGTGTCATAGGCTGCGCTGCCTTTAAAGTTTAATGGGCATCTCTGGGATACGGGGCTCTGTTTGATTTCTCCTCTTACAATGTTGTGCTTATGATCCCTAACAAACAGTACAGTGCAAGTACTATTTTCTAGTCCCCTTGGATGGCAGGGATTGAAGGGGACAAGTGTAAGAGGTAAGGGTACATTGGCCTTGTGAAACCTTTTGGAACATGCTGCAGGACTTGAAGTTTGGCAATCTGACACATTCAGTGTGAAATAAAGCGCTACAGAACTTGGTGTCATCATTCTTAGTCAGCATCACTTGAGTGCATCATTCTTCATTTATGGCTAAAAGTACAGTAAGGAGGGTGTAAGCTCTAAAATGGAACAGATGATGTCCCTCTCATGGCGTCTTCATCGTATGTTCTCAAGTCTTCTTGAGAGGGGCCAGAAACTTCTGTTTAAGCAGAGTTCCTTGAAGAAAGATGTGGTATTAGGTCCTTTGGTAAGTGTAGCTGGTACTTTGATGCCTTTGATCCAGGGGAAAACTGGAATTGATTTACATATAGAAAGGGCTGTATTGCTGACTTGTCCTCATCTCTGACAAACAGTTCCACAGTGCCAGAAACCAGCCAGGCAGGTAAATACTGTGTCTAATAAAAGTTACAAAAACAATGATACTTTGGTAGAAGTGAACGATGGAATTTAGTTCTCTTTTATTTCTTGAAGTTAAATTTTGTGTGTCTGCATCTCCTGGGGATTTCTTTAAAGGGAGAAATGTAGTTGTGAGAAGCTGTCCAAGTGATATGTCTTGCTTTACAACAGCTAGTCTGTGTTCATTTTTAATGGGAATCTTTTTAAACCTTGAAAGAATTTCCTTTAATATTACCCTTAACAAAGTCTGTCTAACTAAAGAAGGAACTTATCTAATACTTCAGATTTCTGGGTCCATCTTATTTGGCAAGTGGCTTTCAGTTGAAAATGGATGTACTTTTCCTAAAATTTAAAACAAAACTAAACCAGGCATTTTGTTGGAAAAGGGAGGTTCCTCTTGCTCATCATAGTGAAGTACCGCGTGTGCTTGCAGGCTGGTGCCCAGTGAAGCTTCCTTTTCTGTGGTTGTTTTCTATTGTGATACATTTTTCAGAATGGGAATATTTTTTAGCATTTTTTTAGTTGTTAACGGAACACATGTATTCTGTATGTCTTTTTAGTAACACAGATATTTGAAAAACTAGGATTGTATGTTCTTGTTAAATTTGAATTAAAATCTCACAGACCTTTCTCTGTCCTCTTACCTTTCCCCAAAGGATATGTGTGGAGGGAAGTTATTTCAAGGCTTTAATCTATGTAATTCCTTGTAATCTTAGTCTGATGAAACCATTTTGCTTGCTTGGTTTCTTCTCAGGACTGTTAATCTGGACCATATTCAAAAATACTATTTTTAAGAGTGGTCTTAGTAGAAGAAATTCTTGTTATAAACTGTGTGCCTTTAAGAAGGAGGAACCTAACTTTTGTTTCTTTTATGTTGCTTTTGTCCTATTTATTATTTTGATGCAAACACTGGAATGGCTAGGGAGAGACTCCTTCTCATTGAGGTGGTTCTTCAGTTAACTGCTTCCTATCAGTGTTTTTTTAGTACAGCGCATCTTGATTTCAAGCCCGGGACAAATGTTTTAAACCTCAAAAAAGCATTATATGCAGACTAAGGAGCTGAGCTAAGCCACTTGTGGATTCTGTTTAGATGTACCCTTTCTCCTGAACTTTTGCCTCTCACTGTTGATGTGCCTGTCCATTTCCACAGGCTCATCTTGACTAGGCTGAGAGACGGTAGTTACCGTGTGCAATTTTAGTAAGCAAACATGAGATCATACCTTTGAACACAGGTATAAATCTCTACCTGTTCCTGGCCAATTGAATACGCTCCTTTGCTGCTTCAGGCCTCTCACCGATACATTTCTTAGGATGAGCTGGAAACTGGCCATTACAAGCAGCTCTTGAAGCACTCTTGATGCCTATGACAGTTTTGAGGAAACAGAAAATGGGTGTCACTAATGGGAAGGGCAAATTTATACAAGTGCATAATTGGCTAAATCCTGCTAAACTCTGTCCTGCCTTTCTACGTTTGTGTTTTTTTTTCTTTCTTCCCCCATCTGGTGAACAACATAACTACAGCGTAAAGTAAACATCCACACAATTTTCTTAGTGTTTTTTTTTTTTTTCTCTCCCCAGAGTCTCGCTGTGATAAAGATATGGACACACTTAGTGGTTATGCAATGTGCCTTCCTAATCTTACCAGGCTGCAGACCTATCGTTTTGTGGAACATCGGCCAATCCTCTGCATAGAGATTAAGGTATCAAAAAGGAGAAAATCCTTCTGTTTTCTGTTGTTGTTGTTTGTTTGTTTGCTTAAATTTTTTAAGCATGAACAGACCAGAGCATTTTCAGCGGTGGGATATGGCATAGCTCACTGCTTCTGCTGTGACCCATAGGATAAAATATCTCCCTCCCTCCCCAGATTCCTGATCTTTTGAAGTTTGGGAAATTCCCAGATATTAGTAGGCTTCTTTTGTAGACCAAAGCAATTTTGTGTGTCTTTATTTCTTAAACAAGGACTCTAAAATAATTGGGAATAATGTACAATGACGTATATGAAGCTTTTAAGTATTGGATGTTGACTGATAGGTTTTTTCTATGTTGTTATACTTGAATGATTTGCATACTTGTGTGCCTTGTATATAAAGAAATGCATTTATATTTGTAATCATTTTTGTTTGTTTTAGCCAAAGTGTGGCTTCATTCCTTTTTCCAGCCATGTTTCACAGGAGATAAAGCACAAGGTGTGTCGTTATTGTATGCATCAGCATCTAAAGGTAATTTTTTTGGTCATCATCCTGCTTTCCTTTGACTGTACTGTTTTATTCACCATTCCAGCCTTATTTCATGTTGAAACTTGTGTATTGTTGCTTAAATCTCTGATATGACTAAAGATAGGTGGATACACATCTGAGTTGCTGGGTGTGAATCTGTTTAGTGAGAGACGGAAGAAGTTCTCTGGGAAGTTGGAAGCAAACAAATACAATATTAGTCTTTGAGGACTATTAAAGCTGTTGATTAGGTAAACTCCTATGTCAAGTTTCCTCTCAAACAGAGCTCAGCAAATGCATGGTGGCATTCCATGCCTTAAAACAGCATGTAACACATGGAATTTATTTGACCAATGTCCATTATGTGTCTGAAATCATATACCTATGCCTTATTGGAATTTAATGTGACCTTTCTTCCTGCTTTCCATTTGTGAATGCAGTTTGAGAGATTTGAGGTAAATACGACAATGAAGACCCTTAGTAGTCATGAGTTGCAAGTTTAAAGGGTTTAAATGTCGTGGGACTTCTGAAGAGAGGATGTTAGTGCCACGCACCTGACTTAACGTAACTGAGAACAGTTATTACAAAAAGTGATTAACAACACTGGTTTCGGTTTTCAACAGGTAGCAAATGGAAAATGGAAGCGACCAAGTAAATATTGCCCATTGGATCTCTTCTCAGGGTAAGGAATTGTGTGACTTTATTGTGCTTTTGCCAAAAAAATCTGTTGCGGATTTCTTTCTCAGATTACTTTGACTTTCCCTGTAATATCAAGGATGATCAGTGCCTGCTTGTCTGACTTTCATGGTGACTAGTGCTGGTGCTATATACCTCTTTACACCTATTTCAGGAATCAGAGTTGCTTATTAATGTTCCAGTTCCTTCTGCTACATGACATGAAATGTCGGAAGTGTTTTAATTTACTCAGATTTGAAGTTCT
>VXAL01010213.1:85356-117182 GCA_013399475.1 Chauna torquata | reverse complement strand
AAAACTTTAGCACCATTATTCCTTCAAGAGTGTTTCTGGTGTTCTGGCTTAATTCCAGCTTTTGCAGTGGCACAAGATCACTATACCATAGTAAGAGTGAACAATTAGACAGTTGGCAGGATGAGAGTTTTTCTAGTCAAGTACACAGAGATCACTCTAAAACAATATTCATTGTATGTTTGCCGCTGTAAAACAACCCATCTGCATTACTGCATTTGCTACATGAAACTTCAAGGATTTTTTTTTACTTAAAATTTAAAAATCCAAACCTGACAGAACATGTCAAGCAGGGAGCCCAAACGAACCTAGCAGAGTAATAATAATAATAATGATAATACAACTTTAAAATGACATTGAAATGATCACCTCTATCTAACATTCCTTATAAAACAATGGAAAAATATAACTACAGTTGCTGTCAGCAGCATGGTAACTGTGATTTTCTTTCCTTTCTTTAATGGAAAGAAGAACAAAGAACTGCTTTGCTTCAGTGATTTGTAATCACTGCACTCCTGCCATAGAAGAAAGTAAGAGCTGTGGTAATGGGTGTGACGGGCTGCCACACTGGCCTTCGTCTTAGCCTGCAAGAAGGGATAAGCTCTTTTGTTCAGGCCAAGGGGTAGAAACTGGCCCTTTATCTAACAGAGGAAATTCGCCAGTGGCCCACCCTGCCAGATTAAGAGTGATGTTGGCCCCAGGATCTGTTTTCTGCCCATTGCTCTGGTAATGTAATTCAGAAAGAAAACCAAGATGGAACAAATCCAGTTGAACCTGCCGTGTTTTCTGATGCATGGGAGGAAGGATGCATCCCACATTCCTAAACTTTGAATTTAGATTCTTCATTGTAATATGAGCTTCCAAAACCAAGATATTAATAGATACTTTTTTCTTCAAATGTAACAATGGGAACACTAGGTAGCAATACAATTGACTTATCTAACAAGGCCACATGGAAACAGCCTGTATGTGTACTACCTTTTATTTTTTTTCTCCCATTGTTTTCAATATGTTGTTATAACCATAGAATGTAACAGGCATCATCTAATCTCTGTGTTTAGAGAAGTTATTCTAAAGCAAAGAATGACTGAATGTTCAAGCAGAACTGTTAGAGATTATCACTGTGCATTTCATGATCGTTTATCTACATAAATCACCCCACTGTAAGCAAAATTTGTCCCTTAAAAACAATGCAAACAAAATCCCACTTATTTATTGCCTTACCCAGAAAGTTTAGGGTTCCTTAGAATTATGTAATCTCCCAGCTGTCCTTCTGGAAGGGTTACAATGTCAGGATATTTGGCCTGCGAATAAACAGATTCAAAAGGGTATAAATCAGGTCACAAAAATCATAGTAGACAACGTGGCTTCTAGCTAGTTCTGTCCAGTTGCAATGGATTTTAATATGCTGCCACAACTTACATTTTTAATAGTTAATAGTAACAATACGAATTGTAAAAAAATTCTGATGTTTTTATTATTTTTTTTTAAAGTATCATTCACGTAATATCAAGAGACATTTAATTTGGTCACCTCACAGAAAAAAGCAGGGTGATGCACCTGTACAAGCAGGCCTAAGAGGTCCTGGTGCAAGACATAGGAAAGTGTGAAAGAACATTTGTAACTAAGTTTTGTTAATTTGATAACACATCATAATACATCCCTGTTTCACAAAAAAAAACCACACAAACCAAACCAAAAGTCTGTGATTTAGTTAACTTTACTATGACAGTCTTGATAATCCCTTTTGAGAAACAGGATCAGCAAGCTCCTTTACGCTTTGAAAGCATAAAGTAATAAAGGCAATGACATATCAAAATAACCACTTCTCAAAATATAATGGGACAGTGGGAAATGTTAAAACATATGAAATGACTGACTGCTGCTAAACTTCTTTTTTACTGGGAAGTGGAGCTATTTGCAATTACTACACTGTGCTAAGATTGATCAATGAGCAGCCATCCCATTACTGTTTTGTTACTGCATTTAATATTTTACAGGCTTCAATATGTGTATCTTGAACTACCTAAAACATAACTTTTGCTAAAACTATTTCAAAAGCATGTAAAAGAAAAGCAGACTAATAGCTATGTGTGCATCTTTTAGATGTTACGCAGTATGTAAGATGACAGTTTACTCAAAGAGTAAGAGGAGATCCATATGCATCAAAATACTGAGAAAGAACACTTAATTACTGCACCCTGCAGGGACATGCTATTGCAAAAGAAAACAGAGTCCAGACACAGCTTGTTATCTTGAAGACTTCAACACTCTACTTGCTTGTACTGTCTTATGTACTTGATACTAACCTGTGTTCCAAAAATTGCAGTTTATATGAAGTGTGAAAAGACTGTCAGCCTAAGTCATTCTACAGAGCTCACAGGGCAAGTGGTATGTCTTACGGAAAAGGATCAGGAGAGCTCATCTTTGAAAGGCACTGGAGAAAATGAGTTAGGTTTTATAGGATTATGCCTCATCTGGCATACTGAAATTGCTACCAGATGTGACCTTGCTCTGGTTTAGGAATTTATGACAAACTGAAAGGGGTTTGTGCAGAATGCCAAATGACATAAAACACATGGAATTTGCCAATTTAAATTTTTAGAGTATCTAGTGCTGTATTTATCATGGGGATAAAGACCACAATGTACCCTGAGAACAACGATGCATAAAGGGCAACAAAGTGCATAGTAGTTATAGCATGAAAATGTGACTGATCTGAGGACACTAGCCTAGCGGCACAGTGATTTTTTTCAGCTTTATTCCCCATGGAATTCTGCTCCTCTGATGCCAAAAGTTTTTCAGGCTCTTCGTTTCAATAACAATTATCAAAGAGGTGGGTTATGTGCCTTCATTTGTCTGGTATCATAGGCCTCAGAATCTAGGAGTCTCTTTAGCTCCAGGTTGCAAATCCTAAAAAATTAGGACTAGTTTGTATAGGCTGAACTCAACTCTTAAGTTCCTCGTTTACAAGAGAGCTCAACACTGAGTCATGTTTTATCTTCATCCGCCCATACTGAGACCTTTGGGAATCACAAGGGAAAACAGATTAGAGGAACTAGGTAAGAGTTCCAGTTTTCAAAACATAGAATGCACCCATTGCTTGTTTGTAGTGAGCTCCTGTGTAGCTGCCATAATCAATGCTTTTACCCCTGACTAGTGAGTGCTATTTTTTGTATGGAAACCAGAGGTATCTCAAGATCACAAAGTATATAATTTTCTGTTGTCTAACAGCTTCCTTGTATGTGGGAGAGACTGCTTTGGTGAGTTTTGCACACGGGAAGCAGTTATTCTGTGCCTTAAATGTGTTTTGGCAATCAGTCCGAATGCAGTGAGAATCTGATCTTGTGTGAAATTCACAGGGTTTGGGATAAAATCCAGCTTCTTAGCAGGAAAGATCATATCTTAGAGCAATCCACCAAGCACACAAAAAAGCCAAAACAGAAATACCTACATCTCTTTTCAGGCACATTACATTTGAAAACTGAAGTCATACCGGGCTTTGGAGCAGCATGAAGCAGTACCTCGCCCAGAGCTACGCAAGGATGCGTTCCCCTCCCTGGATGACTCCTCAGAGTGACGATGCGGCAGAAGCAGGAAGTCGAACCACCACACCCGAGATTAAGTCAGCAATGTTAAACATTGATGGTTTAGGAGACGAAACAGTAACACCATCTACCTTTCATATGCCACATATGAAATGTAATGTCTATCGCTCGGGTGAAGCACGGGCATCTGGCACATAAATGGAAAAGTCAGGCACATAGTATGCAAAAGCTGCCGTAGTCCTTACATGACTACAACTCAAAATACACTTTGCAGGTACTGGATTTTCACCTCAGATTCTCTGCTGTGCAGCTGCCAGTCTTCTAGGTTTTCCCCTGGGGATAAGAAAAGCCAAGCAATAACCAGGGTAACAGCATGGCCTGATCCACTCACAGGTCTCTTGGGAAAGTAACTCCTAGGGAATCTCATCAGCTGGACAGAGGACAACTGAAGATGTCACGTCAAGTACTGTGATACCAGATGGGAAAGATCAGCTACAACGGCATTAAACAAAAACTGACTTCAATCAGGAAGTATCTTTCCTCAGATGACTTTTAAATGTCAGTTCATGATCAAAAACAAAAGCCCATGCTATTATTACTTCTGGACGGAAATAGTTTTTCCAGATCCCTCAGGAGTCCAAGTAGGTAATCCTATGGGAACTTTTTGTCTAAAAGAGAAATAGTCTCAAATCACAAAGGGACAACCATCATGATTGAATACACAGTCTTCCCTTTCTCACATGACAGATTTTACACACGCACACAGCCATCTGAGTGAATAAACTTGCAGTGTGTGTTTTTAAACAAAATACATTATTCTTCAACTGTTTAAAACTGCACTGCAGTTTTCTGCATACTAAAACTCTTCTAAGAAAAATATTTAAAACTATTCAGCTTACTATCTAAAAGCAGGCAAATTTCTTTCCAGACCACTTACCAAGACAATTCGCTACTCTGCTCTTAGACGGAACAATAGTTCACACTTGCTACTAACTTTGGATTCTGTAAGAGGCACTGTATATAGACATCCAAGTATGTCATGCTACTGCGAGTCCCTCCATAATTGTAAGCTACTTCTAAATTTATCAAAAATGCTACAACTTAGGCTCTGATTCAGGGCAATTTATGTGTGTGTTTTGCTCAACTTTGCACATCATCCACTGAAGTCATGCTGGTAGCATCAAGGCCTTAAATAATAATATCAATATAAATTCAGGAATTCAAACACAAATTATTTGTAAAAAATGATGAAAGTTCTAGATACTGTAGAATACCAATAACAACATGATTAAGTTTAAGAAGCATTAAACATTCAAGCCCACTGTAACCAGTCTGCTACCGGCTGCAAAAATGTAGGTGAATCCCTTAACAGCCCTCCCCAATAAGCAGCCGTCGAGTGGTAAGATCCCAGCGTGCTGGCTCCGCACGCTCCCGATGAGACAGTCTGAATTGAAAGTAGCTGTGTTCTCCAGCGGGCTCATTCTCTGCTTTTAACAGCAGTCACATTTTTGGATTACAGTACTCTAACTCAAATAACAACAAAAGGAATCTCAGAATCACGGAATGGCTGAGGCTGGCGGGACCTCTGGAGGTCACCTGGCCCAATCCCTGCTCCACCAGGGCCACCCAGAGCCGCTCGCCCAGGACCACGTCCAGGCGGCTTTTGAAGATCTCCAGGAGGAGACCCCACAGCCTCTCTGGGCAGCCTGTGCCAGTGCTCTGTCACCCGCACAGTAAAGAAGCGCTTCCCAAGATAATTTTAATATTCCCATAATCAAGTTCTGCAGATACTTAAAAACAGCAATCACCACACTGCAAAATGAAAGTAAGTGTAGCAACTACATTTTTGGAAATTATTTCATATTTCTACTTTTACTAAGCCTTGTGCTAGCAAGACAGTTTTAGTTCCATTTATGAGATCTGGTTTTACAATGTATCTGTCCTTTTGCATATTGATAAAATATTTGGTGCTAACCTCACCAATAATTCTTATCCTCAAGTCACAAACTATGTTAATTGCTATAAACTGAAAGTTCCATGCAAACTTTCAATTGATTTTCTAGAAATGTAGCTTAAGTTGGTTGATTTCATTTTTAGATATTGGACAATACATTTATTAATGTATTTCAATTAACTGAAATATTTTACTCTGCAAGACAGCCGTCACCAACATGAATGTAGAACAAGGATTTATACTTCCTTGCATTTTTAAGGCACAATGGCAATCCCTTAAGTCAATGAAAAATTCCTCTGAGAAGTTTAACCTTTCTGGTACCAACATGCACCCCTCCGACTTCAGCAGACCAGACAAAACAGTCTTTCAGTATAACGTAACTGAGAAATGAGTAATACTATACATAAAGAGCAAATGCGTCCTATCGGTATTTCTTTCTTTCCTCTCCATTGCTAGAGTGGGTAATAGCAGCACAGTATAAATTTATCTAACCTTAAAATCTGAATACAAGGAAGAAAAAAGAAACATTTAATGTAGGCAGATGAAGATGCATAAGACAGCCATATTTA
Source organism: Chauna torquata (assembly GCA_013399475.1). Lineage (NCBI taxonomy): Eukaryota > Metazoa > Chordata > Aves > Anseriformes > Anhimidae > Chauna > Chauna torquata. The sequence goes on along the minus strand of VXAL01010213.1, from coordinate 111,114 downwards.
TGAGAAGGTTTTGTCTCAAACTTGCAATTTATTTTTTATTTTTTGAGACTGCTTTTGAAAAGAAAATCAACTCTACCTAAATATAGTCTCCTTGGAGCTGTTTGAGGACTGAAGGGTGGCCTAAATAGCAAAGTTTCTCTGGTATTTTTTCTGTGTATTCATATGCAGAATATGCAGGAACATGCTACCCAGTACGATCCTGCTGAATGCAATTATCATCAAGTCAGGTGCTGGTTTTCTCAAATGGCATCTAGCACCGCACAAAAACCAATGGTTTGACTCCACCTTTTCCAGTGTTGTCTAATTATACAGTAATTCCATGAGATGCGAGTCTCCATTTACAGCCTCCTCTCATGCAGAGATTATACATAAAATTGTAAAGACCTTAAAAAAACCTTAATAATGCTGTACAAATTCCTTTCATTTTCATCTTTTTTTTTTTAAAATTAATCTATTGGATTAATAACACTGATGTTTTCGGGAGGGCTGTGTGTGCTTAAATTGTATTTTCCTATTGGCCTCTTGGTCAAAATGAGATTCCAGAACTATCAGACTTGAGTAACAGTCACAGAAACATGAGGAAACAGAGACTGCTGAAGCCTCAGCACCAACCAAAGTGTCCAAAACTGGGTGTTCTAACGGCGAGATGCTGAAGAGGGGCATGCTATTAGCTTCAGCATCACCACTTCATATGGCTTTGTGAAGATAAAAACAGTTTGGTTCGTGCCTGAAAGATAACAATGTTCTAACCTAAGGTCAATAATTTAAATGAGAGAAAATATTGCAATCATTTCAGGAAATAAACAGTGTATTTCAATTAATCTCAGTTAAAGCATAAAATTACAAACATTACTAGCACATCAGAGGTCAACTTTCATCACATCATCATCATATACTTAGGAAGATGGCAGCATTCTTTTATTTTTGGACAAGCAAAAATACCAATTTGTAGCAACTGGGATACATAACAAATTATAGCCATGAAAATTAGTTGTTATACTACTGCATGAGAAAAACTTCGACAAAACCTGGTTTTTAAGCAGTAAAATATGAATGATAGAACTATAAAAGAGAAAGAATGACAGAGTCAAAGACTGAAGAACAAAAAAAGCCTCAAGAAGCTTGAGCTCCTACAAACACAAGCAACCAAAATAACTGGGTTGAACACAGTAAGTAGAACTAAAGCTGGGAAGCACAGAGTTCTGTAACACAAGCTACTGACGTGTAACCAGGGGTCCTTAGAATAAAAATGTGTTTGAAACACACTTCAACAAAAGTTAAATTGCATTCAACAGCCTCACGATGAAAGTGTTAAGGATGGCAGCGTAGGCATGTAGACAGGACTTTACCAAAACTAATTAAAAGCAGTAGCAGCTTATGACAAAAAAACATTCATTTTTTAAACAGCTGTTAGAGAAGTTTTTACTACTTTTTAGCTGCTTCTAGACCCAATTCTTACTTTAAAAAAAAAAACACATTGTATAAATGTGTTCTTGCATCATAAATATATATATATTTCTACACTGAAAACTGCCTAAAATGCTTTGCAAGGACTAGGATTATGATATCTGCAACTATTTAAAGAACGGCACGTTGACAGTTTAAAGCGTAAAGGATCTCAAGTCATGAGAAAGTGTCTCATTTTGTGCAATTCAGGGAACTGAAACCAAGACAACGCACTCTTCCCCTACAACTAAATTACACAGCATAAAAACAGTTTGCAAAAAGGATTTATGAAACTTCACCACTCACAATTATGTCTCAGAATAAACACAGCTCCCATCTAAGCAAACATTTTACTTGAGTAAAACAGTCCTGCTGGTGATCCGTAAATTACACAAAACCACGAGTGTGTTCAGAACCAGCGAACAACTTTACAAAAAAGAAGCGCACAAGGAAAAAGTACTTTTGTCTATGTAATGTCATCTTGCACAGTAATCAATTTGCTTCACGTAAAACTAAAAACACAAGTGATGCTACTAACATGCACATTTCCTTTTTGGTAGAAGAAAGTCGGGGAAAGGAGAATTTGGGGGGCGGATTAGAGGGATGGCATTATGAATGCCACTCGTGACAGGGAAAATCTTTGCAGAAAAAGTTTACCAAGATTTGCATACAAGCTCAGGATTTGCCTGGTTTCCTCCAGTAGCATACATATGTACAGCTGGTTGCTTTGAATCGAAATTGCTCTGTATCCATCTAGTTTCAGAGCTGTATTTTTCCAGCAGACCGGAGTTAGAGCAGATCACTTGGCTAAGGTTCACTCTTACAGCATACAGTAACCTTTTCAGGTTAGGTCAGCACTTTAAAATAGTACCTGAAGCCTGGTACCTGGCAGGAAGTCTTTCTCATCATCAGCCCAAACCCTGTATAGCAGCAGCAAAGTGACAATGAAGTTTCTTTTATTTATTTTTCTGTTTTTATCCTTCAGTTGATTACAGCTTCACTTTTTTTGGATGCCACTCTATTTCCGTTGCCATTTATTTTCCTTTTGCACGTTTCCATACTGTTATTTTTCATACTTGATTCAATCATGATTGCTGCAGTATATGACTGTGTCACTGTTTTCAAAATGAAAAGCAGCTTCCCTTCCAAAAACTGTACTGTTCCTTTGTAATTTTACTCTATTTTCTGTACTATTTTTAGCCAGCAGTCTGAGTAACTGAAATCAACTGAATTCCTCTCCTTATTGCCTGAATAAAGACTGCAGAGGCTGGTATGTGTATAACACACTTACTGCTAATACGCGTATCTATACACTTACATTAAAAAGGTGCACTGACTTTGTAATAACCACAATGTTTTTGTGTCACCCGATTTAATGCTGTACTTTCTGCTTGATAACACAAGGTAGTGTGGTGTATGTAACGTGAAGCATCTGTCAATTACTCATCTACCCTCTCTCGAGAAAATGGAGATAGTGAAAAGGCTTTTCTGTTAACATACCATGCACCTCAAATACAGCATATATACACTTCTTGATTTAACTGTGTTAATTTTAACATACCATTTGCATTTTCACAATTGTATCTAGGCTGCATGCCTACAGAAGAGCTAAAACTGCATTACCTAGGCCCAAGTATACGTACTACTGCGCTACCTTATAAAGCGTTCCTTTCAATACCACTTTGTCATATGGTAAGCACATGTTTATTTGCAACTTAATTACAGCAGACTAGGAATAAATTAAATACATACTAGAGGTTTATTTTTTTAATGTGAGGAAAAACAGAATTAATTGAAAATGAAACCTCTAAAAGAACAGGAAGAGGTACACAATAATCACTTAGTGAATACAGGAGTTGCAGATGTTTTTCTTTGCTCTTTTTTTCTTGGTGGGGAAGCAATGAATCTTCTATGCATTATTTCTCTTTAAAATTGTTGAGGCAAGAGATTTTCCCTAGTTTATGAAAAATTATACCCCTGACCAATGATGTGTGCACATTTACAAACTGTTTAAAAACTGGAACTGTTTATAAAGTAACAGCACCAAGGTAGTGGCACTTTATTCCGTGTTTTTTTTTCTATAGAAAATGGGTGTACTGGAACTGAGAGCAGACTTCTCCAGAACAGAAAAGACTTGCAGGTTCGCTTGCTCTGCCTTCAGAGCCTTCGCATTTCCCCACCAGACAGCTGGCACTACCCCTAGGTTCCAACACGAGCTTCACCTATTAATGATGCTCTCTTGGACACTCACTGGGAAACCCCAAGAATGTGGTGGGCCATGGGCAAGAGGATAGAAAGGAGTCTGGAAACCACGAATGCTCCTGCTGCTGCCGGATCATCTTGCAGTGCGATCCAGCCAGATGTGTTCTCTGGAACTGCCTAGATGGTGCAAAGCTCACAAAAGCCTGTCCTCCTCCTGGAAACCAGTCTGCCAGACCTCCCAGGCGGTGCAGGAATATACACAGAACAGGCTTGCCATCTGCTACTCAGGGACAGCGCATTCCTCATTGGTTACTCCTGTATCAAATATTACTGACTATCCACTTAAACTGAAGAATCGTATCTTCTGAATTAGTTGTGGCTTTCTCTTTGCCTTTTAAGTTAAAGTAATCCCTTTTTTTTTCTGGATTAAAAGCTTTAGGGCTTATTTGTTATCTTATTTAACTTTTGACATACAGTGTATCTTAACACTAAGCTGGCTGTAGAGCCATTTTCTGTGCAGTCATCTGTACAGCTGCGTCCAGGACACAGTAATTGATGTGTCTGTTGTGGCACAGTATTAACCGTGCACCTGGACTTTTTTCGGTGGCATTCTACTGTCAGCCAGTGGTGCTCAGCAGTTCTCTTCTTCCTCCACAAGTTTACTGACATACTAGTTTTTATTATACTGTATTTTGAAACCTCTGCCCTACCTCTGTGGTCAAGTATAATTCAACACATCTTGATGATAAACTTAATATAAGGCACTGTACGAAAATCAGCAGATATGTCTAATTTAGTAAGGTACTAAGAAGTCAAAGACAATATGGAGACCAAAAAGATTACGAGAAAGGAAAAACGATGCCGTACTACAAAACAGTATGAAGAACAACAATCTGGGAAGAAATAATTGTGAGTCAATTTTTCGATAACCTGAAAGAAGCAGACTGGAAGAAAGGCATTTTTAGGAGAGAAATTAAGCTAAGTTTGGGTTTTCTTCCCTTTTGACAGAAGCAAGTTACTTTCTAGATCTTTAATTATTTTTCTGTATGGAAAATGCTGCAAGATTCTCTCTAAGCCTTTTTGATGGCTTAATAAAAGGGTCAAGGATTGCATAAAGCAACTTAGATTTGACATACCACAGAAATGTTGATTATCAAGTGTGACCCAACTTGCTTTTGTGCAGTTTACATTATCAGGCTTGTCCAGACAGCACATTTTAAACATAATATAAATAAAAGCATCTGAATTTAGTTAATGTTTTGGCTCTGAAGCTGTGTGAGCTTTTTTTCCCAAGTACCATGATGCATTTTAAAAAACAATTGTAGGACATTACCAAAACCATCTAGTTCGTCTAAATAAGCTCAGCATTAGGCATTTACTTTCTTCAAAGTATGAACTAAAGAAAGTTTTCAGACAAGGTATTCAGCTTATGTTCATTATCTAGTGTTGCAGCTATGTATGTCATCTTGACTGTGGGTCAGGTAGAGGATGAAAGTGCATGGTTAAACACAGGAGCCAGTTTTCAACTCCTGTTAATCAATAAAACTCCATTCATTTCTACTATTAAAATAACATTTGCACATTGAGAAAGGAGCTGGAGTTCTCTGAGATATGTTATCCTTATAACAACAACGTACATGCCTCTGAGATGAGAGAATTTTTTCCTTGACTTCATTAGCCAGCAAGTCAGTTCATGTAACGAACTGGTTATTATCATAAACATAATAGACTCAAAATATATATTACCAATTGCTGTAAGGCACTAATACTTTCATCCCTCCCCAAGTTGTTTTTGTAATACAGACTATGCAGGGAGAAACTAAAAGCAAGAAGGATGGCACACAGAAGAGAACAGAATAAAATAATCTAATAAACTTCAGTTATTATTAGCTCTTAATACTGACTGCCAATGAATAGACCAAGTATAGGAAAGGTATTTGGTGTCTTGTTCACATAAAGCTTAGAGAAGGGCCTTTCTGACAGAGTCTGAAGAGTTATTTACTTTTGTGGGAAAACATTTGTCTTAGCCAGTAAAGATGTTTATGTCCATAGATCCACTTGGAACATCTAACATACCACTTTTCATTTCTCACAGAGGGATATAAACTGTTTAAGAGGTCACTCTCTTGTCACTTAGAGCAAACCTTCCAACAGCAGAGAGGACTTGGGTCAATGAGTAGCCATCAAATCTGCTTGTACCATCACCTCCATCTTAAGATATCTTAAGTAGTAGTTGTACTGTAATCTTCACTGGATACCAGTGATAAAGGTGCAATCTGTGTTTCCACAAAAAAAAAAAAAAAAAATTGCATGACTTGCACTTGAATAAAAACATGCTCATTTTTAAGTTCCACACAGACTTGATATCAGCATCCACAGCATAATTCCCTACTGTATGTATTACAATAACCCTCATTTATCTTGCTAGTGGAAGGACCAGATTAATGCTTAAACACATGCCGGTATGTACGTAAAATCTATTCTCATGTAAGTCAGTGTTTATTTTCACTTAATTCAATACCATTGTGTTGTATTATTATTATTCCTGAACATCACAGAAAGGTTTAACATCTGCATTAGTTGAAAAGTGAAGCTTTCTATAAAAACATATGCTAAAATCTTTGCCAAAAAGCATTCTCCCTTAATGGATCTATGAAGAATTATATTTGTGGCAGACTCAACAAAATTTTGCCACCTGATAGCTTTTATTTGCCTGGTTGTTAACAACTATCAGTTGCCACAACTGTTCTGCATATGTGAAATTAAATATTAGCAACAGGCACGTTAGCATTTCCTGCTATCAACAAGAGCAGGAGCCAGTTCAGTTGAAAAGACCTCGAAAACTTCATACACTCTGAATTCCTTTCTCATAATGACCAAACATAGTTCTTTAAATCTAGCTATCCAAAGCATGACATTTCAGTTTATCAAACACATTCTTAGCATAAACAAGAGTGAAATGGGAAATCTTCTTGAGAAGACACAAGCACCTACAAGAAGAGATTTATAGTACTCAAAAAACACTCAGTATTTTTGCAATTATTGTACGTATAAGGGTATAATGGAGCCAATCCACTGATAAACAATAGACTAGTAAAAAAAAAAGGTCAACTATCCTCAAACTTTGATCTACTAAACACTTCAAAGAGAAAGCAGCAAAAACCAGAATAACAGCATAAGAAAAAGAAGGAACTATCATTACATTGAAACACTGCAACAGTATTTACTCTGCAACTTCATAGTATTCCTTAGGCTAAGTCTCTCAGTGCAGGGATGATTTGGACTCAAATATTTGTCTATTGTCAAGTAGAAAAGAATTTTTATGCTTATGCTCCACCTTCTTTGGTTTTTAAACGTCAAAGCTGCAGTCACCAAGAATGTACTTTGATGTGCGTGTGTAAATATTTGTTTTATTGCTAGGTACTGCTGCGATACAAAGAAGTAATAGTAATACTGACACTAGCTGCCAGTGTAATTCATTCACTTTCAGTGCAACTCTGAGGCATTTTTTATTTGAATATAAATGGCTGGCATTACAGAAACATCTCGAACTGTTGGTAACAATAAATTTTGTTCTTGTAGAAGTCCAGTTAAAAGAAAATTGGCTAGCATTACAGCTTAACTTTCACTTTGCTCTTCTTCCTCAGTTCTTCAAACAGTTTAACTTTTCTGGTGTTAAATCTCTACAAAAGTAAGGTAATACAAACATTCATGCATATAAGCCTAGTGTATGTATAATGCAATTCTAATGTTTACTCTCAGGATTTGTCCTAACTCAGCAACATTAAGCTGTAGAATAAAACTTGTTTTCAGGGTGGGTACGGGAGCACCAGCCTCTGCCAGGCTGTGGTTTTACATGAATGTACCTGAGGAAGCACAAGCAGCCTTCACGCCCTCTGTTCCCCATCTGCACTCATCCCCAGTTCCTCCGCAAACTCTCCCCGCCACTACCGCCTGTCTTCCACATGGAGCAGTGGCAAAGTGCCACCACCTGGCCTGAGGCTCTGAAGATTTCAGCTGGAATGATCCCGAGTCTGGATTTCAGAATGACTTCAGGACTGCTGGCGTTCAGCGCGCATTGCAAAAGGGCTAAGCTACTAATGCACAGCATATAGCAGGGCACTGCTTTAATTCAATTAATGCATGTTTGGCAATTCAATAATCATTTGAGTTACTAATAAAGTCAGGTTAGGAAGGTACAACTGACGTCAGGGGTAGTTCTCTTTTTTCTATAACAGATACTAGCAGGTGATTGAAAGGGGCATGCCTTAGACCTGACAGCACACACAGAAGGAGTGCTAATTGCACAAGCATATGAAAATAAATATGGATGATTATTAATTCTATTAATAAATACCATAGACTAACTGGGTACTCAAAACCTGAAGTTTCCACACAAAGAGAGAGCAATATTTAAAAAAATATATTTTATCACACCATTTCAATATAACCAATAGTGCAGACATTTTCATTATTCTAATCTAAGTAACAACTAATGGATCTATGATTATTCAAGGAATATTAACAGGACATACAATATAAAGTCACATGAGAAACACCAAAAATTCATTGTTTCATATTATTGCATGTACATGGAGTTGAAAAAAAAGAGGGAGAGAAGCAACAATGATGAAGAGAAAATAAAAGGAGAAGGGATAAAAAGGGAAAAGAGTGGAAAAAGGACCAGTACAAGTGAGCAAAGAGAACTATTAAAAAGTCAGGAAGTTATTGACAGGTGAGCAAAGAAAAAGTTCAAGATAAAGGAAATTTAAGCAATGACCAAAAAGAAGATTTTACATTCCCAGAATTTAAACCTATAGTTATGCCCAGCTTGTATAAAAAGACCAGGATATAACAGACAAGCTACATTTCCATAAGCAAGCAGAGTCTCATACCAGGAACTGTAAGGTATACACAGATAATCTGTGTTAGGTAGGAAAAAATTGAGAAGAAAAGCAGCACTATAATGTTATTTTAAAAAGTAGTTTTGGATTGCTTCATTATTCATTTTTTCCCCTGTAGAAAGACCTCTGGATGACTCTTCCATAACACACTGAGAACTAACTTTTGAGGCCTCCAGCATACTCTTCATCTTTGTTTGGCTTCCCACTCCGTTTTGGAATCAACTATTGCACTAGCATTTACTTGCAGCTACCCCTGCCAGAGCAAAAGTAGCACATTCTAGCATACGTATATATTTATTCCTCTTAGAAATAATTCAAATGATAGCTGTACAGTCCTTATAACTCCAGTACTTCTCATTTGTAACATATTCCATTGCCTTATGAATTTTGAATTACTGCATCTTTAAAAATTCTAACCTAATTAGCTCACAGGATCTTTCCTGCTGATGTCCATGAGACAAAGATGTTGTGGCATTCAGTTAATAAACTACTTGTTATGAATGTACCTTGTAAAATCTTGCAACTCTCAAACATAACCAGCAAAGACTTCTGATAAAATCAGTTTATTCTACCTTGTACAACACACACTGTGTAATTCAAGTAGAGAAATATAGAAAATGTAGCAAATAAAGAATTAGGTATTAATGCTTTCTCCAAAATATAGTATAAAAATCCTAAACAGAGAATCCTTTTAACTTTCTTCTAAACTGCTTTAACACCAGTGTTATATGTAGGGAAAAAGGCTTTTCCGATGAGTCAGTCCACAGAATATTCCGTCTTTTAATTCATTTTCACTGCTACTGTTAGTCATGCTGATTTTATTTAAGATCAGCACTGGATACAATTATATCTTTATTTGTTACGTAGATATACTTTTGGGGATGATAGTTGCTATTTCTTCCTATACGTCTATCTTGATTATTGAAAATTTGAGTTCATGCATGCTTGCAGAACAAAACAAATGCTACCCTTGCTCTAATACTTTGTAGAGCTGTACTGTTGGGAACAGAATATTATGGTGCATTATCCCATAGAACATACTGGGGCATTACAGTAGATGGACGCATTAAATCAGTATTAAAAACACTAGTTCTTTGATGCAGGTGAACACTTACTCCATTTATGAATTGTTTTTCATCCCATAAGATCAAAATACAGATGTTAATTATAATCATTTCACTTTACAGACTGGAAGGTAGAGAGACAGAAAAACCGTTTTACTTGTTTATTTCAATTTCATGAGAAAAACAGGTTTTGTCTTGGCTGAGAGTTGCTGCTCTAACCACTACACAGAGATAGCTCTGCTCAGTCTTCCCCTCACTGAAATATGAATAAAAAAGAAAGAAACCTTCTCAAAACTTAGTTGGTTTAGAGTTATTTAAAATATACAATACTAAGGTTAACAGGACTTTGTAGAGGCTTAAGAAATTTTCAGTAAGAACTTTACAGTGTAACCGAAAAAAAGAAAATCCAAATCAAACATCCTGCACCCCTCAAAACTCTCAAACTCTCTGAAGGTATGGTTAAAAAAAAAAGTATGATTTTAAACTATGGCATTGCTCAAAGAGCTGCTAGGCTGATGAGTCTTGTGCTAAAATATGGTTTGCTTTAATCAAAGCTGTTTAATACTTGTTAATTAAAAAGTAACTTCAATGCTACTGCAAGCTACTGGTTTATTTTATGGCACAGCTTTGAGTTAGCTTTCATGAACTCAATCTTCTAAAAATTCACTCGCAAAAGGAAAAATGGCAATTAAAGCATTTCAGACACTTAGGCAGTTACAACAACTTGAGTGACCTTGCAACCTATGTGCTTTTAACCTGTGCTGAAACTGCCTGTACTGTCACTATTGCTATTTCAGCTAGCCAGGTAAAGCTAACACGAGCACATCAACCCATTCTGCAAGTTGGGAGTTAGACTCGATGATCCTTGTGGGTCCCTTCCAACTCAGCATATCCTATGACTCTATGATTCTAACTTACGTATTGCCACTGTAATGCTGTAAACTCAATCTCATATCATTTCAGAGAAGTTCATACAACAGAAATATTTTCATAAGAAACTATAAAACGATTTTTTCTTTCATTCAAATATACCAAAGTACTGCTGAAAGGTAAGAATGCCACACACACTGTACATCTACATATTTTAAAATCCAAACTGCCAAAACCCAAACCCAATCTGAAAATAAATCTGCCAGGTTAATACACGTATAAACAAAAGGGTGCCAGAAAGGTCATTAATTTCACTGAAAACATTACATAAAATTTCCATACACTACTCTGAGTGGTTATTGTAGGTATTTTGACACTCCACTCTTTCAGCTGAAATAAAGGGTTCTTCACATACTGAATATCCATCGACTGGGTCCTTCCACACTCGTTACTTTTACTCTACAATAATTGCATTAGCATAAACAGCATTACTTATAATTTAAACCTGTAGGTGATGGAGTAAAATCTTACTTCACTGTTTTTTTCCCAAACAAGTAAAAAAGGTTAGTAGTGTCCCTTTGTTCGAGATGCGGTGAAACATAATCAGGCAATCATCACTCTCCAAGACAAATGATTTGCACAAACTGTCTTCCTCCCATTTCCAAGGAATTTTCCAAATTCCTTAGACAGCAGTAGCTGAGGAGAATATCAGTTAAGTTATTAAACAGCCTACACACAAGAAAAAAAATTATATTTGACTTGAAGCAAAACTTCAAGTAAACCAACCTCCACAATTTTTATAAAATTCACCAGTTTTTGAAAAAGCAAAAAGCACTTATGCATCACATAATAATCACATAGATTGGAACTAACTGATTAGACAGCTGTGGCTAGGTTGAATGTGTGCAAGAAAACTGAAAAGCTCCTGAGCCAGTCATGGCTCGGTACGTATGTTCAGCACCTAGTGGCCCGGTGTCACTCAGGACCTTTGAGGGTTGGCCCAACAGAAGCCACCACAGGTCATCCAGTCTTCCAGGTCTGAGGGCAAGCTGGACCAGAGGCACAGTTCTGTACAGAGGATGTAGCATTCCAGGAAAGAAGTAAAGGTAAATATAATAAAATGAAACTGCTGAGTCATTAAAAGCTACTTCAGAGCATATAGGATGATTCAAATATTCAAACAAAATCACTGGAACAGGCTGCCCAGGGACGTGGCTGAGTCACCATCCCTTGAGGTATCTGAAAGATGTGTAGATGTGGAGCTCAGGGACACGTATTAGTGGTAGACTTGGCAGTGCTAGGTTAGTGGTTGGACTTGATGATCTTACAGGTCTTTTCCAACCTAAATGATTCTATGATTCTATGAAACCACACTCCCTTCAATTTCCCTGGGAGAAGATATCTTACTTCTTGTTTAGGGTCAACAGAAGTAGCTTGTTTCAGCTAGTTTCTGGTGGAACAGATAGTTCTCTCAGGTTATTTCTGTTTTTCTGTTTCTGTTTTAAAATACAGTTTCATAAAACAAGTATCCAGCATCAGCTTAAGCTCTGCCTACCCTCCCTGCCTTCCTCCATTTCCTCTCCAGCAGCTAGCTACTGCCCCCACCTCTACCAGCAGAATTGCTTGGGTAGCTGCCATGTATCTGACCAGAAAGCAAAACGCATGAAGAAAACGGATGCATTCTCCCATTGTGACTAATGGCCCAGCCTCAAAACCAGTAGCAGCAAAACAGTCTGGAGACAGTGCATTGCAGCACTCAAGCAGGAATGAATAATGAAACCACTGAAGATTTCATCTCCTGACACTGACTGTTTCAGGCAAACAGCTGTTGTAAAGTAAGCAAGCAGAATGAAAGAATAGTTTGAGTGCTTCTGAAAACACTGGAGCAATGAAACTGTCTAGTGGCAAACACTATGAGGTCAAAAACTCTGCTCAGCATCCATGCTGAACTGCTCCCTAACCAGTGGTGCCAAAAGACAACACACCTTTATGAAGAGAGGAGCTGTGGGTAAAACAAAAGTGCCTGGTGTCTACGAAAGTTAGGTTTGTCTAAGCTGCCATCAAGACGTGGCAAGTTTTTGGATAAGACATTAACAGAAAACTTTTGATGTTCCTGTTACTGCAATTAAACAAATTTTCAGTTCTGAAATGGTTGAATTGAAATGAATTTGCCATTTTCCAAAAGAAGGAACTGTTGGTTTTAAAACAAAAACCCCTGAGCGGTGCAAGCAATCATGCACAGGGTACGGCAAGACCTAAGCTAGGTTTGTAGCCTCAGCAGACGGGATGTGTTACCACAGCACTTAGCATCAGTTTAGAGGGAGAACATCCCCTCAGCTGCAAGCTTCTCCTGATTACCTTATATTGTGAAAAGAAATTTCAGAAATAGATTCAGAAAGTATCTCAGAAACAACTCTACTTCTTCATCTCCTGACACTGACTGTCATTTGATGAATTTTCCAGATAACAAAGGAAAGGGAATGCGAAGAATTTACTGCAAAGGACAGAAATTACAGCAAAAAAGGTGAACTGGAAAAGTCTTTCAGAGCTTTGAAATAAAAAAACGTCCAGGAGTTTCAGGGAATATGCAGCTCCCGTCTTGCACAACTGGGGCCACGAATGCTAGTCAGATCGCAAAGCAAACATAAATAAATACCTCACAAGGTGTTTTCATCTTACAGTCAATCCTGAATTTTGTTCACTGTGGAATTATAGATCTCTAGAAATGCCATAATCATTACAAATACCAATGTGGTATTAAAAATTAAATAAAAAAAAATTAGATATGCACACACACAACCACATACATACGCGGTTCCACTTTTCCCCTTTAAACTCTCACTGGTAGCTCACCACAGAATTGCTGTACAAGCAATTTTTGCCATTTTCTGCTAATTAACGCAAACGAATCATTTGGTTCCACTGTTCGTAATGGGAAAACATGAATCAACAGGCAATGACAACTATTTTTTAGATTTAAAAGGAAACCACAAGCAAGCTTCATTATTTTCCTCAGCGTCTTCTTGTACCAGCTGCCAACAAATTCTCCATTTTAACTGAAAAGCTTCAAAATATTTGCCTCATCAGTTTACATCTCCTTCCTGAGACAGTCACGCAGTGGAGAGGCATCCTGTTACTAATTTCTAGTTAACATTAAAACCAACAAATGTGAAAATGTCTCAGGCAACAAACAAAAGCAATGTAAGAAGACAGCCACAGGAACCCAACAACCTACCAGGTGAAAGCCCAAACCATTTTTATCTGTAAGATCAAGTATTATTTTTTTTATTTCACTTCTGATACAATTCAAGATGGCAACAGTATACAAAAGTTTATTAAAAAACATGTTCACTTTTTAGAGAAGTATCCAGTGTTCTATATCAACACTTTCTTTGCCGTTTTGCCTATAAATGGAAAGTGTAACCAAGCTTGACCAAGTAAACGGAAAGCAAATCACTGCTTCGAAAAGGGCAAACAAATAGTGAAAGGCCATTATAATAATTACATATTTAAGTTTTTAATGAATTCTAAACGATCTATTTTCAGTATTTACACACAGATAAAGTTGTTCCATATTTAAAAGACAGACTTCTATATTTTCATTTTAGTTTAATCTTTATTTAAATGGCTTAAGAGAAACATTGTCTCTTTGGTTCTGGGTATGATAGGAACCGTATATAAGAAGCAATGGCAGGACATGAATGATGAAAGCCCCATAGGCTTATATGTCTGTCTGCCAGAAATTTAGCAACTGTTTCGCTTGCTATGACCTTCGAAATCCTATTTTGAACCATTCTGAATTCTTTACTCACAGCTTCCAGCAGAAAAGGAGGCCAACAATCTTTACAAAAGAAATAAACAGAAAAAAAATCTCTTAAATAGAAGGTATTTCTGAGCAACAAAAACTGAAAAGAGAATTTATCAGAATGATACTGGGTAAATATGATGGGTTTTCCCAGAACAAAAAAGCTCACAATGTCTGAAAATTTTAGAGCAATGTCTTTTGATACAGATTTACATGCCCATAATTAAATGGCCACTTACCAAGATTAAGATCCAGGACTGAGGACTTATAGGAACACAAAAATATTTGTATATATATTCTTCTGTCTATACAAAGCTTGAGTACGGCAGAAATCAGAGATATTAATATATGAACTATGGCAAGGACAAAAAAAACTTTACTTCACCTTTCTGTTTGTGCTTCAAAATATGATTATCTTAGGAAAAAAAAAGAGAAACCTCATAATTATATTGAGGAGCAACAACACTCAATATTTGCACATGAAAAAACCCAAACCCCAAACCAAGCTCCTTGCGCTACTTTAAATGCACAGAAGACATGCTCAATTGCTAAGCTGAATGTTTTGGAAAACTGCAAGTCTGCAAATAGCTGAAATATAGTTGTCCAATATACAAAGAGGTGTCAACATCTGAACCTGAAAATAATGTGATACCAGTTGAAAGGAAAGAGAGAAGTACAGTCAAAATCTTACATGCTTGCTACAACATTGAGGTTTTAAAGTCATATTATTAAAGCTAGGTGGGCACCTTCCATTGGAACACCACAGAGAACAGGCTTTGGACAATGCAATAATCACAGATTTCTTCCCTGACGCACATAGTTACAGGCAGTAGGTAAAACACACTGGCCTCAAATTTCAGTTGGCTGCTTCTCTTAAATGCTATTGGTACCTAAACACATCTTCTTACATCACTAAAAATACTCATCAGAAAGCAGGCAACTTAAGTTGGATGAGTGCAATTAGTAAAACTGACCAGACCTACAAAATACTCCATAAGGAGCAGCAAACAGGAATGGACAAAACCAGCCAGTTACAATACGATCTGCATTTAAGAAAAAACGCAAGCAAAACTGAGGTGAGGTACTATCTGCCCTCCTTAACAGCAGTGAAAATGTCTTTGCCAGAAAAAAAGAAGAAACGTTTACAAGTTACTTCCATATCTCTGTTCATTGGCAGTTCAGACATTAAGTGAGAAAAGCGTATCTCAAGCTGAAAATGGTGCTGTGGTACTGAATGTAAACATAACCGAGAGGCATTGAGTTGTGGCTTGAGGAAGTTAGTACTAGTGAATATCAATATTGTATATATTCCATTCACTTTATTGGAGAATTGGAACTGGGATGCAGTTGCAGCTGAAAAGCAATATTTTTATGTAAAAAATCCTAGCTACATGCATCTCATATTGCACATGTAGATTTATTCCCACCTAAAGTACTCAATGCATTCTGTAATGTACAGTTAACATTTCTAAATATGTGAGAAAAATCTGTTTTTAATGTCCCTTATGGTTTCTCAGCAACATTTTTTCCTTCTCCTATGTTTTTTTCCTTAAGGATATTGGTGACCACTGATTACAAAAAAGAATGCAGTAACTGCTACAGGTTTTAGAAATGCAGTGTACTGCCAATCCCAAATTCCCCTTCTCAGGTTTTGTGCTGACTTTAGCAGTTACAAATTCTTTTTTTTTTTCCCATTGCTATTTTTTCCAACTATAAACTTGTGTGTTTTATTAAAAAACAAAACAACAACAACAAAAAACCCACATCAGTAAGTCCAAAGATTAGGATTCCATCTTTGGATCTGATCAAAAATAGCCCCCAACTGCAAAGATTCATCATAACTACAAAAAGCAAAGCAATTTTAGAAAATTCATTGCATTCTTTTATTGAAAGTTTAAAAAAAAAAATGCTGCTCAGTACTATCTCCTTTCTTTCAAATTCCTGAACAAAACAAAAATAAACTCCTGAATGTGGATGTATTATTTGACTCACAGAAACAATATTTTCATCAGTGCTTTAGGAATAAATTCAATAATGGACCAAATTTCAACAGAACCCTTCTCTAAATAACATAGTAAAACAGGAGGCGTAATGAAACAAGTATTAGTGACAATATGAGAGAAAACTACTGAGCACTGAGCTGATAGTTTCATTTGCAAGCCCAGTTTAAAGAACAGGGTGGAAAACAGTAATAGCAATGCAGTCATAACAACCTGGGAGCTGCTTCTCCTAAAGCTTAGACAGTGACACTGCTGGCACGTTCATCATGATTTGAAGACAAATGCTCAGGAGCTTAATACATGACTAACGGGTGACTGATGGATGCTTTCTGTAAAGGCACTGAAATCTAGAAAATGAGATAAAATTATGTATAAAAAAGAGTCACGAAGCGGCAAAAAAAATCTCCTAACAAATTAAGGAGATTAAGAGCAGCTGAAATGGTGACAGATACTCCCAATAACAATAACATGTACTGAGCAAGGAAGAATAGGTCATGCTCTGTGCAGGTACTGCAAGAAAAAACCTTACTCCTCTCTGGTATTGGATAAGCATAGTCATGCAGAAGACATGGACTTTCCAAAATTTGTGTATTTGTCACAGTAAATTTCTAACTGCAGAAAGCAGAACATTCCACAGCTTGATGTTCTGCAAAGAAAATCTTGTCGTTCCTTTCATGCTGTTTAACAAAACATCAATATGTAGCATAAGATACATCATTACCTAAACAGACATACAAAATACTCTTAGATAATTCTGAAATGACTTTAAAATAAAAAAATAAATGGAGACATATTACAAATAATAGTCTTTTTAAAGTTCTTTTGGGAAGNAATTAAAAAAAAAAAAATTGAAAACCTGTACATGTACTCCATATGCAAAAGTTCCACAAAAGCTCAAATGCTCGAAAGCCACAACAACACAGGCCTATCACTGTGGGCTTTTTATGTACAAATTAAGAAACAGTCTGTAACAACTTACTTCAAAAATAGAAAGTTCCAATGCTGTCTACTTACACAATTTCTATCTTTTTAGTCAGCATTTTCTCTGTATTTACTCCAATCCTAGAAACAAAAAAACGACCTCCAAAACTTGTACTGCATGGCTGCTGTATACGTTGTCTGAATAATCGTAACTCGGCAACTCATCACCAGCTGGGAGTCAGCCCTGTGCACAATCCTGACGAAGATCTACTTAGAGACATCTCAGAGCCAAAAGCACTCAGACAGCCAACAAAGCTGGCATGAAAACACACTGCCTTTTCTTTAATCTTGTTTAGAATACGTGTAATAAGAGAATCAAAAAATATGTATGTTAGGAAAGTATATCCATTTGAAGTAGCACTGAATATTTTCTTCTTTTGAGAAGCTTATTTTAATGTCATCTCCAGTTATATTTCATAAGCAAGCATGGTATATACCCTTCTGAACCACTTCCAAATTCCTTGGGCTTGCTAACTATTAATAGAAAGAAGATGCTGGTTCAGCCTGGAGAAGAGAAGGCTTAGGGAAATCCTTGCAATACCTAAGAGAATACACAGCACAGCTCTTCGGCGAGGTGCACATCAGAAGGATGAGAGAGAAAGAAAAAACCATAGAATCACAGAATCACTTAGATTGGAAAAGACCTCCAAGATTATCCAGTCCAACCATTAAGCCAGCACTGCCAAGTCCACCACCAAACCGTGTCCCCCAGCACCACACCTACACGTCTTTTGAAGACCTCCAGGGATGGTGACTCAACCACCTCCTGGGCAGCCTGTTCCAATGCCTCACAACCCTGTCAGTGTAGAATTTTTTCCTAATATCCAACCTAAACCTCCCCTGGCACAACTTGAGGCCATTTCCTCTTGTCCTATTGCTTGTTGCTTGGGAGAAGAGACTGACCCTCACCTTGCTACAGCCTCCTGTGAGGTAGATGTATAAAGCGATAATGTTTCTCAATGGGGACAGTCAAGCACCGGAACTGGTAGCCAAGAGAAGTATAAACTCTGTCTCTGATGCCTATCAAGACATCAATAGTTTTCAATAATTTATTTCAACTGTATCAAATTTCTTAAAAGCCTATTCACAATATTGCCTGTTATCTAACAGGTAATAGAGATGTTATAAAAATCTGTTGGAACCACTATAAACAAGCCTGATGCCAACCTAAATTCTACCCTTCTTTTTCACTGAAGATTTCCTTGAATAATTTCCACTGGCTAGTTTCAGCAAAGGTAGAGGAAAAGCCTTGTCCCTCTGCAAATTACAAGCTCTCAGGAAAACAGGTCAGCCTAGATTTTATGAAGAATCCATGCCAGAGGCTCCCAGCTTCCACATTCATTTCACACATCTTACGGCTCTTGCTTAAAACACTAAGTAACAATGGTGGCAGTTTGCCATAAGACAAAGAAGAGTTAAAAACTATTTTATTCACTGCTGTTTAATCTTTCTTTATTCACTCTTGAAAGGAGACTATTCCACATTAAGACATCTTAATGGACAATAATGTGCATACTGCCCAGCTCATTCATGGCATGACTAGCCCATGGGTTTGGGGTGGATAGGAAGATCTGTACTTACAGACAAAGCAGATCCTGGCAACTTGCTCTACTCAGAGTGAGTCATTCACATAAAGACAGTAAATATTAGATCCCTGAGGATACTACAATGTGGGTTTTTTTTATTGTTTTGTTTTTTAATAAAAGAGCAATTACCTGAACTGCACGTCTGAAATCATTTACAAGACCACCCTCATCAAAAATACAGTGACAACATAATTTTAAAGTCCAGTTTTGAGGATTTACTAGAATTCAGCCATCACAGATGCCACATCCAAAGCAGATGCATTAAGCCAGAGCTCTGCATGAGCAAAGGCTGGCCAGACCCATCATACTGGCCGCTAGCAGGCAATCTTGGGCAGGCTTTCAGGAGATGCGTGCCTGGCACACTGTCAGAAGATGATCCTGAGACAGAGATCAGAAGCATAAGAAGCAGCATTTAAACACACAACGAAATGAATGTTGTCACTTTTGTCTGTAGTAAGTACACCATAATTCAAATACATAAAGTCTTTTACCCGACACACACAACCATTTTTTTGCGCCCACTTATGCTAGAACAACTGTTGTCCTCTTGTCCTACTGTCTGACTTGCTTTCTACAGAAATCAGTGTTTTTAACACAGGAACTGAGCTGTGCTATCTCATTTCAGATGCTAGCTCCATTCAACCATAACCATCTCCATTCAAGCATAACCATCTCTATTCTTTTTAAGCAGCTCCAGATAAACCACAAAAGTTTATTATTTCTTCTTTTGACTTTGCAAAGCAAAGCACGCTAGACTCCGAATAACTATTTTAAGAGACAACGAATTTTCCCAATGTCTTTCCGCCACATACAGGCTAACAATTATGGTTAACTCAATGGTTATACCATTCCGTGACAATCTGTCTGAACATTTGAACATTCCTCAGAGTGTGAATTCAAGCAAACAACGAATTTTTAACATCAGAACAACTCAGACAACTCCATCTACCAGGTAAATTTGTCATTTCTGAAGCTTAGCAGACTCTCGTCATCTCCTCACACTATGACACGCTGCAGCAGCTCTATCTGAGGATGAAGGAAAGGCTCTGCTGGCATACAAAGGACTTGTGGTAATGTACCATTCTTCCCTCCCTTCCCCCCACACTCAGTTCTCCTATTTGGATTACTAACTTCTGGATAGCTGTGCTTCAGTATCATGTTTCAGGATGTAATTACCCTTGCAAAAAATGAAGGGAAAATGCTTCAGTCATTTTATTTTCCATGCATAAGCTACAACTTATGGTGAAGTCGTTGCTGTAAATGGACGAAAGAAAACATTTCCATGACAAAACTTCACTAAAAAGGTTTGGTTCATATAGATTATAGGCTGTACACACAGGAGAGGATTAGGAAAATATGAATTTAAGAAAAACGTTCTAATTTTAATAGATGTTTTTATATTAAGGTTTCGCTTGCCAAAATATATTATCTCTGTAAAATAATAAATCTACATTAAGATCATGCCACCTGGAAATTACATTTCTAAATACATAGAACAGAACCGAATGAACATTTTTCAGGTCTTTTGAAAACACGCCATTTTCTTGTTCCTTATGCAACTGTAAGTACTGAAAGAGAATTTCCAGCTGTGCCTTGTCAGCCTACGGACCGAACATATTGTGCTGCTTTTCATTTTGCTTAACTGAGGTTTTTAGTTCTCCGAGTAAGAGTATTAGCCGATTCTCTGCACACAGAACAGAACAGCGCTTTGTCCCCAGGGAAAGAAGCTATTTCAGACTTAACTAAGGAATCATCTAACATGTTTCAACAACCCCTACTGTTTCTCTGTTTGTTTTAAAGATATCAGTGTGATTTTCTTTCATTTGCAACTGGAGACTAAATGACACCAAGCAGAATCTGCTGTTAGGTTAGATTACAAGGTAAAATGTTTTAAATTTTACATTACTGCTTAAAGCGTGGTGTTGAATGGCTTAAACTACGTGTTAACTTTGCAAATATGTATGAAATAATATTAGCTATATTTAGCAATACTGAACATAAATGCTTTTCTAGATGAAGTATGCAATACCACTTGATCTGCTTTTTGTTTGGTGTGAATGTTTGCCATACACTTCAAGCTTAAACTAACTGAAAATGCAATTAGTTTTGCTGGTATGGCTAAATGTAACTCATTTCTATGCAATCAGCTTAAAGAAGAGTATGTGAAAAATCTTGGTAAATCACTTTAACCCCTGTGTATCATGAGACATAACCACGTCACCTTAGAAAGATGTTTGAATTTAGACTGAGTAGATAAAGATAGATTATTTAATAAATCCTGATATTCTGGTATTTCTAAAGGATCGCTGTTTTAAAAATTAACTATTTCTATTACCATAACAGCAAAATAACAGTTACTGAACTTACTGAAGACAAAAATTTTGATAGTTACAAACTACTGAAAACATTATATGGTAAAAGTAAAGGTTTTAAAGACGCTTATACATACCATGCTTGATCTAAACATTTATGGTTGAAATCAAAAAAGGTACATTTATGGGTGAAATCAAAAAAGGTACAGCAATGCAGTCATGTTGAGTGTGTCTGGCAACACAACAATACAGCAATTTCAATTTATTAGCTGTCTATAATTTTATTTTGAAACCTAATCTTTTATTACAAAAGTCTTATAAATTGAATAGGATGAATTTTCCCCAAATTAAAAGTCGGCTGGCACTATACTAAATATAACTTCCTGACAAATAATCTGAGGATTCTAGTCATGGTCATAAAAGGCCCAATGCATTGAAGGCCTTTTTCTTGCATGACATTCACAATTTGGGCCTTAAAATGTGAAACACCACTTATTAAATAAGACAAAGAAATAAACATAGAAATGTAGCTCAGTATTTTGCATGCAAGGAACACCACTTGGTTTTAAGTAGTAGTATTAAACTTTCAGCACTAAAGAGTTAACTTGGTGTGAAAATATAGCATATGAACTCACACATATGAACAGGACTAGCCTAAAAGACATTCCCATGGGGGTTGCTTTTTGTTTTTGTTTTTAAATTTGTAATTATAATATTTTGTGAAAACAATTTTCACTTTATAATAATTGGACTTAACATAGTTTTGTTATTTGTATTGAAGTTAATAGCAAAATACTGAGACAGTTTGTACAGTAAATAATGTAATTCACACTACTTTTTTCCTGACTTTTAAAAATACCTACACTGAGAATGGAAAAGTATTTCAGTCATGTCACTATACTACTCTGGTCACAGGAAGAAATGGTTAAACGTTAAAATGCACAAATATAACGTACTAGTATTGCAACTACATAGCTATGGTCTTATTATATATAAAGTGTACTATAAAAATGTGACCATAATTGAGATGTCACTAACTCAACAGAATGAATACAGATGTTCAAAACTTTTCTTTGTATATTCAGGTTTCCCTAAGGGCTCTTCATGCTTTTCATTCAAACATGCGGAACAGAAGTCTACTGTGTAATTTCATAGTCAGTCATTACCATGCAAGATGGTTAGAAACCAAAAACATTAGGTCATTTGTCCTGCAAGATGAGGTACTAAGAAGCCAGAACTTTCTGAAAAAGAACAGACATCATCAATGTAGAGTACAGGCTTCTGCATCTGTTTGATATGTCAACTAACAGTAATTTCTTTAAATAAAAAGCCAGTATACAGTATATGTAACATGTTGGAATAACTGATTTCTAGTGGGTAGAAAGCGATCTGAATAAACTAAAGTCTGGATTATTTTCATTACATGGGAATTTGTGTGAGACACCTGCATGCATTAAGTTCCCTTAGTAAGGGGGTAAAAAATATTAGCTTAGCTTAACAAAATTCTGCAAATAAATATATATTTGCTGTAATATTTTGAAATTATAATAGTTGAACACAGAAACTATAATATTAGGAAGAAGTAAAATCACTTAAGCGTATTTACTGCCAACTTCCCATCTAAAAACAGAATATGAGAATTATGCTATGGAAAGCATCAAAAATACGCAATCACATGCCTTATGTTAAAGAAAATTCAGGCAACTTGTACCAAAAACTTGACCTGTTCCATAAATCAGAAAATACCAAGGTGCATAAACTTTTTTAAAAATCTGACTCAGGCAGAAACACAGTTCAAATTCTTAAAGGAATATTATATAAGTATTAATACAATATAAGCATTAATACAATATAAGCAACTGTAAGACTAACTCCAAAGTGGAAGACTACATATAAAGCCAGGCTGACAAACATTAAGAAAAAGCAATTTTGAATCCCCCTTAGACTTCCTTAGACAAAACCCATGGATGTACTCGAAGCCCCATCTTGGACACAAAGACTAAGTGCTCTAAGTCTCAAGTTTTATCAGGGATCACTAATTCTCAACATCACAAGAACACTAGCATCTACAGTCTCAGTTAAATAGGTCACAGGATGAGAGGTTCCGTTCTGAAAAAGTAATGCCAACGGAGCTATGACAAATGATTAATAACTTCGGGTATGCATGGACTAGTTACCACACTGGCATAGCCATTGCTTGATGTGGCTTCTATGCATACTGCTGGATCCTGACTGCTCTGATCCTGAATGCCACCTATTGGTGACAGTAAATGTGATGTAAGTAATGTAACGTAATATAAGAAGGCTCGAAATATACAGACATTCTCAATTTCTTGGAAAGTAAATGCAGAACACAACCTATTACAGATGACCATTTTTAGACTACTTACACTTAACAAAAACTTCCACTAGAAGTGCAGATGTGGTATGTCACAAATAGAGCTATTGGGATTGAACTTCCAAAAGGTCTCCTCTACCGCAGAACTAAGATTCTGTTAAAACAAGAGGATGGCTAGAAATGGAAGCAGAAGCAAGTTCTCATCTATGGTGAAAAATACCTTCCATAGAAATGATAAACCAAGAGCATTTGGGGCACAATATCAGAAAATAATTACGCATTTTTCTGTTACTCTGCCATTCCCAGGTTCAGAAGTTACAACAACCTGGAAGAAATATTAGGAATCAAAAAAATGCAGAAACACTTTACAGCTCTCAGAAACTCCTTTGCTGGAAGCAGTAACAATTGCTAAACTACAAATGCCTGCTGGCATTGCAAATCTAAACTACCTGTACAAATACAACCCCCAAACGCAAAGCTAGCATCTCTTTAGATGCACGATTAATTTTGCTTGGAAAAAACCACACTTTTATACTCAGTTTGACTCATTTAGTGGTCAGCTGATAAAATATCCTTCTATCCAGTGGTATATTTGAATTTGACTGTTGTGCTTAAGGGCAGAGAACCACAAAAGTAAAATTATTTAAATGAGCTCTCATAGGGTGATTTACTTCCAAGAGGAAACTTGGTTGCATTGACCTACCATGGATTGGTCCACTTGCTTTAAAAAGTGCACCATTTGTCTGACACAATACTAAAAGTTCTCTAGATACCTAATTTTCTTCTTCTTTCCTATTCCAGGTCATTTTCCAAGACACACAAAGACATGCAGGCTTCATCATTAGTCTATTATTTTCTGCTTGTCTCTCTGTGTATTGATGTTTCACAAAATGAAACTGGTGCAGTTCTTGGGAGGCAAAGGAGAAGAATGCACAACAGAGGACTGAGGAAGGGCTCCTCCGCAGGGCGCAGGTCCCTGAGACAGCCAAGGATGAAGCTTCCAGCTCCTGTTACTGTTGCACCCAGCATACCTCTAATTAATATTGATGATGGTGTTATGGGAGTATTTGACTCTCTCATAGGTTTGGGTGGACATGAATCTAGTTACAGTGTCTTACCAGGTAAGAATTAAACCCCTCTACTACTTAGACTGGGCTAATTTTTCTCTTGATTTCAAATGAAATGTATAAACTCCTGAGAGCTTTATTTTAGCTCTACTTGCAACACAGAGTGAAATAAAACCTGGCTACCTTTTGCTAACCTTTTTTTTTTTTTTTTTTTTGCCTTTTATAATAATTCTGTTAGCACATGAAGCTTTTTAATTGTCTATGCTTAAGCCTTACAGATAATCCTGCTTTGCCATGTAACAGTAACATTTTCTGCAATTTTCCTGCACTCTTGCTTCATTATATCTAGTTAAAATTTTGCTGGGATAGTATTTTCATAATTTCAAATGTGTAGCAAGTTTGAAGGCCATTTTGAAGAATGTCTTGCTCAATGTATCTCCTAAGTCAACTAACAATATTTCATTGGGCCATAACACCAACAACACAAGTATTGTCTAAAATGAATTTAAGGTCTTAAATTTTTGTCATATTTGAACAGCAACATTCAAACTATGTCTACATGTAATAGTTTGGGAGTAATTATTTTGTAATTAAATCAGTAACAGCCAGTAATAGTTGCAATATGAAGCTTACATTACAAACTAGAGGATTTTGTCTTAAGAAAAAAAAAAAACATGATAATTTCATTGGTCTTTACTAAAATGTGCCTTAGTAATTTTAACATGGCTCTCTACAGTCTCCTCAAAGAATACAAGACTAGAAAGCAATTGAAAACTGATAGATATAAGTATCTTTTTGGTCCTTAGAGCAGTAAAGGGAGAGAGAACTCTTGCTCTACAACTTCTGTGACTTTATGTTCAACATCACAAATGGGAAATTAGGACGCACAAAACAGGAAATCAAGACTCAGCAAGAGTCTAAAAATCAGATATCCATTCTAAAGATAAGAAATTCTGAATACTACTATAAGTATTCTTCAGTGTTAAAAACCCACTTATTAACCAATTGAAAAATCATTCAGTTATTATAATGCTTCATTTCTTTTTGCAGAAAAAAGTTCAAAGGTTGAAGAATAGACACTGGGATGTTGTGAAAGCCCAATACAGGGTCATGTCCGCTCTATGGCTCATGAATATAAAGGCTTCCATTCCAGCACTAGAAGATCACACACTGAATAAAAACA
>VXAL01010213.1:59439-71314 GCA_013399475.1 Chauna torquata | reverse complement strand
TTTTTTTTTTTCTTTTTAAACATAGAGTGGTAGGTCCCATTCACTTGCACAATCCTTGGCTTGCTCAGATTTTTATGCTTTATAGGAACAGGATCATGTCGCCTATTCATATGACTAATTAGACTTTCTTGAAACTTTCAAATATCCAGTTAGTGGTCATTTGAAAGCTTCTAGATAGGCATAAATCACCCCTGCAGAGACAATATTGATAAAGCAGTTTCAGTTATACATTTGATATTAATGTTTGCTTAGGTATACAAAATAAGTACTTACAAATAGATGTTTCCCCAGAAAGGGGTTCAATCTCTTGAAGAGTTCATAGGAGAGAAGCATTTTTAACATTCTGCTCCAATTTTAACATTACATTCTTTCTTTAAAGTGGTCTAAATTATTTGATAGAAAATTGTGTTTTTCTTTTAAAGATCGAATTCCATAAAAATTGAAAGTAATTCTAACATCTTTCATATTTATTAAATTCTGCAGTAGTTTCTTGAAAGAGTAGGCTGGTGATAGGAAATGATTAGAGATGACTGGAAAGTCATTATTTTTCACGCAATTACTTTCCACTTTCGCTTGGGCTATTCTGTAAGGCATGTAAAAAAATTTACTCTGTTTTCTCCAGTACTATAGGTATGCTGTCTAATCATTTCTTCTTTGGAACGGGTAAGAACAAAGGATGAAATGGCTTAATATAGGGACTGACATTTTAAAAGACATATAAAAGCTGTAAGCAACTGCATACCATAAAAACCCTCTAGGGATACATATCAACTACTGAACTGTAATTTTTTTCCCTCACTTTGGAATTGAAGGTTTCATGATGCATTTCCCAAACATCCCAATCTACTGTCAGCAAATATACTATATAATCAGCATAAATACATTGTTCACTACCATTTACCAGTGAAAGTCCCTGCCCCCGACCCCCGTTTTAGCATATTATAGACAATATATAGAAACACCTGAATTCTGTTTTCTCCGAAGCTATACAATCATGATAAAAACAAAATTACATTGTTCTAACTCTAAGTTCTCTCTTATTCAAATAAACTATTACCTGCAAGGCACAAAGGTACTCAATGCTCAGTGAGTCAAAATATAATGCGTCACTTCTAAGAATCCTAAGATATACGGACTTTTGTAAAAAGATTGTTTTGGATATTTTGTTTGGTAAGCTATGGTCAGAAGTCATATGGTAGTGATTTCCTTCTCCAATATGTGCTTTTTCACTTTTAAGATATCATAAAAGTGAATTTTATGCAAGTCATTTGTCTAAGATTTTTCCTCTGGTCACTTAATGAGTATCAAGCTTGTTTGAAATTACACTATGATAAGTTGTTCATACAAGAAGCCCTTGATAACATGACATGACAAAGCAAAGTTACAATGCAAATATAATGCCACACTAGTGAAACAGAGACTAAAGGGAAAACATTTTGGAGTCAGAACAGAACAGTAGCAGAGGCAAAAAAAAGCGTGAAGGATAAACAAGTCAAGGGATGGAAGTTATGCAACAAATGGATGGTTACTCACTCAAGAAGTACATGGGCAATTAAACTTGGGTAATATTTCCATATGTCAAATGTAAGCAGTTTAATTCTGTTCACTCTTCAAAATTAGCAACTAAATTGGAAGTGAAATGGGCTTTATTATAAAAAAAAAAACAACAACAAAAAAACCACTACTTTTTAAGAGTAAGCCTCAAAGGATTTTATAAATAAAGCAAACAGGATTATAAACATTTTACAGCTTGTGACAGTAAGACAGAGAAGTGAGCTGACCATTCTTGGTCAAGAAAAATATGGGAACAAATTCAGAATCTTTTGGCCACTAGCAGGGTAAAAACATGCAAAGACAGCTCAATACAAAAAAACTACAGCTACTGTTTATTCTCTAAAATATATCTGAGTAAATAATTTTTGCAGACTTGCATTGTAAATTAATATACTTCAAAAGGCATTTAAATTAAGAATAGACTATAGTTCTGTTAAAGTATTATTGGTCTCAGAAGGCTCTTATAAAAATACTACGGACCAAACCCTGTAATAACATTCTTGTAATATTCTTGTGGAATTGAAATAATTTGCTTGAGCCCCAGTGATGCTGATCCTTTGAAAATCTGCTAAATCTTACAGAAGTTGGCACCACCTGATCTTTCAGTCTGACAAGAAGCTCAGCTGAGATGCTTGGAGAGACTTCACATTATTCCCAGATAGGTGGAATAACGACTGCCCACAGAAATTCAGTGTGCAAACTTGCAAATCCCTGATGAGAATGTGGCTTGAGGAAGAAAACTGTTAAGCCATTCTTTTATCAAGTAACAGTTCTGAAGCAAAATCAGATTTGGGTGGATACAGAGAAGTCCTCTCATTTCTCCTGTTCTCCAGATGCAGATGTAGCTGCAATTCATATTCACGGAGAGACTCATGAGAGAACAAGCTGCAAGTTGCTAAGACTGCAAAGAGATGTCCCACTAGATTTTTTTTTAACCATTTCATAGAGGAAACTGCTAGGAGTAGGGAAAAAAACTGAATAAAATCATTTTAGCTAGCATAGCCATATGTAGGGTACATATATCTGAATACAAGGATGTAATGTATATGTTGAAACTCTCAGAGAGTAAGATATAAAGCCAGTAATAGACCAAGAATTGCAAAGGTTAGGATTCAATAGCATTAGTAATTCGAGATCCACAATGCTTTGTGGCATAAGAGGAAACCTGGGGCTTTAAACTCTGATATTTCCAAGTCACGATTTGCATTGTTGACTCACGCATCATACATAAGAATTTGGGCAAGGCCCACTAAATCCTTCAGGTAGGTCCCATTATAAGCTCAAAGACGTCAAGCATGATGTTAATGCATCACTGTAACAGAAGACATCCTGTGGTTACCACCTTATTAATAGAAAAGGAGTTGACACTGACATCAAGTAGGATCTTTCCACTAGTTAAATTATGAGAGAACTTTGAGAATCTGCCTGAACTGTTGTTTTGTGCACAGGGACATACGCTTCCGGTAGGATAAAAACTGCAATGGTGTCCAACAAATAAGGTTGTTACCATGAAAGCTTGGACAGTTTTCTGAATTTGAAGCAACGATTAGAGTCAATGTTTCCTCTAAGATAAGGTACAAACACTTTCTTTTAAAAAAAATTTCAGAAAAAAGATCAGAAAATAATAACAATCTCACTTGTATCAAAGTGAGATTGCTATTCTTTCATGCGTTGAGGCTGCTAGAACTTCTGCATTCCCGAAAATGTAGAGTGCACAGTACATACCATTCTCCATTTTCTGTTTCAATTTAATAAAGAATAAAGAGATCCCCTCCTGCCAGAGCTACAAGTCACTCGACTTTGTCCCAAAAAGAAGATTGACGCATGACTATTAGCTTTCTAATGGCCCACGACAACAAAGTGAATTTCACCCAATGAATTCTGTTTTACATAATGGTATAGAGAGTGGTTCAAACCATTTCTGAATTTCTGTTCTGAAACATGCATCATGCTTGCACATATTGCAACAAAAACCTGAGCGTTCAATAAGAAAAAAAATCGGAACTGGAAAGCATGATTTTGTCATTTCTTTATCAACAACTTGTTTGCTGCTTTACAGAAAAACTTTTAACATCTCTCTCAAGGGGCAACTTTAAAACAGCTATATCATGGCAACAAAATAAACAGTTGGTCATTTCTGATGTACAGTAATATGAATGTTAACTAGCTGAAACTCTCCTGAGAAAACATTTTCTAATTTGAAATATTACATTTATATTCTAATGTATGTAATTTTCAGAGAATACAAGATTACAGCCAGTAAAATATTAGAAATATGAGAAGATGCTGCCAAAATAATTTTACGCAATAATCATGACGATGTCTACACAAAGCAATTTTCAACAAAAAAGCCTGTAGATTGTGAATTTGTAGAGCTATACAATATCTGGTGCTCTGGAAGTTGGACGCTTCCTAAAGTAACCCATGAAAATCTCTACTCGCTTGGAGGTGTTGGCACTTAACTGTGTAGCTACAGGGAATTGCCTCTTTGGATTTACAGCCTGAAGCAACCAGCAAAGGGTCACTCCTTCTGTTTAAATGTAGAAAGCAAAATGAACATGCAGTATCAACAAGTGTTATAACTTTTATACAACTATACATTGCTAAAAACATTTATCAAGTTCTGGAAGACCAAAATTCAGGTCAAATCAGTACTTAAACGGGGTCAGAATAACACTACGACCATCTCGTGGAATGTCCCAACAACAGAGGTAAAGACTACTTTGGAAAGAGCGCATGTTTTTAAAGAGACCTACTTTTCAAGTTTTTTCTCCATGCAGGAGACATAAAGATTCAGTGGACCAGAAACAGCAGTCAGCTGTGTACCCTAGCCTCATTTGGAGGAAACCCTGCACAATAGTCTTACTGTCTTCTTGAAAAGTGACAGAAGTATAAAAGGAAATCCAAAAAGATTAGTTCATAATAACATGTTTGACTCATTCAAAAGGCATACATTTCTGTTTTCTAATGAACAAAAGAGAGATCCCTGCTGCTATTCCTTATTTAGTAACATTACCCTTCTATTATAGCTAGTTACCATTGAATCCCAAACACTCTATTTCAAGGGAGAAGGCTTTAATGTTATTTCTTTTGGCATACAGAACAACATTTTAAATGGGGGAAAAACAGCAGACGTGAAATAAGAGCTTTGGTTTAATGATGTCAACAACTTCTGTACAGTTGCAAGGCCCAAAATATTGTGGAAAAATGTTGGAACACGTTTTCCATCTAAAAGTAGGGAAGACGTCAATTACAAAACTCTAAGATGTATAAAACAGATCTCCTTTTCACACAAAGAAGCGATCATCTCATCAACATGCATTCAGCTTTTTATTTTCCTAACAAATTAGCACAATTCTTAAAAGTTTTATACTGATTCAAGCATCAAGCAGCTACACCCAAATGCTTTCAAGAGTAATTTTAACAATTCTGCTATAATGGCTAGGGTGATTCAATGGAAATACATTCCTCCGATGTTACCAATAAACAAACTACAAAGTATCATTACCTATCTCATGTTCCTTGCTAACAGACACGCTGCTCTACAGTATGATAAACCCATAAATACTTAGTGCTGTTTTTTTCCTTTTGGTTAAAGAAGTAAATAGAGAATATCAAAAAGAACATTTCAAAAACTTCTTTTATAGCTGCAATTGATAGATGATGCAAGACAAACAAGTTTTAACAGCTATTACTTCATTAAATTACCTTTGGGAAAACATTTATATACTACTCTGCAAACCTGAAAGAACTTACATATTCAAGTACTGCATAAAACATTTTTGATCACATCATAAAACAATTTAGGACAAATTATCATCCATTTTATGATACCAAAATACTCCAGCTAGTAAAGCAAAACTAAATCAACAGACTTGCTAGCTTTATGGTGTCAACTTTTTTGCACAATAAATGATCAGTATTTAAGGGGAATGGTATAAAAAAGTCAAACTGTCTCAGGGTGAATCTCAAACTAAATGAAATAGCTGTCTTCAAAATCACAGCTTTATTTTGCTTCAGGGAAACTAAAGGCAAAGGAATATAATAAACTGCAGTACCTTTTCTTCATGGAAGTATTTTTGGTTATTGTCAAAGACAGGAGACTGGACTAGATGAGCTCTGATCTAATCCAGTACAGCTGTTCTTATGCTCTTATGTACTTTTTACACAGCCCTGTCTAATTGCTGTTGAACAGAATTTTCAGTCTGTGAATACAGCTTATAAAGTTTCCCAATACACAATCCGGGCACTGCAGTGAAGTTTCTTGCAGTAATACATGACCACCTCTTCTCTCTGTATTAAAAATTTCCAGCAATGAATTGAGTTTCCCAGGATACTACACGATATAAATGCAGGGGAATCTCATCTGAACAGTGAGGTGGGCTACAGAGCTGATGACAACTTCACTGCTCGTCACTGTCCAGGAGCTGTGTGCTGTTCTTTGCGAGTCCGTATGGCTTACATGAATCACTCTATTTCAGCCCCACGCTAAACCTAGAAGCAAAGTTGGACCTGTATCTCATACAGGCCTGCCTTCCGTTGATACCCATACCTGGGAGCACAGAAGGCTAGCCTTAAGCTCTGTCCTGGTGACTAGAAGAAGTCATTTTTACTTATTTTCACATTATCAGCTGGGAGTTCTAGTTTTACGGGTAATGAGGTTTACTTAGCGCATTGATTTCAAAGCTGTATTTTCAGAAAGTGTAATTTTTTCAGCTTGGGGAAATGCTGTTGTGCAGCACAACCAAGCAGAAGACCATATGAATCTCAAGAAAAAGGGAAGACCTTCTCTCCTCCCTAGATTGCTGCTTCCTTTATAAACTTCAACTTCTTTTCTATGACAGGGTAAAAATACGCAGAACTATGCCAGGTACGTTAAGGAGCAAGGTGCTCAGGGGAAACGCCTGAACATTGCTTATTTCTCCTAAGGTCCAGTGACCGTTGTACTGGGCTCAGGAACGTGCCTGGCGTTTGGGACCTACACAGGTTCAGCTATTCTTTGCCCATTAACGCCAACACGCAATGATGCTCTTGCCTTGTGCTTCAGATCCAGTCCTGTGAGTCTGCCAACCACAGTGGACACGTTCTCTGTACTCTCTACAAGAAGTAAACAAACACTCAAGAGCTGAGTAAACTCCCCAAAGCAATATTCTTCCAGTCTGCTTGAGCCATCCTGACTCCATTCATTAAATGGATTTTTTTCCCAAGGATTTATGAATTAAAGTAAATTAAAGCATCAATGCTTGCTTAATTTAAAATGTTCATCTTTAAAAACATTTACTACACAATGTCTTCTTTAATACGCTGTTATGTAAGGAATTTCCTAGTGCTACTGAGTAAATAATTACTGTGGTTTGGTAGAATTTTCATTTCATTTGTGTTTAATTCTTTGCACAGGATACAGATCTCCACATGGTTACTAAATATAACAATTTTTGTAATTTGTAGCTTCTGATTTAAAAAAAAGTTTGTATTAATGTAGTGTTGACAAGCAGAGTTATCAAGACCCGCTAACGTACCATTCCCAAGGAAGTACTTTGAATCAGTTCTGTTAATTCAGAAAAAATAATTTTCTTTTCAAGTGTATAGCATTCCGAGTATTTACACAGAAAAATGTATGCTTTGCATGCAGTATTACTAAAATAAATCCATGTTTTTCTGTGGGAACTTTTCATATGATAGCCATTCCTAGGGAAAATATATAAAAGCTGACCTATTTTTTTCCACAAGACAGATATTGTTCTCAAAGGAGTAATATTGAACACAGCTGTGGAAATATTAGATATTCAAAAACACTATCAAACAAGACAAGAATCTTCTAAGTGAATTATGTAATGATATTTTTAAAGGATTAAAATTAGGAAAAAGGATTAAAATTGACTTCACAGCAATTTCTCCAAAATCCTGAAAGGATTGAATGGCTATTCCATTACATTTTATCCTTCAGCCTCATGCTTTCCATTCCTTAAAAATCTTCATAGTTAGAGGTGACTGCCCCTCTGAATATTTCATGGTTCATATCCCCTTCTAAATCAATACTCTTTTTTAAGCATATATATATTATATTAAATATATATACATATGGCTCGCTTTTTTCTAAAGGAAGATGGTTCTGAACTTCTTCAGTAAAACTTGATTCGCTACCAACCTTCCAGGGAGAACTCTTCTTCCAGTTTTTACCAGCAAAGCTTGGCTCTCATAATGGAGAAACTCAGGAAGCAAGACTTTTCCTCTTTCAATTAGACCAATTACATTTTGGGTCTATATAAATCATTAAAACCTACTACACTTTCTTGCATATTTCCATAGCTGCACTGTACACGTTTCATGAAGTATTTCCTTTTCTTTTGAGCTTGTCACCCATTCATTCCTTTTGTGTTACCTAAGTTTTTGTATTGGAAAAGGCAAAAATAATTATTCTCTCTTTTTTGATGATGCATGGGTTCAAACAGATCTGTGTTACGTACATCGTGTATTTATTTTGAAGGCTATTTGGATAGCCTCTGGTAATCCCATAACTGAAAGAAACATTGATTAACTGTCTGTTTTAGCTGAGTTAAATTTTGTTCCCATCTTCTAAGCAAAGAACAGTCCATGCTTTAAGTGAGGATACATTCATCTTTTACCTGAATTGTAAAACGTCTTCTATAGAAATTATAATAAAAACAATGAAACAAGAATATAGTTGCAGCCTGAATCATATGCAGACAAGCTACCAAAGATGTAGTTTGCTTGTTTTTAAAAAAAAAAAAAAAAAAAAAAAAAAAGTTATACATTGCTAAGTAAGCGTACTTTCCAAAGTCAAAGTTATTTGGTACTGCCGCCAGCAAACCAAATGGAAATTATCAATTTGTGTAATATAAGTGTTCAAGAAAAAAATAATAGCCTCTGCTTTACAAATTGTTCTACGAAAAAGATCTCATTTTCCATACCACAAGTTAATATGCAATTATGATATATGTTTTTCTTTCAATTTACATAAGCATTTCCACTGAGTGGTAAAAGTAACTTCTATCATTATTGAATTTTTATCT
Source organism: Chauna torquata (assembly GCA_013399475.1). NCBI lineage: Eukaryota > Metazoa > Chordata > Aves > Anseriformes > Anhimidae > Chauna > Chauna torquata. The sequence goes on along the minus strand of VXAL01010213.1, from coordinate 62,726 downwards.
ATGATAACAAGCAGTGTAAAACCATCCAGGCAACCAACCATCCTAACTAATACGTTCCTGTATTTTCAACCAAATACCTTAAAGAATATTACATCAGGATATCTGTCAGACAATTCTGACTTCTCTGCTAGTTTCTATAAGGTCTTTTAGCTTAGTTGACAAGTTTTTTATCTTAGGTTTTCTTTGATTTTCTTGTCAACTCTGCTGTAACACCTACCACATCACTTCTGCGTGTGCAATGGCAAGCAAGACTGAGCTCACACAGATTCAAACAGCTGCAGGACTTTGCTGCCTAAGTCAAAGTTGTCATTTTTATTAAGAGCTGGAGCAGACGCATCTGTTTGAGTACCACATACCCACAGAAGGAACAATGCCAAGAATGTGTTACTTAATACTTGCAAGTTTTATTTTTTTAATATGTAAGCACAACTAGTATGGAAAGCTGCAAGCCCTCAAAATATTTTCCCTGGTGAAAAAGTAGAGTTAACAGCATAGTTATTAAATCTGTTACAGTATATCAAATATTGCAAGATTTCTCTCATTTGCATTTAGTTTCTATATTTGTACCTCTTCTTCTTACCCTTACTTGTGGTTTTCCCCTACAGGTGAAACAGGAAAAGAATGAATGCTAAAAACCAGCAAAACACTTTATGATATATAAGTAATTAAAGCAACTTTAATTCTGTCTTTTTTAAGTGCCAACTTGGAAAAAAACCCTATAGATTATCTAATACTTATGATTTCATGATTGCATAATTATATGATAAAATGATATTAAAACCGTTAAGAGCTGTGGTTAACTACACAAGCACACTCTTTCAGAAGAACCAACACTGCAGGACAGCTACTGCTACTGTGCCAATGAGACGCAAATGAGACACTCCTACAGAATTCCCAGGAGCAAAACGTGCATCTGAGAACACAGGCTAGATTAAGTAATATGGTAAGGGCAAGCACTTCTTTAATGAGATAATAGTCTTCTTTTTATTAGTAATGTTTCTGAAAGCTTTCATTTCAACTATTCCACAGTAATAAACTGTGTGTTTCGAAATGTGCAAACAAACTGAGGTTGGAAAACTTCCTAGAAATATTGTTACTTTTTCCAGCTACAAAACAGTGCATCCTCAAAGTACATGCAACCAATTTACAGACTCATGTTCTTCATTAGACCTAAAAGGTGCAAACTGTTGTCAGTCACCATGTTATAAATGTCGTTTACTGTTTCCATTTTTAATAGTTTCTATCATAAACTGAGTTAAAGTCATCTTCTTTTGGATCCCTGAATTTCTAATGTAATACAAATTACTTTTGTTGATAAGCAATGCTGGAAAAAAGCACAACACCAAATAAAATTATCTTTGCAGTCTAACATACTCTGAATACTTTATTTCATTTTTTTTTTCTGGAATACAAAAGACTGGATGGGCATGTTTCTTTTTTCTTAAAACTACCAACTCAACAGAAAGTGATGACAGATACTGTTTTAAATGTTGTCTCTGTGTTCTGAACATGAATCTATCAAAAGGTTATATATAAGAAAACTTTACCATTTACACTTCTATATTATTCATACTGTTTGTTAAAACAAAGGGAAAAATTGAAAAAATCAGCATGTCCTTACTTTGCAGGTGACCAGGTTTCTTTTTTTTTTTTTTAATTGTTAACCTTTGACAGAGTAAATACTTGATATTCTATGAGGAAATGTTGTGCTCAGTCAAGTTTGTGTTCAGAAACAGAAAATTTTCCGTACTATCTGAGTGATTCAGTAGTTTGGCACTGGTTGCAGAACTTTTCATTTTAACTACTGTTTGATTTTCCATGAAAGAATGTCTGGTGTTTCCAATGTCTGTAAGAAAGATAAGTATCCGTACTCCATAAAAATGTCATCTAACACTATCCAAACTTGTAAGTAGCATCAAAAGCAAGACTAACAAGTGACACGTACTGAAACCAAAACCATTTCAAGACCTTCATTCATCAAGCAGGTTATTTTTCAAGCAGAGCAGATTGCTGATCCAGTTAAGTGCACAAACTTTTTACAGGATCAATGAGATCAGCAACAAGGTGGGAAGAAGCTATCTGGGGATTTCTTAAGCTGACATTCCCACACAGAGAAATGTGTATTAATCTGTAGCCTAAGGTAGAACAAAGTTAACTTACTTTCTTAAGGCAACACAAACTAACTGCAAAGGTGAAAAACAAGACCTGTTTCTTCAGGTTACTATTTCACCTCTCCAGTCAGTCACGATTGCCACATTGCTGCATGCATAAAACACTAAAAATATAAGATGAAATTTTATTATCAGTGATTGTCAGCAGCATCTGATAAGTCTGACAATCACATGGTGCATGTACGTGCACACTTGGCTTTACAGCTCTTCTACCACCGCAAGCTATGACTTGCCCCTCAGTATCCACAGGTTGCTAATAAAGGCCAGACTGCAAAATGAAACAGAGTATTTTGTTGCAGCTTCTAAGTCAGCTGCTGAAAATACGCAAAAAAGTACACACACATTAACAAGTTGAAGTAATTCATGCATAATAATAAAACAACAATTATTTTCTATATTTACATATAAATACTAAAGAGTTGAGATGAACCACAGAAGCTGACGAGTAAGTACAGTTTTTCTGAACTCAGCTAGTTTGAATGGTGTGGTTCAACTACGGCCAAAACATAGCTAAAACCAAAATGTGTGACTGCACTCCACATGGGCTGGTTGTGAGCATGAAAGGAATATGTCATGTTACTAAAATGTGATGGGCAGTCTCCAAGACAGATTTTTGCAGTTGATGTTAGATTCATCATTTTACGTAAACCACATTTGTAAACAGTGCTAGTAAATGAAAAAGTATTTTGCCTTACAATAACAAATACATACAAGATCAGATTAAGAAAAAAAAAAGACTGCAATGTAAGCATAACCCACATATGGCAGCATATGCTTGACTGCTCAGACTTATTGAGTAATAGAAATATAGTTACTTTTGATAAAGAGATCAAGACAGCATTTTACTTCACTGATGTGATAACGTTAAATATAAAACAGCATCCAAAATACTTTCATTTGCATATTTCACCACAGTGAAAGGCAGTATTCTGAACCATGGTATGTTGGATATATGTCTATCCTTTAACTCAGAAATTAATCTTTACTACTTATAAAGTAAGTTAGGCATTTTAATGCAATACAGAACTCTAATTTTCTACCAATTCTTTCATTGCTGGAAATAAAAATCACTGAAGAGATCTAAACAAACAGTTTGACCTCCAATAAACTTTTACT
>VXAL01010213.1:26381-45483 GCA_013399475.1 Chauna torquata | reverse complement strand
TATATAATATATATATAATCATATATGGAATTCAAGACTGCATCACTATAACATTCCTGTATAAAGAAATTTTCTTTGTATTGCTCTTCCCATATGTCATAGGGACTGGCTTTGAACAACAACAAAATATCCAAGATCCATCCAAAAGCCTTTCAACCAACGAAGAAGTTGCGACGACTCTATTTGTCTCATAACCAGCTAACAGAGATCCCAACAAATCTACCAAAAACTTTAGTAGAGCTCAGGATTCATGCTAACAAGGTTAAGAAAATCCACAAGGATGCATTTAAAGGAATGAAGTCTTTGCATGTTTTGGGTAAGTCTAAGGAGAAAAGAAAACGTCTTTATCGAGAAATTAACATATTATATACAATTTTCATTCAAACATTTCCCCAGTGTGGAATTTCTTCCTAAGGAGATATCCATGCTGTGGAAGCTATCATTCATCATTTAAATTCTGTGTGAAGTTGCTAAATAGGTAAAGTTTCTGGTAACCCTGCAAGCCAATTTAGACAGCATTTACTCACTGAAAGCTGTCACTACCATCACCCAGAACAGGTAATCAAAGTTAAACATCAATAAATTTTTAAAACTCTAGCATTCATAAATAAAATGAAATCAGTTATTTATAACCTAGTCTAACATATACAAAATGCCTATGCCATAAGTACTTTTTTATTTTTTTCCCCCCTTGGACAGAAATGAGCGCAAATCCTCTTAACAATGATGGAATAGAGCCAGGGGCTTTCGAAGGAGTAAATATCTACCACATAAGAATTGCAGAAGCTAAATTAACTTCAATTCCTAAAGGTATGCTTTGTTTTACCTTTTCCATTTTACCTATACCGGTATAATCTTAAACAAAATGCTTTCACATCTATATGAGTGTTAAAAATTTCATACATTTTTTTCTATCATTCATCCCCTCCAAACGACCTCCTATCGTTCTTATTTTTTCTTTTTGTACGTGGTACCCAGTTCTGCATCCCCAAAGCGGACATGTGGCGCACGCACCCGCAGCGCGCACGCAGCCCCTCTCCAAGCCCCTGTCCTGCCCCCTCCTCTGGGGGCAGCCAGGTCCGCTCCTGTCAGTCATCCAGAGGCTCTTAGGAGAAACAAGGTGAAAAACAATAAGTAGCACCCACTTCAGGTTGTTCACATCAGCTTCTCATAACTCCTTACAAAGAAAGGATAAAACCCTGGCATTTGGCCTGGGTCATAAGGGATACAGAATTCCCACTTCCTCTACGCATTTAAACAAAACCAAAAACTATGGTTTTGAGTGTTTCAAGTGACTTTGTAGCTCAGATATGGTCTGCAATAGAACCAGCCCAACAGCAACTTCACGCAAAATCCAGAAGTAAAACCACAGCATTTTATAAATCTTTTGATGGGGTTTTGCTAAGTATAATTTAATATTAACATTTTAATTAAATTCAGTGTAACATGTAACATATTACAAGATTAAATCACTCCTCCATGTAGAGCAATTAATTTCCTGATTTGGAGTAATAATAAATTAAAACACTAATTTTAGAAATCATATACCTCTGCACAAGAAATGCAGTTTTTACAAAAAAAAAAAAAAGGCCACACTAAGGACAACACTCCACGTGCCTTTTCTGCAGGTCAACGCAGTATGCAACCAAATTCTCAGATTTCCCACTGCTCAAAGCAACTAGCTGATAGAAAAAGGGAGAAAAATAAGCATAATACCTTATATCACATCATTCATCTACTTACAGGGAAAGTAAATGCTAGCCCCTAAGATATTTTTTCTGGGTCATTCAGTTAAAGAACTGCTTCTCATTAAATAGTCTCTTCTTCAAGAAAGATTAGATACAAAAAGCATCCCTGTAGAACAACACTAAAAAAACAAGCAAACAAACAAAAACCTCGCTCCAATTCTTAAGATAAGGTGGTTTTAGGATCAGAAACTACCTGGCTGCTTATGGTAGCACTCCCCAACTCCCCCAAAAAAGACATTCCTCTACTATCATGATAATACCATCTCTTGTCACTTCTCAGAAGAAAACACATATGTGAAATGATTCAGATTTTGTTACGGAGAAATATCCTGTAGGAAAATACAGCATGAGTTCTAATACGTGGGCTCAAATAGTAGGCATCATAAACAAATGGTAATTCATGATGAGGACATTCTACACAAATGGAAATTAAGTTTGTCTGTAGACCCCTTCCACCTGCAAGTTTTACAATGGCACAAAATGATTAAAAAACCCATAACTTACAAAACACTTAAAATCTAAAGCGTACAGGTGGGTAATCTTCCCTCTTAATTCTAACTCAGACACAAGCAGCACCCTGTGGAACTGTAAACTGGAATGTAAACTGGGGAAAAAATACAAAAAGCGTGTCAACCGGCATAAAGACAGACTGCAAAGCACAGTCCTTCTCTTCAGTATTCCTGTCTCAGTTAAGGCTACAACAGGCAGCAGTGGGAGCCTGGAAAAGAACATAGCAGATAAGTCATTTTGCTCAGAGAATTCCAAAAGCTTTCCTCTCAGATCAGGTGAAGAGCTATAATAGCGCAACTGCTACATCCTTTGGAAGAAAACGCCCCTACAAGCACAGGTTCCACAGGAGTAGGAGTCTGACTACCACTGGTAAACAATTGCACGTAACATCCAACTGACAAGTTAACCAAAAGTACATGAAAGCCCTTGTAAAGAAAGCTAGCAAAATTCTACCAAATTTTGGAACTCTTGAAAATCTTCATATTAGCATAGGCACTTTCACTTTTTTTGGTGGGGGGGGCGGAGGAGGGGTTAGTTACTATTTTAAACCAAGTGATGTTGACAAGTTTTAAATGTAACATACCTGTATCTGATACGCATTTCTTTGATAGACACAACCCTCCCAAGACCCTTCACCCAATCCCACACAAAGGAAAGAAGTTGTTGGGAATATAATAAATATTCCAACAAAAAAATGTTAAATAAGCTGTTTGATTTTTCTCATGCTGAGCATTTGTTTTTCATCAGAATTACCCTCCAGCCTACTAGAACTTCATTTAGATGACAATAAGATCACAGCAGTCGAACTTGAAGACTTCAACCGGTATAAAGATCTTCAAAGGTAAAATTCCCACACAAAATGCTTTTATCTGATAAAAGGGCAGACCCGGCAGGACCTCTTATTCGATACTTCTCTTGTAAATAGGATAAAAAGGGAAATCAAATTTGTAAATGTTCTAGTAAGAACTGCTGTAAGACCAAACCTTAAATATATATATACACTATATAAAAAACATTGGCCTTGTTAATACATCTTACCTAGAATTCTCAATAGAAGTGTGTGTGTGTGTGTGTGTGTGTGTGTGTGTGTGTGTCCCCGAATCAACTTCTTGCCTCATGGTGTCTGGAGTGTTGTGTAATATATCATGCTTTTTATGTAATATCTCATGATGTGCTGGTAGTAATAGGCCACAATTGCATACTGCATACATACTCAGAATACATGAGCCTTTGTGGTCACAATATTTATCAAAAGCATTTAGTATTTTCTCTAGTCTGCTCCCTGTCAGGCCCAGGCATTTTAACTCCTTGTTCACTCATCTAAGAAATCCCCCACAAAATGTGGCAAACAGCAACATCAACTGATTTTTCTTTTAGGAACGGAATGCCTTTCTTGCCACTAAATTTATAGGACTTAAGAGTCATAATAGCTTTTTAATTCCAGAGAAGGCCTAAGCATATTGGAAGGAGACACTCCACACACATCCCAAAGAAAAACACAAAAGAATGGCATGAAGAGGGAAATTTGAGTCTTGTTTGTACAAACACATGGGAAAACTGGCAAATTATAAGAGAAGATAAATTCAGTTCCTGAAAATTAGTCTGAGAGAAACAAAGGAGCTGGTAAAGGAAACAACTCGATAGCTGTTTCCAGATGTGATGGCGTTGAATGAAAAGAGGAAAAGTGCACGTTTCTGAGGAATGGATCATGGACGTAGGACAAAAGAAGGAAGTTCTTTCTCTAAAGCTCAGTTAAGTACTCTGAAAATATGGCTGAGCAGCACTGAATTTTGGATTTGGTAATAGAAAGAACTACCAAATAGCTTTTAAATATCACCCCCAGTTTCTGAAGAAATTAAGATAGAAAGGAGAAAAAGAGGGTTGTGGGATGAGTAGAAACAGCAGCTCCAAACTGGCCTAAGCCTCCAACTTCTGAATCACCTTTCCAGCAACACCAGCTGAAGTCTTATAGCAAAATATCTAATTAAGGCCTAATTAAGAAAAACATGGAAGTAGGAGAGAAGGTAGTCCTGCTTATTTCAAAAATATAATGGTTTTGACTAAGCCACAAATATTGCTGTTTCTTTACAAGACTTCCTCTTCTTTGGCTATTTATTAGAGCAACACTTTTTATTACTCAACGAGTACATTTTGTAGCTACACTACTTGATAAAAGGGCATGGTTTATTTTACAAGCAGGTTTGTTGATGTTTATCATTAACTCTTGCACTATAAGAAGAAAACCTGCAGGCAAAACCAGACATTTGCTCACATCAGGCTAGCTGCTGTCCTTTAAAGGCAGATTAAATTATGAAAAAATATTTATTATGTCAATGGTGGTTTTCTTTCTATCAAAGGTAAGACTTCATCATCCCTCCCCAGTTCTTTTTTCCTATGTGTACTCCTGTGAATTTTCAGTCTTTAAAAAAAGCATGCCCTTGAATGCTGTTGTAAATCTCAATCTTTAATTAAACATTCCTTGTACTATTTCTAGGCTAGGCCTTGGGAATAATAAAATCAAAGACGTGGAAAATGGAAGTTTGGCCAACATACCAAGTGTACGCGAAATCCATCTTGAAAAAAATAAGCTCAAGAAAGTTCCTCCTGGACTACCTGATCTGAGATATCTGCAGGTCATATACTAAACTTAACAGAAGGTTTTGGGAGTTATGATTTGTTTGATTTTCACACTGCTATATTGATTAGGACATAATTAAAAAGCATAATTAACTGTCACTTAGATATTTTGACAAGACTCTCATATTAGGAAAACCTGAAAGCATATATTACTTAAAGAAAGCAGCTCAAGCAGCAGGAACAATAATTAGGGGGAAAAAAAAAAGAAAACATACTACACACAGAAGATACGTTTGCAAAAAGTTTGTTAAAGATTTGTTACAGTTTCCATATTAGCAAGCTGGGATGGAAATTCTTCCTTTCCTACGCTGAAAAAATCTTAAATCCAACCAAAATTCTTTATAAGGCTAAAATGACTAGATGAGATTTTAAAATTTGTATTTAGAACTAAGCTATTTGGTAAAAGTTTTTACCTCTGAATATCACTTCTTTCCACTTCTCATTTCACTTTCAGTTAGAGGAAAATCTTTTTTATATGTACGTGTGTACAGAAAAAAAAATATATATAAAACATCAATTTGCAATGTAAATGTAGTTATATTAGCAAAAGAGTTCTTTCATCAATGTACCTTATTTTACTTAAATTCAAAACTCTACTACCACAGTTTATCTTTTACTGATTTAAGCTACATCAGCATTAGACTGATCATTTCATATAACCATTCCGACAAGTCTCTCCTAATATCAACTTTTCTAGACACTACTTTTTAAAATTTATGAAATCACTGAAAATTTGCATTATAGGAGAATATAATGCTACATTATTATAACTATTACTGTAAGAGAATATAGAATTGCATTTTAGGAGAATGTTCCATATAAGTAGAGTCAAATTATTCTGACAACACACTGATAAAACACCATACCACTTTTGTATGTGTGTAATGGGAGAGACTGTTACAGGTGTGAAACATTTGCTAAAGATTTAACACAAAATCTTAATTCCTGATATTATTAAAAGTCTGTATCCAACTGTTCTTATGGCAAACCTCAGTTATCTATATGCTAATGTACGTTTAGACATTTTTCCCATTTACATACTGACCTATTATATTTTACTGTTTCTTATTGCTGCAGGTAGTCTTCCTTCACTCTAATCATATTGCAAAACTGGGAGTGAATGATTTCTGTCCAACGGGAAGAAGAAAGAAGAAAGCGTTATACAGTGGCATAAGCCTCTTCAATAACCCTGTAAAGTACTGGGAGGTTCAGCCTTCAACTTTCCGTTGCATTTTAGGCAGAAATAGTGTGCAACTTGGAAATTTCCTCAAGTGATACCGAAGTTGGGCATTTCAAAAAGTAACCTGTCAAAATCAGTTCTACAATACTTGAAATTTGCTGAAAAATGCCAATTTTACAGTATTTAATCAGTTTACAAAGTATTTACTATTTCAGAGGTAATTAATTAGAAACAATAATTTAGTAGGATCCATTGTCTTATTTGACAATGTTCAAGCTACATTTGAATAATTTATGCAAAAACCTTTATATCTCATGGAAGGACTCTTGGAAGTGGAACTGGAAACTGTATTTGGTGTTTCCTATAATAGATGTTAAATACTTTACTTTAGTCACATAGTTTTGACATATTCTTTCCTTAAAATAAATTCTAAAAATCAAGTGGAAGTGACTTTTTCCACAGTAAAGACCTTTTCATCTGCTAGAAGTATTGTAAGAAAAGTTGCAAAAAATCTGTCAAAGACAACTTGTTTTGCCATTTCTGATAATCAGTAAACAGGCAAATATGTAATAAACAGGTACAATATTGTGAGGTCTTCCGTCTCTAAACTAGAACATATTTTAGTTTGTGAGATAAAAGTGGTTTTCATGTCAAGAACTAGCACACAAAAACATTTAAAAGTTTTTGGCATTTATTCTTGCAGCCTCAATAGGGAAATGTCCAATGTTTTGCCATTAATATAATTTGATGCACTCTAAACATTAAAGAGTAGGATTCAAGATTTATCATATGCTTTAAGCTTAATAGGAATGTTTATTAAACTATCTTTAGGCCAGCACAAAATTTTCTCGTATCTATAACAATCGTAATCATGTTTTTCATTTTTTTTTTTTCTTCTTTTATATTTTGACATCACACGGGTTAAGAATCCCTCATTAATGTTAGTAAGTATCCTAAAACTGCTGAATGCAAGCTCATAGCTGGAACTCAACTGCCCTGACTTCTTACATAGGTCAGCACATAGAATTCTCAATACTGACAGTACTGTATAAAATGGATATTTTATATATCTATTTAGTGTATATTTGCTATTGGGATTCAAAATAAATTAAATAAATTTAAAGAATACTTGCATTTGTATACTTGATTACATGATAGGTCATGCCAAAACGTTCAGAGATTACATCCGAACACCTTTTTGACTCTCCTCTAGACTTTTTCTCTATTGTTCCTTTTTCTGAATCTACATACCTTGCAGATTGTTTAATACTGCCATTCTTCACAAAACTAAAAATTCAATAATTTACTTGAAGCAGCTGCAGGAAATGACACAGACTAGTAGTAGAAGAAGAAAGTGCTACACAGAAATCAAGCAATTCTGAATGTCTCTGCCTTTCCCACCCCCCTAGGTACACCAAGCAATAAACATTGTCTAACATCTTTTTTTTTCATCTGCTTCATGTCTGTGTATTTAATATTTTGTTAGCACCACTATGCTGTTTCAAAATCATATGTCTTCACATCAATGACCAACAGAGCCATGATGATAAAAGCCTGTAGGATCAAGTGGCCTAATTACTGAAATCTTCTATAACTTCTTCACTCAGCACATTTAAAGCCTGTGAGGACCCAAAACCACATTGGTGGAGGAGGGAGAGTTGACCAGAACTGTCTCTTCTTGAAGGAAGAGTTTTTGCAAACAGAAATTCTATAAAACACTTCCAGGCAGAATAAAAACAAACCAAAACACCAAAAACAAGAACAAAACAAAACCAAACCCCAAGCCTGCAGATCACCACGCATCTATTCCTGGCTTCTGAAAGGTTTCTAAGGAGTGCTTTTCCTAGCAAATAGCACAGGGAAAGCAGCGGCTGGTACTGAAAACAGTAGTTAATGAATGTATTATATTCTTCATCGGTTGGTCTAGTTTATAATGTGGATTTCTTTAGTTATAGCTGTGTCGTCATGAATGTGAAGAGCTATGATTTCTAAAGACAGACCTGTGTAAGAAGACAAACCTGAGGTATACACAGAAAAAAAGGCAATATTTCAGTAGTTTTTTCCACTAGGGAATTAGTTACTATACTTGGAGGAAACACAGAACTGTTGATGTACAGTTCATATAGGGAACACACACCAGCTTTTACTGCAGCTCTGCATTCCCAGTGAAGACACAGTCTGAGCCTCTCTATTCGTTGGTCTCTAAATAAATCCAGCAGTAACAAACCAGACAAGGCCACAGAAGGAAACAGCTAACTCTCTAAGCCACCTTTGTGAGATTTATGTGAAGCACAAAAGAACACTGGAAAGAGCAAGGGCAGAAATAAATAACTGCGAACGAAATGGCACAGCATGAAGAATAACACACTAACCAGATTAGTCATTTATCCTACAGTAAATCGTTATCACACGGAGTCTATAAATTCAATTCTTAAGCAGGCGTACTTATTACTTCATGATAACAGCCCAAGTGCACATTCAGACCCTTTGGGAAATAACAGCTTTCTCTTAATACCAGGCTACCCTGCCTTACGCTGCCAGAAATAGCTCATAATCCCATGCCAGAGAGACAAAGCATCGTCAATAACAACTGGCTGTCCAAGAAGAAAGAGAGGATTCGAAAGCAATGGCCATTCTTACCTTGTAACAGCTAGAAAGCTGATATGTTCCTTAAAGTTCTACAAGCAGTTCACTGTTTATAATGTTTACTAGCAAAAGGACAGGCAAATAAAGGATGAGGCAGGAAAATTTGTACATGACCAGAGGGTAATCGAGAGCAAAGACAAGACTTGAAGGACTTCCAGTGGAGAAAAGAGGTCAAGTAGAAACATAATAGTAAAAAGAAGTACAGTCCTGAAGATGGTGTAATGTAATACATTATTCTACAACAATTTAATGGTAACAGTTAAAAGGCCAGGCTGGACGGGGCTTTGGGCAACCTGGTCTAGTGGGAGGTGTCCCTGCCCACGGCCAGGAGGTTGGAACTGGATGGTTTTTAAGGTCCCTTGCAACTCAAACCATTCTATGATTCTGTGAAACATAACAGAGAAAGCAAACAATTTCTTATCTAATTCAAGCTTATGCAAAGGACAACAGGAACACTGCATCTGCTAAGACTAAGACAGTTAAGATCAAGTAAGGTTTGAACACATGTGGCATAACTTCTGCTTTTTTTTGTTAGCTTACACCTCTCCACCCCAAAGCGGGCCAATTCAACTCACTGCTAATAAACCTACTTAGCAGCAAGCAGCTCTTGGAAGCAATTACCTGTATTCTGAGTGAGTCTTAATAATTGCATTTTGCATAAAATTTCCAAAGATGACAAATGCTTGCAGGTGAGCAAGTTACCATACAAAAAAATAAAATCTCTATAGCTTTTGCCCAAACCACCTGTGTTCCTCCAACTAACCACCAGCACATACAAGAAAAACTGCCAGTGGGTTTTTTAGGTCTCCTAAGGCAACAAGTTGTGGCTGGGATTAGTTAACAATCTTAAGCGTCCCTCAGTCTTAGACTTCATCTGAAACTTTCCTTGGGGCATGGTCTCAGCAGAGTAGTCCTAGTCCCTAGAAAGCAGCATTCCTCGTAGCATCTAAACCTAATAATTCCTTACAGATACTCTCATAATGGTTTCACCAAATTTTAGGTCTACTGCTGAAGTCGATATAATGAGAAAGGTTTGTAAAAATGTAGCAAAGTCCTAAGAGGTATAACGTAATGGTAAAGGTAATGTAATGTAAAAACTATATACTCTTAATTGTACCTTTCCAAAGCCTTAAAATTTCTCTTGCCTTCTTGTTCTTTCTTCTTCGCCATGCGCAGTCAGCAACCATGGATACATATTCAAAAAAGAAACTGCATCGCTATTTCACAATACTATCCCCACACTCACACTTATTAAGTAATCTCTAAAGGATTTTATTAGCTGCTTAGCTTTACATCATCTTCAAGGCAAATTCAGCTGGCTTTAAAATTTAAACAACTTTATCTGCGACTTAAATTACATTAACAATTTAGCATTAAAACAGACAAGTATCAACGGTTTGTTCTACTTGTCTCCTATAACAGCTATTTTCAGAGAAAAGGCAAGAATTTTTTATATCACTTCATATCAATTCTTAGGATTTCTGTCTGTTGCCTATGAGAAATAAATAATTATGTTCAATAGCCCTCCCCTTTTCAGATATTTTTCAGCTAGCATTTGTGGGTAGCAATAACTAATAACTTCCCCTTTATCTTTGTCTTTGGCATACTTTAACATAAAACCAACTGGATGTCACAATAACATATAGACGTTCTGACATAAAATGCACCTTACACAGTTTCAGCAATCACCTGAACAGAGTAATAGCCAGCTACTGATCATATGCTGGTGTTCAAAGGTCCTTCCACTGAAGGATGCACTTGAGTATCAACAGACAGGGAGAAAATTGCCAAGAAATCAACTCCACCTTTACATTCTACAAAGATGTTATGGAAAAGGGAAAAAGGGAGAAAGACAGATTTGATATAAATCCTTCTAAGATTCTTCCTCTAATACATATTCCTGGTACAAATAACTACATTCCTCCAACAAAAACAAAGAATATATATTCCGTCTAAGTTTTCCAAACTTTAAAGCATTTTTCTCTCCTGAAAATCTGTCAGGTCCTTACAAGACAGTTAACAAATTTCACCAGAGGATGGCAGCCTATTGTCACCAATTGAAGAAAAAGTAATTCTAAAGAATAAATAACAAAGACTGCTACTTTACGGTAACAAACTAGTAAACTTCACAAATACTGATTAAGCAGAATATCCTATTTAAGTACGAAAGCACTATCTGAGTACTTCTGAAGACTGAGTTCTATGTCCTGCTCTACCAGTAACTTGCCCAAGGATGAAATCACCTCATCTCCGTGTTTTCTCCCTGCCTCTTTCCCCAGTATCAACCTACTTTACAAAGTACTTTAAAACACATCAATACAATGAATAATATAGAAGTTAAACAACAATAATCGACAAACAACGACAAATTGAATAGGATACTGAAAGCTTAAAGAATACAAAATACCATCCTATCACGATTGTAATTTGCATCATCAGCTATGGCAAGTGCATCTCATGCAAAACACACCATGTTTTATTGCATGCAAGTTTTCTTTCATATCCAGAAAGATGAACAAAAATGTAAGCAAAATCTGCTCATTTTGATGTTCCAAATGACTTCAGTTTTAGGTAAGTTTGTTCTGCAAGCAAGACACCTAAGGGATTACAGTTATGTAAAGATGCCTACCCCGCGCAGCCCTCAACCTCCCATCACAAAAAAACATTCCACCTCGCATTCTCAATGATCTTAGTCCCAGTGCAGTGTCTTCTTTATTTCCTACATTTCCTTCACAGCAGTGTATCCATGGGTTAGAATTATGGGTTCAGAACCAACTACTCTGTTGTTTGCAGGCTAGGGTATGACGCCCACAGATCACCTTGCTGCTTTCACTTGCTGTTAAACAGGTTAAAGAGAAATGCAGATGTGCTGATTTTTCTTCCAGTTTCAGGAAGATCAGCATCAATAGTCTTCCTCCTCTGCCCAGCTGCCAATTTACATGAAACATGCAAGAACTCTGCCCAGCTGCCAATTTACATGAAACAGGCAAGAATTCAGTGTATCTGGCATTTGACTGAAAAGGACCACTACCCTCTGAAGTATTAGGGGAGAGAAAAGGAAAAATGGACAGAGAAAGAGCACAGCTATTTGGTTATTACTGCATGGTCTGAGGAAAAAAAATCATAAAAGTACCATCAAGTACGAACTGGATGAGCAGACAGTGAGGGTGTTCAAAACCAGCTTAACAGCGGGGCCCAGAGAGTAGTGATCATGGGAATGAATCCTACTTGGAGGCTATTAACTAGCGGTGTACCCCAGGGATCAGTGCTGGGTCCAATCCTGTTCAATGTCTTCATTAATGATCTGGATGATGGGGCAGAGCGTACCCTCGGCAAGTTCACTGATGACACAAAACTGGCAGGACTGGTGGATACACCAGAGGGTTGTGCTGCCATCCAGAGGGACGTGGAGAGGCTGGAGAATGGAGAAATGGACTGACAGGAACCTTCTGAAGTTCAGTAAGGAGAAGTGCAAAGTTCTGCACTGGGGAGGAACAATCCCAGGCACCGGTAAATGCTGGACTGGCTGGAAAGCAGCTTTGCAGAGAAGGATCCTGGTGGACAACAAGTTGAACGTGATGTGCCAGTAGTGTGCCCGCAGGATAAGGACAATTTCTTCATTCCCAGTGTTGCTGTCACTAAGCTACTCCAGGAACAAGGAAGCTACAGAAGCCTGGATTCCTATGAACTTGAGTCTTACAACCCATAGGTTCTTCCAGCTTGTTTCCATCTCACTCCAATACCTCAGCATGTTCTCCTACAGCTCTGTTCCACAGCTGCCACCTGTTTGGCTGCCAAGTGACAGAGCTAAAAGTATGCCAAGGGCTTAGTCAACATGTCTGGTTCATCTTGCCATCTGGCTGCTTACTCCAAGAACAAGAATTTACAACTGTCTTCCTCAGCTGAAGTACCTATTTGGGAGCAGTTTCTTCTACCCAGCTGGTATTTTTCATAAGTTTTAGAAACTACATATACTTTGCCTCTATCCTATGTCAAATTTGGTTATAATTGGCTATGAGATCAAAAGATCTTGGGTGAAATCATTGACAAACACAAGAGATAAATCTTCCTTTCCATAGGAAATCAAGAAGTGAAAGTTCGGCTATAGTAACTATACTGAAAACTTTCAAAGTTTCACAGCAGCAAGTGAAGCAAGCATCAGGAATTCCTGCACCAGCATTTCCCAAAAGTAAGGCAAATGCCCAAGACCAGAGCAGGAGGGGAAAAAAAAAAAAAAAAAAGAAATTAAAAAATGAAATTAAGATATGCAAGATTTTAACCACTATTAGTTTAACTATATTAGGTTCCTAAAAGTGGTAATGCATTTCAGCTCCCTAAAACAGGTTATGTTTAGGAAATCTGATACAACTTCACTGTTATAAACTTTCAAAACTATTTAACAATTTCAAAAAGCAATTACATATGTCCAAAAAGCAATTCCTGCTGTCTCTCAAAGACAGTGATTACCAGCGTTAAACTATTTACCACACCTGTTCAACCACAGTTGGTCATTTACTAATGTTATGACACTTCTTCTCAAGTTCAAGTTAAACCTAGATAGCTGAATCTTTCAAAGCCTAAGTTTCCAGTTAACATTTTGATATTTACCATTTATAATGCTAAAAGTATTGCATTGCCTCAGTAGAATCAACTTGAAGCAACTTCAAATGTCTTAGAAAAGACTGCCCAGTAAAGCTGAACAAAACCAAGAAGTTTCAACTTTACAAGTTTGAGCTATGCCAATTTGTTCTCTCCATTCCTGAAAGTTTCTGGATATTTTCCTATACTGCCTTGATTTAAAAAAAAAAAAAAAAAAAACCAAACCCTACTTCACAAGTGTTTTCCTAAATGACAGATTAGCAAGAAACAGGAAATTAGAAACATAAGTATTCATTTTCAATGAAGTTCAAGGAAAAGAAGAAAATTCAAATGAAAATATTAAGAATGCCACCAATCATCACTGCTCATTACTTCACGGTCTAAGAGCAGATTCCTGGTTAAAATATTGCACTATTGATCCAGAAAAACTAACACCCACCACAACAGACAAAAGAAACATTAATATTTTCATTTTATTTTAATCAGAATTTAACACGAGCATAACGATAAAGTGAAAATAATGAAATCATGATCTGAAGCCTCTGTTTTTTTCTCCTTTTCTATGCTGAGAATTGAAGATTGTTTCTTGTTTTTTTCCTCCCTTCTGGGGAGACTAGAGGTTTGAGAACAAAGCTGCTAATAGGAAACATACGGAAAAGCCCTAGAGTAAATGAAAATCTGACTCAAACTCCAAATGCCACGTATCACATACCACTGTCTAAAATTATCTGGTGAGATACAAAGAAGATTTACCATGCATACTCAGTGAATCACCTGAGATGGAAGACAGCGTGAAGCACAAAATAAACAGAAAGGCTTCTATGCTATTTAAGAGATTTCCAAAAGTAATCAATATTTTGAAACAAAAAGTTAGGATGTTTCTCAAAGCTTGTATTAGCCAATAAAAGACTAGCTCAACAGAATATGCTGCCAGCAGACAGACTTCTTGCAGTTTTTCACATAAAATGTGAACAGTTCTACTCAACAATGCAATTCTGGATTTAACCATTATGCTGCTACGATTGAAGTGGGAATACCATACAGCCAGGTTTTCCTATCCATACACACTTTTTCTGTCTCAAATTCATGTCCAGGAAAAATCTGACGACTATAAGATTTCTGGAACAGCAGCACTATGGATGCAGTTTTGATGAGAATCCCACACATTTTCACACAGCAAAGTCTTGCTGCAAAGTCCCTATGCACAAGCAGTAAATCTAACAAGCCCGGATGCATTAGGCTAGCTGCATATATACAGATCATCTATGCATCTTGTGCAACGTCTCACGTACCAGATTCATTACGCGTGTACCCATCACCTTTACAAAGTTCTCTATTAGAGTCAAGGGGAACAATATTGAAATTAATATGCTCTCTTCATAATTACATTTGGAGTAACTGTTAAATAGTTACATTCTCTCCTTATTTACAGAAGACTGTTAAGCACGGAAAAAAATCTCTAGTTGACTGGTTGCCATGGGATATAAAATTTCCTGAGACTGAGAGGGAGCGAGTCACCAGCACCAGCATGCACTTGCCTCTTAACTGTTCACCCTGTGTTATTTCCAAGTTCCAAGTGCTTTTGAGATATAAAGACCAATGAAAACATTTTCCTTTCAAAAATACTCTTCACAGAATATCTTAACCCTTTTAGTTCTTGCTTGTGGAAAGGGAAAGTGGCCTGCCATTCTAAAAGACACTGTTTTGCCTCAATTTATATCCCATTTAGGGCCACCAAGAAGAATATCCAGACAACATACTAGCCTTTTTCTTTCAGCTCTGTTCAAGCCCTATCTTCTTTCTATTCTACAGGATGAAACAAGGAACAGGCAGAGTAAGTGACTCATAGGTCGGTAATAGACTAACTTTTCAGCATGAAGGGAGTGAAGAAATCACTTATGTGTTAGTCTGACCAGTAGATGCTTAGATTGAAGAAGTGATACAATAAGCAACTATTCTGCAAGAATAATATAAGCAATTGTCTACTCATTTCTCCAGCCACAATACTGTGACACAGCATTATGACTTGCCCAAAAAAAGGTTAGTGGTTCATAGACAGAAATCAGTAATTTCACAAAAGCTTACTTTGCTTTTCCAAATACCTATTTTTCATTTATATTTCAAATTAATACAATTTCTATTTAGATGTTACTCTCCTGTAAATTATGCTTTCTAATATTTTCTATTACCTCAAATACTAAATTTCATTTGGCAAAGAAGAACTTGTTTCCCTTTATAACAAGACTAATGTAGAAAAAGAAAGTCAAATAACTTTCAGAAATACAGAAGTATTAAGTAAATACCAGTGCAACAGTGTAATACTTTGCCCTCATATTCTCTAAATGCATAATACTGTCCTATAAGAGCAACCAGCAGAATCTTCTTGTAATATCATAAATTTTGAGATGAACGAATCAAAATACTTGTAGAAGCTAAGTTCTGTGCAGACATCTACCTAAATTGCATGGCTTTATGGTCCACTCGACAAACTATGCTTCTATATAGGGGCCTGTAAGATTTGCGCATTCTTTGAAATGACGATAAAGTCTGTTGTGATGCTATGCAGAAGAAAACATACCTCAAACCTCCATCGACCACTACCATAGCCAGCCCATAAAGTACTTTTTTAAGCAACATGGCAAGAGATTCCTTATTTGTTATATAACCATCAGGGTTAACGATTAGTATTTATGTATACTTTAGAGCAATAAACTTTTCAGAACATGAAACAGAGTAAGCTAGTAGGTGGTTAATAGGCCACTATCTCTTCACCCAGAAAGCACTGTCAAGGTGAAATCAGTAGGAAATCATGCCTTGGTACTATAATTCCTGTGTATTTTGATTCTACTGAAAATAAATTCTTGATGATAAGGTCTTCCTGGAACAATCAAGCTGTTCAAAGCTAAACCAAGTGTGTTCAGAATGAATTTCTGAAAGTCAAACCCACGACATTTCAGAAAATAGAAACTAAGCCTGATTTAAAAGCAATCTTTAGCATTCTTCTTACTGCTTCCATCTAACATACGGAAGAAAAAAGTAGTTATTCTTTATCAAAACCTTGTATCATTATTTATGATAAAGCAATTAAAACAGTGCACATTAAAAAAAAAGGGGGGGTTGGTTCTTACCATACTAACTAAAAATCTTTGAGATGTTTTCCATGTGCACGTTCCACCGGAGCATACATATGTAAAGCAGTATTTCCTTACTCCTGTCATCAGGAACGTTTTGCCTTAGCAGTACCTGTATATTATAGATGTGTACTGCTGCTTCTTGTGCTTTGCCTGAGAACAGAAAGGGTAACACGTGTCCCACTTAAACAGTTCCCTCCCAAAGGCAGAGTGCATAGGAACCTGAGAAGAGGAGAATATGTGAGTATGGAAAACACATCTGTTAGAAGTGCAATTTCTTCATAAAGTTACTTTTCTGTCTTTCCAAAGAGTACCTTTCCACTTATACATTCCATTGTGGGTAAATCCTGTATCTAGTTCACCCACTGGCAGTTCTAAACAATTAGACGAGTCATGGCTCTGTGACTGCTTTCATATTATACAGACTTATTTGTAAGTTTCAGCAATAAGCTTTGCTAGGGCTTGGCGAAGATGTGAAGGGAGTTTTGGGCAGCTGTCTTGAGGTCATATATAATATTAAGATTTTCAAAGGCTGCTACTGGTATAGGCTCAGTTCTGATGAAGTTCAATCTAATCACTCAAAGCACTGGCTTCATGCCATCCCCAGACCAAACCTCAGCTAGATTTGTTTATTTTTTTTTTAAGACAGAAAGCATTGCAAATGTTTACATTTTGACTATAAATACTTGCATGTATTACCTCCACTCTTGACAAGTAATAGGGCAAGGCAACAGTCAGGTGTCAGAAGTATAACATACAGTAGCAAGGACACTTGCTTGATTACCATGGAAGACCCGTAAGTAATGCCTAGATCAGCTCATCCTCCCTAATGAAATGGTTGCTGCCACGGTGGTTGGTTTAGGACAGACAAAGAAACAAGTTGTTTTTTCTCAAATGGCCGACCATAAAAATGTGTGAACCATTTTAAGTCCTCACCAGAAGCAGCCATAAGCCCTTTCAAGAATCTCAGAATGGCTAAAGATAGAAGAAACAGAAGACTTCCTATTGCAGAGTGATTGGATAAAATAACTATGAGACACTGTCTCAGCTCTGCCAAGAAGAAGCCGTGACTCACAAATTATTCAGACAAACAGTAGAGTAACACTTCAATTTGATTACTTGCCATAAATCAAATGACAAGTTTACTTTGTATGTCTGGAAGAATACAGGTGTATGAAGAAGTATCTTCCCTAAAGCAGAGTTAATATTAAAGAAAATTCAGAAAAAAATGAGAGAAAAATAGAGGATAATTGGATGAAACGAAGAGCACAGAGATCCTATTTTTCCTTGTAAGAGGATGCCAGGGACATGTACAGATGAATGACAACATGTAATAATACTTGGTGTTTCTATGGAAGTTTCCAAGTCACAGTTCCTGGCTGCAGAGAAAATGTACTGCAGAAGTATAACTCTTTACTTGTCACGTTCTTATACTCTTTCCTGCAGCTCTCCTATCAGCTGCTATTAAAAACTGGATAGAGGACTAGGTATATCTCTAGTTTTACGCAGTGCAGGATTCTGTTCTGTGATGGCATACTCATATTTGGCATTACAAGGTCTTGTGCTAAACAAGAGGACTTATTCTTTAGAAAAAAGAGGGATAATAAAAGTTAAAAACTAGTTTAAGGATGGTGTCCAGGTTCCAGACTACTGTAGAGAGCTGAAAAGCTGCCTTGCAAAATCCTCTGCCCCACAAGGCAGGACAGGCAGCTTTGGAAACATTCAAACAAATCCACGTACCATGAAAACAAACACATTCAACAGTCATTGTAAAAACAAGTAAGGACTTTCGTTCTTGCACAAACTCAAAATAACAGAGTAAATGGGAAGCACTTTCTATCATATAAAAGGGGGAAATTTGTGTTAATGCAAAACATTTTCTTATGCATGATCATTCAGGAATTCTTCAGCACATAACTTTGAAAACTTCTCCTTATCCTTGTCAGAAAGTGCCTAAAGAAAGAAGCTAATTTTGGGGGGCTATAAACATATGATTTGCAGACTGAATACAGCCATAGGAAAAATCTGAAGTTGCAGGTACATTTGGAATAAACTCAAGGAACAAAGTTAGGTGGTTAAAGTGGACACTAAGAATGCTCTCCCAGTGAGCTGCAAGTTTCTAGTCAGCTTCATGCTTTAAGATGATCTCAGACTTTGCTGATACTTTATTTAAAAGCATGAAGGGTATGCCTAAGCTGCTAAAGAACTGAAAGATACACTAATATTTTTTTTAATGGTATTATAAAAAGAGCGGCATATTATGCTATCATTATAACAAATATTGAATAAACTATTCCAGAAGCAATAAGGACATGTACAAAGGGTACTACTCTGTTTGGACTTACCAACTCGGATTGACACTACTCAGGAATCTCTGCACTTTTCATTCACCTACATATCAACTGCCTCACTTTTCCCCATTACAAAACACTGTATGTTCCTTCAGTTTTATTTACAATGTTTATTATTTTTAAACTATTTTTAGTATTTTAAATTCTTTTTATTGTCAGCATCAATTGTTTGACTACCTGTTATTGTAGCAGAAATTTAAATGCCCCTGCTATAGAAAACAAAATCCATCTACCAAAGAAAATTAACCGACGCCCCCCCCAAGAGATTAGAAGAGTCAATATACATAAAATCATAATGCT
>VXAL01010213.1:6841-21243 GCA_013399475.1 Chauna torquata | reverse complement strand
AAAAAAAAAAAAAAAAAGAACATTAACAAAAAAAGAGAGTCTCATGATGAAGAAACATTAACGTCATTATAAGAAAACAAATTATTTGCTTTTCTCTGTCTCAGGGTTCCCACACTATACTGAGTGAAGTCTCTTAAAATCTCAATGATTTGTGTTCTTTGCCCAGCAACGTTACATTCTGACTCACCTACTGTCTAAGTTGTACGGCTTGACCTGATTCACAACTGCAGTTCTGCCAAATAATAGGGTTCCTCTAACTGCATAAAGTGCTCTAAATGTTAGTCTGGCTTTGAGCACCTGAAATTTGACATGCAAAATTATTTGCCCATACTTGTCCTTCACAATATCAGTACTTCACCTCAGAAGGGTATTATGAAGGTAAAACAGTTCATGCCTGTAAAGAACATACACTTACAGAAGCATAGGAATTCTACAAAGAAAACTGTTTATCAGTGAAGATTTTACACGATATGCAGTATACAATGGTTGAAATCAAATACAATGATGGGAACAGAAAAAAATAAATTAGCACTAATGCATTGTACTAAACTAGCCATGTTTTGCAGAAAATAGAAGAACAACATAAAATGCCACAGAACAATCACCAATATCATATCAATTTTTATCTATTTTTACATAAAATACAATATTTCAAAATCTATTTTATTGTTGTATTTATAGAAACAATGCCATGCTAACTTTTTTCTGCAGTTACTTCACCCTAGGTGAGAATACATGTTTTATCTTTAACAAAAATGACTTCCTGCTTATAGCAAGGGCAACAGACACAAGCATGGCTTGGAGGCTCTGTGAGACTAGCAAACTTCTTCACAAGGAGAGCAGCACAACACTACCTTGGATTATTTAGAGAGGTCCTGGAATTCCGCTCGAAGTTTTTCAAGACTCACCCAGACAAAATCTAGGCTGATGTAATCTCCTGTTGGAGATGGATGCACTTTGAGCTGCAGGCTGGACTGCACAATCTCCAAAAGTCCCTTCCAAACAACACTTCTATGAGTCTATGTTACTGACCCCACAACATTTGCGCTGTGCAAGTTCATAGTGAGAGAATTAACATTTTAAAAAAGTTGTTTTCATCTTCAAAGAGTTTAATAAGTCTACGCATGTGTCTCCAAAGGTCCGAGGAAGAAACATTCCACAGGAATTCCATCTGCACCCATTTAAAACTGATTCTTAAGGCTGATGCTTAACCCATTAAACTAGAAAGAATACAGCATCTAAAATACCTAATACAAACACCAGTCTGCACCATCGCATATGCATGGTTCTTCTGCAAATTCTCTGTAATACATTAAAGTGAGAAAGGAATGAAGACTGGGATTGTTTTTCCTGCTGCTTCTCCCAGCTGTTATGGTACCCCTTGGTAACAGGAGCAGCACAGGTAGAAAGATATTCCTTATCCAAATTCAGAGAAGAAAACTTATGTTTATTTCAAGGCCAGTGTATTTGTTTATGGCTGTTTCTTGGAAGATCCAAATAAAAATTGTTTTTGCTAATAGTGCCTTTAACAGTGTTCCCAAGAAAATGCATTATTCTGCTTATTTACATTAGTTTTATACCGCTGCTTCCTAAAACTGTAAAACTTGTACGTGATTTGGTTTATGACTATCTGGTAAACGTATTTTTCCTTCTTATCAACAGGGTACAACATACAAATTTAAACATGGGGATTCTAAGCCAGCTATCAATCATTTACCTCCTCTGGACTGCTATGGTCTTTTGTCAATATGAAGACTATGATTTTGGGGATGAATATGATCAGCCAGATCATCAACATCCATATTATTTTAGTCCAAGTACACAAGCTGAAGTTCCCCACTTTCCTATTCCAGTTGAGTGTGCCAGAGAATGCTTTTGTCCACCAGCTTTTCCACTATCAATGTACTGTGATCATCGTAAACTTAAGACGATACCAAATATCCCTGCTCATGTCCAACAACTCTATCTGCAAAACAATGATATTGAAGCTGTACCTGCAGGACCATTCACTAATGTTACCATTTTAAGAGAAATTAATCTCAGCCACAACAAAATTAAATTTCATATGATTGACCACGGTGTTTTTGCCAAACTGTCAAATTTAGTGCAGCTTCATTTACAGCATAATGAATTAGAAGAATTTCCATTCCCACTCCCCAGCTCTCTGGAGCGACTCCTCCTTGGTTTCAATAAGATTTCTCAGTTATCTGAAAATGCATTGGAAGGATTGCCAAACATAACCATGCTTGACCTTTGCAATAACTTTCTCGACGACTCCGTACTCAAAGGAAAACACTTTTCAGTCATGAAAAATCTAATACAGCTCAACTTATGCAACAACAAGTTACAGACTATGCCTCCTGATCTACCATCATCACTTATGTACCTCTCTCTTGAAAATAACTCGATTTCTTATATTCCAGAAAACTATTTCAGCAGACTTCCAAAAATCATTGGTCTAAGACTGTCCCACAATAACCTGCAGAACATTCCACGCAACACCTTTAATCTACCTAACCTTTTAGAACTTAATCTTGGACATAACAAATTGAAACAAGTATTTTATATTCCAAGAAGTCTGCAGCGTTTGTATATTGAAGACAATGACATTGAAAGTACGTTGATAGCTGTAATTCTTGAAAAGCAAAAAATGTAGTGGATTTTGGGGTTGGATATGAGGAATAGGGGGTGGCATCAACATACTTTCTTTACCATCCAGAATTAAGCACTTTTAACCTAAATTAAAAACTATCAGAAACTTTTGTTGTGTCCTTGGTTTTGAGGACCTGCCACCTTACAGCTGTCAGGTCGTGTATAAATCAAGCACAAAATCCAGGAATCATCCAAATTTGCATGTTGTTAAGAGGTGTACTGTGATATCCCTCTTTGCAGAGGGATGAGCTTGAGCCGAGTGTTCTGAACTAGCCAGTTAATGAGGCATTGACCCAAAGTTCGTACACAATGTAATGTACCTCTTAGGAGCAAGTGCTGCTGTGTAGCTTTTAGCTTACAGTGTAGGAAGAATATCATCCCATCTTCTTCAAGATTTAGTGTAAACATATCCTTGATTAGTTGGGATGTAACAATGGTAAACTAGAAGGGATTTTATTTTTTCATCTTTCCCACAATTTCCAAGCAGATTTTTGTAAATATTCTATAACTTTTTTCATATAACTAAAAACATTTTGAAACTTGCTTCTGATGAGACAATTGATAAAATCGTATACAGAGAAAAGGAATTACAAAAATATTCCATTCATATAAAATAGTAATTACAGATTGTAGTGGCAGTCTTTTTTTTTTTTTTAACCCCACGACCTTATATTTTGCAAATTCCAGAAGTGTTATCACACTTTACAAAGTCATTTACAAAACTGATTTAAAACAAAGGGAAGGATATTAATATCATGAACCACAAAAGATATTTTTTCAGTTTCAAATTTTAAATAGCTCTTAAATGTAGTTCTATTTTCTGTATTTTAATTAGTATTTTTCTCTCTTACAGTGATAAATGTTACTTTGATGTGTCCAGCTATTGATCCAATGAACATCAACCAACTAACCTATATACGGGTGGACCAAAATAAGCTAACAACTCCAATGAGCATGTATGCCTTCTTTTGCTTCCCTCACATTAGAACCATTTATTATGGTGAACAAAACGGTAATGTCAACAAGTCAACTCAACTGAGAACACCAGTGTTTCGCCGATTTTTAACACCAGAAGAATATGATGAAAGAGAAGACGATCATGAAACACATGATCAGGAAACTGAAGAATATCATGAAGCAGAAAACAACTACTTTTATCCTTACTTTCAGTGAAGTAATCATTGTTAATGAGTATATCGGAAACTTTTCCTTATTTGTGGGGTATTCGTGTCCACTTCAGAAAAGCTGGATAGTTTGGGATATTTAAGATACATCTATAAAGTGGAGATAGGATTTCAGTGTACATAAATATGCCATTATTGATGTAGTAAAAACCATAATACTAGCAAGCTATTACGACTACTCACGTCAGCATTTGGTAGCGCTTTGATATATAACCTGAGTTGATGATGGACTCATCTGTGGGTTGGCTGTCTAAGCAGAAGAAAATTGACCTGAAAAAGTTTGTACGTTCTAAAGTGATTCAACTTGCAAAACGATTATAACACAGATCAGTGTCATGCTAAACAGGAACATGCGGATAATGCCAAAAATCTGTCCAGCTAGACATTCTACTATTCACAGCAGTAGAAAATAGACATACAAGAGAAAAACATATGAGGGTAAGACCACAAAAACACTTTCACAAGGTTCTTGCAGATCTTCCAGAAATACAAATATTCTTTCTTTAAAATATCTAATTGGACAGGAAAAATCACAAACTGAGTTTCAAATCTTCCTAATATGTTGTTTGCAGTGCCCTGCCAAGATGTATTGTAATAGTTACTTCTCAACTTGTAGCTCGACTGTCACAAGTCTTTCAAAAATGAGATTTTAGCTGATTAGTCCATGTAGACAATGAACAACCTTTTATCAGGTCTTAGGATGTGCATTAATACATCTCAACCACTAGTATTTAAATTTTTACTTATGCTTTAGTTAATATTATGTTAGAAGGCATTAAAAATGTAATACTTTTTAATTAGAAACGCTCATCAACTAGAACAGGCACAAATAGCGGCATTCCAGGCTTTATTAATTATTAATTTAGACTCTCTCTCTGCATAGCTAATACCAATAAGCTATATTCCGCTTCAAAGTAGAACAAAAATTGCTTCAAGTAATCCACAGAAGAGTAGTAATATTCTGTTTAAGCTATGGGAAGTTTTTTCTTATGATTTATGCCTAGAAAGAGATTCAAGTCACTACAGGGTAAGATAATATTATAGAGCACTTGAGCCCTTTTGTTTTATTTAAATTCTTTATTTTTTCAGCATTTCATTTCCTGATAAATTTTTGTTAGCAGTGAGGAAGAATCACCATTTTCACAAGAAAAACAAATGAGTGCAATAAGCCATACATCATACTAGCAATTTTATATTACACTCTAAAAAGTTTGAGAGTTTTCTTTCTTATAACATCACTTATGTTTTGAAGCCCTTAGTATATTTTGGTTTCTGATGCAAAAATTAATATTCTGACAAACTTAAAAAAGCTCAATCATGCATCTGTATTTTTAAATGGAGAGAAATTCCTCATAAGCCCATGAATACAGCCAAGTCTTTAAGAACAACTGCTTGTCAGAATGTATGTATACAAAATTTATTGTATCATTATTGAGTTGGAGTCTTATGTCAACTAACTCAAGAAATCTTCTTTCTCTCCTCCCTTTTTCTTGTATATTTCATGAACAGATATATTCATGGCAAAATATTTTTATGGTAGCTACACAAATTTGTAAATGTGTAGCTACAGCTCTGCAGAATTTATCTTCATAGAATCATTTAGGTTGGAAAAGACCTCCAAGATCATCAAGTCCAACTGCCAACCTATTTCAGCCAAGTCTACCACTAACCATGTCCCTCAGCACCACACCTACACGTCTTTTGAAGACCTCAGCCACCTCCCCGTGCAGCCTGTTCCAATGCCTCACAACCCTTTCAGTGAAGTTTTTCCTAATATCCAACCTAAGCCTCCCCTGGCACAACTTCAGGCTATTTCCTCTTGTCCTATTGCCCTTCCCCAGCTTCACTGCCCTCCTTTGGGCATGCTCCAGCACCTCCATGTCCTTCTTGTAGTGAGGGGCCCAAAACTGAACACGGTACTCGAGGTGCATCCTCACCAGAGCCGAGTGCAGGGGGACAATCCCTTCCCTAGTGCTGCTGGCCACACTATTGCTGACACAAGCCAGGGTGCTGTTGGCCTTCTTGGCCACCTGGGCACACCGCTGGCTCATACTCAGCCGGCTATTGACCAATACCCCCAGGTCCCTTTCCACCAGGCAGCTTTCCAGCCACTCTTCCCCCAGCCTGTAGCGTTGCATGGGGTTGTTGTGCCCCAAGTGCAGGATCCAGCACTCAGCCTTGTTGAACCTCATATTGTTGGCCTCGGCCCGTCGGTCCAGCCTATCCAGATCCCTCTGTAGGGCCTTCCTACCCTCGAGCAGATCAACGCTCCCACCTAGCTTGGCATCATCTGCAAATTTACTGAGGTTGCACTCGATCCCATCATCCAGATCATTGATAAACATGTTCCTTTGTTAAAAAAAAAATGTTTATTAACATTTATCAACCTAGAGAACCTCTGGCTTCATGAAGGAGGAATAAATAAATGTATTCATTATATTATTTAAATACTCTCATAAAAAATCTTATGTACATTATATGCACAAATTTAAACATATTTATAATTCCATAATTTTAATAATATACACATGGTATGTTAACCTTAGGGAATCTTTATACTTAAAATCTGAAAGAGAGGAAAAGTTGTAAGAGAATAGTGCACAAAATGCAAATCTAAATTAAGACAGACTTTTTTGAAAGTCTTGCTCAGCTTTAAAAAGAACACTTCAAATACAGTAGTACTATATATCTTTTATCAAAAACTTTAATGCTACTTTAAAAATAAAGCTAAGCAGAAAGACTTCTAGCAACTAGTTGCATACCTTTCTTGAAGTTAAAATATAAATCAAACATAAGATAGCTCTAAAGTTTTCAGTAATTATTACATTAAATTCATTCACATGGAACATGAAAATTTTATTACAAACAGAACCATCATAGTTCACATTTCATTCAATTAATATATCTCATGCGTGGCAAATACAATGCTATTTTTTAGAAAAGATTTCAGAATGGTCAGGGAGCTAAAGACTTGATAGCCCTACATCTGTATTAGAGAGATGAGAAGTTATCATGGAGTTCAGAATCAATTGATACCTAAATAAATACAGCTGACATTGGTAAGAGTGGACACGGCATCTGTAAAATGATGTTCTACCTTGGAAATCTCCTGGAGCTCTTTGCAGGACTCAAAGAAAGTGTCAAAGGGAGATCCTGGTCCAAACAGCCTACATCAATTTCTGAAGTGTTTTTGAGGAAATCAAGCTGCCACAGACTGAGAGGTGACAGTACAGACAAAAGCAAATAAAATATAAGAAAGAGCTTAAGAATAAACAGTCAGTTCTTGTTGTGGAGGGAGTCCACTGGTATGAGTTTTGCAAAGGGCCTGTGCCCAGCAAATTGAGCTGACCTGTGGGATGACAACAAAGATTGCTAAGAGCAAATGAAGAATGACCAGTTACCAGGATGCTAAAATAGCAAATGAAATTCAACATTGTTAAATGTAAAGTGATATCCAGGAAAAGATAATGCCAGTTTCACCAACAAATCATGATCTGACTACCATCACTCACGAGCAAGACTTGGAAGTAACAACAGATGAAAACATGAAAACACTGGCTTTAGCACCAGACACCATTATGCCGCTCACCCAGACGTTAAACATGCTACAGATTTTTGACCCCTTGAGCTACCTATAATCTCTACATATGGCAAAATTAGTAGAGGATCAGAGAGAGGTTATAAGGGCACCAAAGCTAAGGAATAGTTTCTATATAAGCAATGTTAAGTAGGCTGGGACTCATCAGTTGAGAAAAGAGATGGCTAAGGGGAGATAAAGGAGAAGTCTACAAAATAATGTGTTGCACAGATACTATGGGTCCAGGGATCACCTGCTCTAGTGGAAGAGCAAGGAGCCATCAAATAAAGCTAGTATGGGTCAGGCACAAGCCAACCAGATAGAAAAAAGTTTGCAAGCAGTAAGTAGTCAGCTTGTTAAACTGCGTGCCTGAGAATGCAGTGAATGCAGCAGCAATTTTACACATGGTTTCAAGGGAAAACTGGATAAGTAATTGTATTTCTTGGAAGAGTTTCACTGCAGGTTGTTAGACAAAGTATAGTAGGTGCAAAAGTGCTGAGCAGAAAATAGCTGGAGAATGGAAGAATATTTGGAGATGGGAGGAGACGGGAATGATACATGCTTGTCCTATTCTCAGTCTTCCCAAAGCATCTGCTTATGGATATTTTTAGAGACAGGACACCAATCCTATGTTCTCACCATCCTCGACTGTGGTTTACAAGCTGGCAGTGCTGCTCAATACTACTATATGCTTGTTGCCTTGATATATTTGAATTTTAAACTTTAAGCACTACCAACTCTGCTTATATACCAAGGCATACTCAAGCTCATTAAATTTGGGAACAGCATGTCTGCAATGCTCCATGTTGCAGCGTTCTGTAGCAGGCACCCATACTGATTCAGGCACACAAAGCAGCCTAGCCACGTTAGCGTGGAGATCTGTATAAGCCAAATTGTACCACTACAGAACCATATAGATTTTGGTGTCAAAACGTATTTGCTTGGTGCTTGCTCTGGTACTTATTTTCAGAATATTGTATGGTCTTTTTCAGCAGAGAATAGATTCTTAAACTAAGAACTAAACATGCATTAAAATGCTACTTATTTTATCATTAACAGCTGAACCTAACAAGTATCAAACAGTCTGATTAGTTTATTTACAGCAGAGTCAGTAAATACAGAAACAAAGCCTGACCTGGCTTATAGCACTGTCTCCGCATTAGCGGTTAAGGTGGAGCACTAGGAATGGATCCACACAGCAAAATATTTGTGATGAGGCCATGAAACCCAATCTCATTTTTTTGAGGGAGATGAGGTTTGCTTCAGATTAGCCACTAATTAAAATTCATTAGCAGCTGCAGCACATCAGGTGCATCCCTGAGTATATACATCTTCTGGTTTGTTACATCCAAAAAGAATCAAGTTTACGTACTTCGGAGTGTTCTGGGACACAAATCAAAGTACAGCAAGTGGGGCTTATCAGAAGATTCACTTAAAAACATGCTCCTGCTCCTAATTAAAATACTAGCAGAAACATAACCAGAAACACAGAACATGATAAACATGACATTTCGATTCTACTTTCAACTTCGGACAAACTATTCAGAAGAACTGTATTTTCCAAGTCTTATCTGTGTAAACGAGGATGGAACCTTCTTGAAATCTGAGCGTTATCAGCCTTATTCATAGCGCATAACAATTAGCAAGGCTCTATTAGAGCATTGCAGAACATTTTGATACCCACGTAAGCCTACAGGGAAAAACTCATGGATTTCTGGAAAACAATTATGACTAAGCTGTAGTCCAAAAAATTAACGCTCTCAAAACTACAACATAACTGACAGATTTTTTCACTACATCTATTCCACAAGATATAGTCATTGTGAAAAAGCAAAATAAAAAAAAAGAGAAATAACAATATTTTAACCCAACTGTCTACATTTCTTGCTTTAGTCTCAAAACAGTAGGAACTTATTTTTCCTTTTTCTGGTTTTTTTTTTTTGATTGTTGATTTTTAATACTTATGAAGCTTACTTTGAGATATTTTTACTTCAGTATTCTCATAATAAGTTACATGGATTAGGACAAACTCCTTTATAGCCAACAGATGGTTTACATTTCAAGCTTTCTGACTTCTTGTAATATATTCACATTCCACTCTTACAATATGAATCAATTTCCTTCTTTGTTTCCCAACTTGATCATTGCAAGCAATAAACATAGGAATTTCCTATTTGGAAAAAAAAACCCATACTTTTTTTTTTTTAATAAAAAATTATGCACAAAAAGAGATTTTAAAGATTTCACAATCATTTTCCAACACTATTAGAGGAGTATGAGCTTTTCAGCTATAAACCAAATAGTGTATATAGGATTAGAAGTTATTAAACAACGAATATACACAACAAATACAATGTTTTAAATTTTGTCCAAAATTTACATTTCTAACAATCTATTCGATTTAAAAATAAAATACCTTAATCTCATAATTCATTGCATAAATTCAGCATCCTCAGAGAAAAAAATAAACTAACCTTCCCCTATTATAATGCACAAGAGAAATAGATAAACAGGAAGATTAGCCATAAATAAAGAGAGTAAAGGAGATGTTATGAATAACGTAAGGAACATATGACAGAAACATAAAAATAAAATACATACAAGGCCAAGGAGTCTTAGAGCCTTATTTCTAGTGTCCCTGTAGATGCAGCAATGGCTCTAAACAAATGATATCGTTATAAATAAGCCACATCAGTTTGGGAAGTAATTCTAAGCAGCGTTAATAAATTGAAGCAGATTTGCTTTTGATTCAGGCTATAACTGATGACAAACAGGAAAAGTTCAAGAGAACATATCTTCAATATAGGGGTCTGGGTGAATAGCAGACAGTACTATTACTTGAGTTATCATTTGTATTCGTTAACAGTAATTTCTGATTACTATTATGCATGATTTTTAAGTCGTGCTTTATTAATTTAAAACACAGTAACCGATTCAAAAAGTCTGTTTCTTTTCCAGAAATGGATATGCAAGGAGTAAAGGTAATGTCTTCAGCTTTAAAAAATTCTGATTATAAATCAGAAACATATGGAAGGATGCTCATACAATCACTAGGTCATTTTTCAGCTGTCTCTATTTTGCAGCTGGTTGCTCTAACAGTGACCTTAACCTAATCTAATTCACTGAGCCTTGGAAACAGTTGTAACTTTTCATAAAGGCACTGGAGGTGCTTATGCATAAATCCTACTTTACCTCCAGTACTTCTTCGGTCATTCTGAATCTCTAGGAGTAGTGTAAGTTCTCTTTTTAAGACATGATGGCTGCTTATTTTAGATTAATACAGCCTCTGAAACCTCCCCCATCCCCTAAGAATGCTGAATTTGAATATACTTTGCTTAACATTACACAACAACTCTTCTATAGTATCACCTTTAATCCAATTTCTGTGCATTGCTCAAGAAGCCAGTTGGCTGCTTCCTCCCTTCTGGATGCTCTAGCTTTTTGTTCCTAGAATGAATGCAGCCCCAGCATGAGCACAAACTGCCTTACAACTAATTTTACAAAGAGCAGAGAAGGATGCAGGAGTCACAGGGAAGTTCCATACCATGTATACATGCAGCAGTCAAAGTACATAGCTGTTCCATTGAAGAAACTTATTCTCACATACAAAAGAAAATTCAGCATGGTGTCTAGGTCTATAAACCCCCAGATGTCTTTAGAAGCTTTCTTAAGTTGTCCCCACCTCTCTCCACCTCACACACATTTCTACCCAGCAGATGACACCAATTTTTTTTTTTTGTTAAACATTGTGTAAGTGATTTCCAATGTTCGTTAGGCATGAGTAAGCTAAGCAATAATCCATAATTCATTCTTACAAGAACACTTAAAAACAATAAAAAACAGGAAACTATAGAACTTGCCAATGTTGTCCTTTAGAGACTATGATACTCGATGAAGGCCAAGGTCTTTAAGCAGCTGTAAAAATACATCTTGTTTGCCTAAATATAGAACAAACCTGAGTGTTTAAAAGTAAACTCAGCTTTGGTTTATTTCATAAGGAATATCTTGACAGCAACCCTATGGCACTCTCCCTACTGCTGCCTCATAGCCCTCTCTATTAACCCATGCACCTTAGACATAAGGCCCCCTTTTGTTTTTCATTTTAATTCTTCCCTCTTCCTAGTCTTCTGCCTCCCATCACACAGTCCAGTCTTTACACAGACAGTGCCAGTCCCAGCTGCAGGCACCCTGGAGAAGTGCCTTACAACCAGCAGCCCTACAGAACACAGCAGCTTACTTCCCTCTCTGGAAATCCGGCTCTTCTCAGCTCAGTCAGTTCTACAGTGCCTTGCAGAGGTTTGCCAGGAACAAGACAAGTACCTTGCAGAGAATTATCAGCAACCAGTCCTCAGTTCCATTTTAAAAGAGAAGAAGTACAGAAAAGCTTTCATCCAACAATTTTGTACTAAACTACTATGGATTAAATTAGAAGTACTAAACACCATCATGGTAAAAAGCTAATTAACATGCTAGCATCTGCGAGAACTGGGTTTTGCTGAAATCCACAGAAAATGAAGAGAATTGCCCTCCCATTGAAACTGGTGTCATTTTCTCTGGCAACGCACACTGGATAAGAACTGTTTGTGGCAGCTTTTGCAGTATGCCCTTGAATGATTAGTTTTTAAGAGAAATTTGGTTTCTTTTTTGATCTGCCTTAGGGGAAAAGCAAGAGCAGAAATAAACTATCAGCCTGAAGTTCTGAGCAGGCCATAAGATATGAGGCCACCTCGAGTACAAGACAAATAGAACCAAAAATCAGCCAGTTCAAATAATACAGAAAATGTGCTCTTGTCTGCCTGCAAAACAAAAATCTTTCTTCAGTTCCTCTGGGATATTTTCAGCTTTATTTTTTACTTTACCTGCTTTTGACATTAAACACTCCTAAATATTAGGTTCCTTCCCAGATGCTCAAGAAAATCTAATCAGCAACATGGTTTGGAGAAGCCAGCTTAACTTTCTCCTTGCTCTCCCATACCTTTCCTACTCCTGCCATCCACACTCATCCAACTTCTCTCTTTTTCTGTCCTAACAGCCTTTTAATCTTCATTGTCTCTTTGATACAAGGCAATGCTGGGGAACAAATTTTACACCTACTCTGTATGCAACCCTTTTCCCCTAAAGTTAAGTTTCTCAAAAAGCAGAATCCAGAGAGTGAGTGTTCCTTGTTAGACAGACTTGCAGTTCCTCCACTATAAATAAAAAAAAGTGTGATATTTCATTTACACTTCCAGCTACATTTCATGTCCTTACAAAACTGTAGGGACATTACTACCATTCGAATTTGAGCCAGGTTTCCATTTCAATGCAATTAGTAAAACTGCCATTTTAAGTGCACGGCATTTCAAGTATGTTGTGGGGAAATCAGCCTGTGAAAATGAGATACCACAAGTTTAAAAAAAAAAAAGAATAAGGCACACCTGACAAATCACAAAGCATAACTTAAGTACTTTCTCAAGGCCCTCTTGAAAAAGTGGAGTTCAATTAGTTAACAGAGCTTGTTTAGCTTTTCAGAAAAGAAATTACCTTCTCAGTGCATAGATCCTTGTAACTAGAATCTAAGAAATAGATACTATACGTAAAACTTCTAGGTGCTAAAAATGTCTACAAAGCATTCTCTGCTTGCCAGGGCGAATACTTCCTGGTAGCTTCCCTACTGCCAATGCACATGAACCATATTTTTCATTTCAGATTATTTGGGTACTTTGGGTATTTCAAGTCATTTTGAGCAAGAATAATAGCAGCACTGTTGCTGAAAGCAGTACTATCCTTCCTTGTTTGCAGCCACTTCTGCCATCCCCTTCCTTGTGCTGAGCATGTGTTACGTAAACTCAGATTTAAAAAAAACCTTCTTTGTATCTGAAATCATTTGTTGACACTTTATTTTTCCTGGCACAAGGGATGACAAGCAGACAAATTACAGGACAGGACTGCTACTTTATTTGGCACTACCAGTTTAAAGTGATAGAAAAACTATATCCCCAAAGGTAAGCCTTGAAGACATCATGACAAACTAATGACCTAGCATATCAATCTTCAAATGTATTTGCAAGTTCATGAGAGCTAGGAAAACAGTGAGTACACACATTACACAATGTTTTTGTGTTAAGTATACCAGTGAAATCTTGTGATCCTGATGAATGGACTTTTGAAAATATCTTCTGCGGAAGCTATTACAGAGGTCTTCAAACATTACAGATCCTCTTGCAGATCAATGAGAGTAAGAGCTTTCTTGCATTAACTCTTTCTACATTTTCAATGCTTTGATTATCAAGTAAGCATCCCTTATTTTTAATAATATATGGGGAAAAAAATAAGCTCTTTCATATACACTGCTGTGAAACTTTCTGGGACTTCAGTATTTATGAAATAAATTCTCATGCGAATATAGCAAATATATTTGCAATATTATGTCATACTGTCAGTTTCAATACTTGATACTTTCACCTTAGAATATTTACCCTTTGATTACATTCAAGCACTGAAAAAAGTTGGATTTCCCAGAGCCAAATGAAGTCTTAACCTGGACATTCAGTGGGTTTGGGAGGGGAAGCAGGTGGCTGGAAAGAGATTAGCTACAAAGCAGAGGTGCTATCATTACTCCTGAAACATGCATGAGACCACGGGAGATGGTAAGATGGAATTGATATGCTACAACTTTTCTGCCCTTTCCCCAGCAAATCCACCTTTTCTGTCAAAAGCAGTCCTTTCAGCTGTAAGTTCCTACGTACTGCAGGGGAAAACACATTAGTATCCTAGCCACAAAACTTAACTTCAAAACTTTTGTTTTATTGTTTTTGTTTGTTTTGTTTTTACTGTTCCACCTGAACAGCAAACAGTACAATTCAGAGTCCAATTTCCATTATTACTGACATTCTTCCCTTCATATTTTAACTATACACTTACAGCAAAATTATCCTACAGCAAGCTGCAAGTTCTAACTACAACATTGTTTAATTTGCATAGGAACTAAACCAAAAACTTTTTTTTTT
>VXAL01010212.1:93633-111172 GCA_013399475.1 Chauna torquata | reverse complement strand
CTTAGTACCTTAAAGAATAATTCATCATTGTGGTCATCCTGGCTGGGTGGTCGTCTATAGTAGACCACAACAACATCCCCTGTATTTGCTTGTCCCTTATTCTTTATAGAAATTATTCTGATTTAGTGATTGACAAAGTGGAGAGATGGTCATGGCCCTATCTGTTCTGAGAGTATATGGTGTTTTTGAGGGTATTTCCTTTTTGAACATTTTCTTACCTGAAGCAGAAATTATGTTTAAATGTATTAAGAGACAGTTGAATGCATCCTCCTGTTCTACCTTTTCAGTGATGCATGGAGAGTTGCAGAGTTCTGTGCTTTGAATAGTCAAATGGCTTACTAAACAAGGAAGCTGCCTTCCACTGAAGGAATGAGTCAAACTTCAGTCTGCATGATGGGCTGACCTGTTCTTTTATGTCTTATGTGGGATATTTTACATTGAGCTTTTCAGAAGTTTTCTGGCACTACTCAATATGATTTTTTTCCCTGCCTCCTGCTTCTACCACCAGTGCTTGTTAGGTGAGTACTAGCTCTTGGGGTTACATAGGCAAGGCATGTATACACACACACATGCACACACGTGCACATGCAAATACTCAACAAGGTAGAGATAACATGTATGCTATTTATGAGCAGGGGGCATCACTGCCAGTGGAACAATTATCCTTTGCTGTGAGGACGCACCTGGAGAGGGTAGGACATCGAATGCTAAGTACTGTGTAGAGGGATTTGGTGTTGGCATTCAGCAACCAGCAACCCAATGGCTGGCACAGGGTTAGGATTTTCCAGGGGGTTGAAAGGAGTATAACTGTCACCACTTCTTGGAGGCATGGTGCTGAGATGAAGCTGTCCTCTAGGATCAAAAGAGCGTATTGGTTACATGACACTGCTGGCCGTGCTGAACAGAGCAGCTGCTGCTGTACTTTTCTCTGGAAGTGTTGAATGGAAAAGCAGAAAGTTCATATCAGCAAACATGAGAAGAATGGGTGCAATAAAAAGCAACTAGATGAGCCACGTAAGCTGCATGTCACAGCTCCAAAGCTTCTGCCTGCCAAATGGTTGGGAACACAGGCTGGGATTTTAGCTAACCAAGATTTTGTTCACCCTTCTCCTCTCAGCTTTGCTGTTTAAGGAAAGTTTAGCTGATATTTGATCATGAAGTATTCTATAGAGAGCAAAAGTTTCTTCTGACTTCAGCTGGAGTTGTGGGCAGTCGGGCTCTCTAATAATTAGGATGATTATGAATAAGGATGTGGTAACCTTAAGTGCTAAAGGTTGGATCCTGAGTAAATGGGAATTTCATACTTCCACTAGTTTTGATGGAGCTTGGACAATCTGCATAGCAAAGAATATGTCTTTTAATTTCTCAACCAGTGTCTTTAAAAGTGAATGTTCAGAGAGGTATTGACTGAGGTTCTGAAAGCCATCCAGGCATTTTCCCTGCAGACTTTTGGTTAACATCAGTGGGACAGTCTGGGGCAGGTTCCCTGCTTGGCCTTGAAAATCTCAACAACAGGTGTTCATCACCTTTTGGGCCAGTAATCTAAGCACTGGAAAATCAGGGCAAGGTTTTCCACCTATCAGTATGTTATTTATTTTGTGAGAAAACACAGTTCAGTATTTCTTTTCAGGGTATTGCTGTTTGCTAAAGCACCCACAGGAAGAGCAGGAGTCAGATCTGAGATTTTATTTCTGAAATACACCACTATGTTTAATCCAAGACTGTAGGTTGTACCTGCAAGTGCAGTTTTCATCATCTGTTAAGAGATTAACAAAGATTAATGAAGCCTAATACAGTCACATTTTCATTTGACTAATGAGTGTTAATTTCTGCAGTTAATGTTCTGCTGTGTTACGAGAATGGTTGTAGAAGATGGCCCTGCATCATTTGTGCTGCTCACCCTAAAAATTACTATTTTGCATGCAAATGTTTGTTTTATTCCACACAATCAGGAGCAGCTCCTCAGCCTCGATACCAGTTGCCTTGTTAAATCAGAGGAGCTGGGCTGAGTTGTCCGCTCTGGGTTTAGCCCTCGAATGCAGTCTGCCCCAATGTTGTCTGAGGTAAATCCTCTCACAGAAAGAATAAGAGGCTCTCAGAGAATTCTTTGATGGTCCAGTTACTTTTACTGAAAGTGAAGAATTTTCCGTGGATTCTTATTTTAAGACTGAGGAACCAGGCCAGTTCATCACATCCAGGATGATGAGCAAGATAGGGGACATCATAGGACGCTAATTTAGTGTAAGGAGTTATATCAGATGGTAAACATACTAACTAGGGTAACATGCAAAGAATAGAAGATAAAATCCATCCAGTCTACTGGTTCACAGCTTCCATCTAAAGCTTTTAACCTCTGTTATGCTTGGCTGATTTCCCCTAGAAATTATAATGGCTGGAAGAGATGTGCATGCACTCCACCCCACCCATGCCAGAGGACACAGTGGGACACACTGGTTGCTGACGGTCTAGTTCAGTAACATTGCTGAGTGGAGTACAGCTGATTTTCAGGTATATCTCGGCTTGTCATATATGGCTGTGTCTGGCTCCTGCTTATACACAGGACTGAGGCCAGGCAGCAGGCAGAAGCTTAAAAGATGAGATGGAACAAGATTTCGAGGTGATTTGGAAAACAATACACCTACAGGTAGGTTCAGGTGGGAGGTGTTCAAAACGTATAAAGTCGCTGCATCACTGACTCTCAACACACGCTGTTATAGTCAGGGCTGCTGGCTCAGTTTCTTGGAACTAAGGCAACATGTTCAAGTGATTTAAACCTCCATTTCTGAAAGCATTATTTTTTTTTTCATACTGTCTTTTGGTTTCAAAGTCTATATATAAGGTTTAATTGTTTTTCAAATAAATACCAGACTGAGGTATGAACTGGTAAAAGGGTTACAATAATTTTATCAGGCATTGTGGATGTTCTGCACACACAAAAATCAGATCTCAAGTATTTGCTCTTCAGCATAGCTCAAAGTGTGTCAATTGCTTACTGATTTTTTTTCCTAGGGAGTAGCAAAATGAGAATTTCTTCTTCATACATGTTTCTTCTTTATAAAGTGCAGTCAGTCTCCAGGCCTTTTTCCCCCAACTCTCATTTTTGTATTAAATCTATCTCTCTGTCCATTGTTCATGTCGTTGTAGCTGTGAAGGTCAATGGCTGTAAAAAAGGCAAGTTTTGGAGGGAGAGACAATATTTTTCATCTGGAGAAAAAGTGGACAAGTTTTAGGCACTTAAACCCTTCTTCAGGTTTGAAATTTCTAATGTACAATGGAAAATTGAATTTTTTTTTTCCATGGTCATATTTTGAAGATTTTTCTTTTGTTTGCCCTTGAGAATCAAGCCTTGTGGATCAGTTGTGGAGTGGTTTTATAACAAATGAGGGCTCTCTGTAGGAGGACAGTGTAATCTGTGGTTGTTTGGTTTCTCACAAGGAATGCTGGTGACCTACAACTTTGATGGGAGTAACAATCAATTGGTTCCTAACTGAGACCAGTTTCCTAGGGTGCCTGAGGCAGTGATTTTGAGTCTCAGAGAGCCTCCTCTGCAGGGAAGGCATCCAAATGCTGTCATTTTGGCATGTGAACCAGTTATTGAACTTTGTAGCCTGATTCATGTTTTCAATCCACACTGTAATAAGAGGGCTATGGTCACCTTGTTACCAATGACAGGCATGATTTGGCTACTGAATCACAATTTCTTAATCCATGCAAAAGGAGCCCATCACTTGCAGCAGAAAGTGATGGCTGCTAATGTTTAGCATAGCTACTACTATTAACATACATGTGTGTGGCATGAAAAAGGGGTTATGAAATTACTTTTTGTTGTTTTCAGTGGGGAGGTGAGAAACATCTGTATTGAATGTTCCAAGAAAAAAAAATCTCAGCATGCAATTTCATGTGTGAATCTGTGGTAGTTGGCAAGATGGAACGTGACCTCTTGGAGGTGATTGTCTCATTCTTGAAAATGAGGCAAAGAGGGCAAAGTAACCATTGGAGGGTTGTGAGTAATGGCTTTGTAATACCTGTGTTCCATTTTTTGTTAGCTTTTGGTTTGTGTTGCTATTTTTGGTTTTTTGGGGGTAGGGGAAATATCCACATGCCAGAACATGATTGAATAAAGACTGTTATTCGTGTTGCAGCATATTATGAAAATATCCTGGAGAGCCTAGAATAGTGGAGGGAGAGGCTGAGAATAGCCATGTGTATGGCTTCAAAGTGCCAGAAAAAGTCAATGTGGTCACTCGTTTTGACTTTACTCAGATCTAGAGAATGTAAAACCTTGAAAATAGATGCTAGGTTAGAACCAGATAGGGCCCCACTTCTCTTGTGGGTGCCATCCCCCTCTGCTGGCTAAAGAGAAAATTTTGAAAGCCATGATTAAATTTACTTTTTACACTTATTTTAATGATCAGGAACTCTTCAGGAGAAGACACACCTCATCCTAATAAACAAGCAGTTTCCAGCAGGACTGAGCAGGGCAAGATCCTTGCAGATTCCTCAGTGGAAGAATTCATCCTGGTGTTACTGCAGATATCGCATGCCTTTGCTGCTGTACCTGAAAAAAAGAAGTCACCTGTGAGGCAAGAGTATCTTTCAAAGGCAAGAGTATCTTTCAAAATGCTCTAGCTTCTATGCCTTAGGCAAGAGTATCTTTCAAAAACGCAACCCACCTGTCCAGCAGAACTACCAGGCCTTGCTGGAGATGTGCTTGAAGAATAAACACCTGTTCACAGATGAGAATTTCCGTGCTTGCGTCAGCTCTATTGGAACAGGAGCACTACTAAAGAAACTCCGCAGAAATTTACAGTGGAAGAGACCACATGTAAGTGATTTTCAGTGAATACTCTCATGTAAGAGGATGATTAGAGTTGATAGTCAGCAAATAGTATTAGCATTGAGCAAACCTACTTTTAGACTTTAAGGAGATGACACTTACTGTAGCAGCTATTTCGAAAGCTGGGGTACATACAGTTTCATAATTTTGTTTGAAGCCTTTGTTGCCAAAGATCATAACAAACTTCATCCAGTTTATATCCAGTAATGCTTGGAGCAGGGAAGTGAAGGGGGTCGGGGTGCTGGTGTCCTTGGAACAAGTGGCATGCTTGCAGTTCTGATGATCCTGTGGTGATTCTGTGATGACAGTTCTCATGGTGACAATCCCCCCCCAACCCCCGCCCAGAATTCACTATCTTGTCATTTTAGAAGATTTCTGAGTTTCTAGACAGTTCTTAACCTTTGGCCCCTGTCCCATGGACCATATACTGTGATGCTGGAGGCTGTTACTTTCACAGGCAGTGGCAGGTGCCTTATCCTCTTGCTGGTCTGTTTTTTTTCTTACTTAACTGTTTAGTCTATTCTTTATTGTACTTGTGCAGCGTTTTCCCAGTCCTGAAGGTTGAGCTTCTGCCATGACCGATAACTGACCATCAGTGAGTTGTTTTCTGGAGCCTCTGTATTCTACTTGTGCCCATATTTCCAAGGCCTTTGTTGCTATCACACACTTAAACTGAATGTCACAAGAGACACCTGGTACCAAGCTCCGGTCACAGAGCAAGTTCCCATAACAAATCGATAACAAGTCTTGTTAGCCAGGACAGGGTTCTGGCACAGTTAGATAAGGTCTGTTAGCTCTGGCCTGTCAGTAGGAATGGCGATACTGTTCTTACTGAGCTGTTGAGAAACACATTGATAATCTGATCTTCCTGAACGCAGTGTATACAATCATTTGAGTTTCAGTCTCACATACTCCTTATGTTCCTGTGTCTGTAAGGGAATT
The DNA here is from genome assembly GCA_013399475.1 of Chauna torquata. Taxonomy (NCBI): domain Eukaryota; kingdom Metazoa; phylum Chordata; class Aves; order Anseriformes; family Anhimidae; genus Chauna; species Chauna torquata. The sequence continues at coordinate 105,393 of VXAL01010212.1, read as the reverse complement.
TTGCTGGTAATAGCAGATAGCATCTCCTAGCTAAGTCATTTTCTAGTTGTCAGATTTTGTCAGATTTAAGCAATTTCTTAGGGCCAAGCTTCTGCAAAACTCATAAAAATCACCAGGAAAGTAGAGGCACTTTTACAAAACAAGCAGGAGGGCTTGGAAATAACAGCCCTGGTTTTCAGGGCTTCATACATAATTCCGTCTCAGAGATGGTTTGTCAGGATCTGCTGGCAGAGCAAGAATGCCATTCTTAGGGGCCGGCTGGCTTGTGCCAGGCACTGAGGCTGGGACAGTTATATCAGCATAGATATATTTGGAAGGGAAGGTCAACATAAGTCCTGGCCTCTGCAAAGCCCTTCAAATCTGTAGTTCTGTCCGTCCACCCCAGATATATTGGAATGGGCTTGAAACCTCCTCTTTCTCTCAGTCCACTGTTCTGCTGCTCTAAAACTGCCTCAAGAAGAAGGCTGCCATTTGCTGTGATGCCAAACTTAGCCCAGCAAAGACTCTGAGGATAGATGCTGTGCATCCTTAAGTCCCTTTGCTGCAGAAGAAACGCTGAGATTGTGCTATTTGGCCTGCAGGCTTGTAGCTTGCTATATCTATGACTGATGGCCTGCAAAATGAACACTCAGCTTCACCAAGGATAGGAGTTGGTGTCTGATTACTGTAAAGGCCTTTTGAGGGTTTGCCATTTCTCTCCTACTGCCTGAAGAGAAAGCCAACAGTGAGAAAATTAGCTTGAGCAATTTATGGGTCATAAGAGCAAACTGAAAGTTCGACACTTAGGTTATTAATTTGATCCCAGAGGCATTAGTGAGAGGAAAAGAATGATAGCATAATTTCTTTCTGAACAGTTAGTCAAGACACACACTCTTGTCACAGCAGCAGAAATGTCTTTAGCAGATATCAGTTAGTCTATAGCTTGATTGTCAGTCAAATCATGGAGACATCAGCCAGGTTAGCTGAAGGTGTAAACAGTTATGCTCTGCCATTGTAGCCTCTTTGGCTGAAACTTGTCAACAATTGAGAGTCTGGGCTGGCAGGTCTGAAGGGTTATCTCCTTAATGAGATAATGGACAACCATACTGATGTGTCTGAGCATCACTGGCTTATCTCTGAGACCAAATTCAGTGTAGAGCAAGCACAAATGTGTGCCCAGGCTTGTGTCAGATTAGCCGGAGTACATGACAACACTGGAGTTATACCTGAACTAGAATAGAATCTGCAAGGACAATGCTACCTTAATTATTTTGAAATCTTTAAACAGGCAGAAGGAGTGTTTTTTGTCATGTGTCTCTGAGGCTTTTACATTCCAGACTAGAAACTTACTGCATCTCTCATCTTGTGAGATTGCAGCTCTGCAGACAAAGTCCTTGACTTCAAGCTAAAACAGATAATGTTAGTGACTTGGCTCTCTCCCTCTTTTTTTTTGGTCATGTGCTTCCCAAGCTTTGCACAGAACTCCAGTATTTTATGCTGCAAACAGAAAGTAACTTAATCTCTGCCAAGAATTGGTGGGTAAGGAAACTCCTTTGTCTAAATATATAAGTATTTTTATACAGGATAACATTTTGTGTGGAATTTTGACTGTATAAAACTTGGCATAGAATAGAAAGTGCACATACCGTTATTGCTTCACTTAGTGTGGCATGGATCATTAAGATGGGATAGGCTCAGTAAAAAAACTGGCAAGCTTCAAGGTGGGATTTGAGGTGTGAGAGGTGTCTCCACAAGCTGAAATTGCTACTCTCTGTGTTGCTTTTGTGCCTGCTACTGCCTCAATAGGGAGTGACCATGTGCACTTAGTGGTCTGTAATATTGCTGCTTGACCACTGCACAGAGACCACAGAAGCAGGATAATCTGAGACTTGCTATCTTCATACCTAAGACTTAGCAGGAGTGCATTCTCTTCTCAGCTTTGCAGTTGGAAAAATCATTTTTATACCATGTTACCTTAGAAGGATATGTTGGCATCGGCAAAACAGGTAGGGGCAGGACTAAATTAATTTTTACTGAGTGCTTTAAGCCCTTAAACACAAAGTACAGCTTTGCCTGGAGGATCTATTGGAAATGACTTTTCTCTTCTGAAAAAGTTTATGGTTTCAAAGAAAAAGGGGAAAGTTTTTTTAATAGTGTGTTTTTACAGACAGAAAAAAAAATGCATAATGCCAGTAAAAAGCAGAATGTTTCCATTGACAGCTATTTCTTGTTAAATTTGTTATTTAACCAAACAGTATCCAAATGAAAAGATCAAGAGAGAACAATTATAAAACAATCATGGTTTGGTTAAATAAAGCACACATCTGGATTGTCTCATTTTTTGTGTATTGTTCATTATAATTTTGAAGACGTCAGCACAACAGCTCTTCTAGTAGCTTCATGGTGCTTCTGAACTTGTCTGACAAGTCTCGCTTTTCAGCCAACCGCATGTGTCCGTTTGTCTTGGCACAGAAACTTGTTCCTTGCAGCCCTGGAAGCCCTGACATTCCACCACGACATCTTGGTTGCAGTCATGCCACAAAACCAGAGCTCTGAGAGGATGTATGCTGGCATTTTCCACTTCCAGGTACATTTGCTCCCCAAGAGTGCAGGACGTCTTCAGAAATCCTCTGTCATGCTTTGTGTCACACCCTTAGATAATTTCCACAAGGTTTCCTTTATCTAGGGGCAAGTGGCCAGGGGTGTCCTGGCCTGGAGGGTAGCCCATCACTCCTTCCACAAAGCAGTTGCAGACAGGGGATTAACTATGTACCAGTATGAGCATATGCCTCAGGTTGGCCCTTCTCTCCAGCTGGGCCCTATCCACATTTTAATCCAGACAAAAGTCTTACACAGTGGCAGCTGTCAACGGGGCTTGAGCATGTTTGCCCCAACCTACGCTCTTGCCCAGCTCTTGCTGCAGCTCTGCCACCCTGCAATTGGGAACTCCTTCCCCAAAAGCCCATCAGTGCCTAATTTCCCTGTTTAATCCCTGTTTTACGCCTGACACACACTCTGTTTTCTCCTCTGTCTGAGTGAAGCTGATGAGTTGGATCTGTGGGTGAGTCAGCACCTCCTACTGATCTAGTGCAGTCCTCCCCCAAAGCCAGCTTGCCCTGGGCCCACCACTAAGCCATCCTGCCTTTCCTATTGCTTCAAAGGGAGGTTCCTTCTAAGGCAAATATAAGCCCATTCCTTTCCCTTGATAGTTCTGGCATTTCAGTGAGTGGGTTGATGTGGTGGTTGATGATTGCCTGCCAGTGAATGAGATGGGGGAGCTTGTCTTTGTTTCTTCAGTCTATAAGAATGTGTTCTGGTGAGCCCTTTTGGAGAAGGTGTATGCTAAGTGACTCATTCCAAGTTATGCAAATAGTCTCTCTAAAACATGTTGCTTTGTGCCTGTGCACTTTTTTCTTGTTTATAAATGCATTTCCAAGGCCTTGCCACATTTGGAGTGCAGTAAATGGTTTTCATCTTTCTATTTTTAAACAGTAAAAGCTCCCAGTGCAGCAGCTGTTGCCAATTCAGGCACTTGAGGTTTAAATCCAAAAATTAGGATACAAAATGAAAACAAATATCCTGGGGGATTGTCCTCTGAACATTACAATGGTTGGAGTGGATTGCCCAGGACGATGCCTTCTTTGCAAACGCTGCAGAGAAATAGAAGGTCACAGACAGAGATTTTTCAAAGGTGAATGATTTCTGATGCCTCTTTTGATGTATTATTCGTTTGAGAAACCTCCAAGTAGTTTCATTTTAGGGAGTCTGTTCTGCCTTGGTCTTGGTAGAGGTTCCTGCTCTCGGGTCTTGTAAAGCCTGCAACGTGTTAAAGCATTCAACCATTCACATGGCATGCTGAAAATACTGGCTTCTGTCTTTGGGTTGTTTTGTCTAGAGTGGTTTACTGGGACTAAGAAGAAGGCAACAAGCCATAACTGATGGAGTTTGTTAGTCTTGGGCTAAAATAGTTTGAGCAGGGAAAAATAAGCAGAGCAGGGAAAAATCCTAGTTAACACTGAGAGAAAGATCGACAGAAGGAGAGAAATTTCAGTTATTTTCATTTGGTGGTAGCATTAGAACAAAAAGAGAAAGTTACTCTGCAACAGTGAAGAAAATCAGATTGGAGATTGAGCTCTCAAGGCATAGAAGCTAGAGCATAGCATCTGGTGAGATATTCAGGCAACATTTGCTAAGGCAGAGTTATCAAATAAGCAGTGATGGGCATGTTCTCACTATTGCCCAGTGAGATCTGGGACAATAGCGAGTGAAGAGCCCTTTTCAGACTATGGCCAATCTTGGAGGCAATTTGCTAGTTACCCCCCTCTTCCTACACGCCAAAGATTCCCCTAAAATTAAACATGAGTTACGGCCTTCTTTTTGCTTTTGCAAACCATTATTATATGCTTTCATTGGCACACTATTCTCAGCCTATCATCTGGGGCTATAAACCCAAGAATATATTCATGTCTTTTTTTGCTAGACTCTATGGCTCCTATGAAGATCTGCAGATTTGGCAAGTTCCAGAAGCCCCGATGGATTTCACAGGTGGTGTTAATATAGGATCAAGCTTGCAGCAGCTCCTCCTGGTCTTTGGGATATCCTGACAACAGCAACCTACAGCAGATCTCTCATGGGCTGTCAGACATGTTTAGGGGTGAGACTTGGTGTGACATCAAATGGTTTCACAGCTAAAAGCGCTTCCAGTCATGTTTGCTTCTGCTCAGCTAGTTATTGTGATTCCTATAAAGTATCAAAGCTGCCCCACGTGTCTTCCTGTAGAAATCTCATTCTTAAGGTTAAAGATTGCACATGGACTGGTTCCCTGCTGCTCTCAGCTCCATTATGTTTAGGAACTGGTTTATGTGTCAAAGAGTCTCTATTAAATGAGGACCTACCATTTTCCCATTTTTGTTAAATAAATTTTCCGTTTTTACAGATGGTGTGCTGAGGCATGTAGACTCATGGAGTAAGCTTATAGCTGAGATCAAAGAGGGATGTGGTTCAGAACATGAATTCAAATCTTTGTTTCCAAGCCTTATACTAATACTTCAGCTGTTGGGAAACCCTAAATCAAAACCTAACCTGGACTTTTTAGAAGTGGGATACTCTCTAGCCAAAGATCCACAATTTATGAAGGGCCCCTGGTGATCACGCTCTCATTTCCAAACATGCTGCAAAACATGGCTGTTAGGAAAAATGTGGCTGTTAGGAGCTCAGATTAATTTATTTTTTCCCATTCAAACCATTCTCCATTTGCTTTGAGGGTCACTGCTTACACAAGTGTATGTTTCTGATATTGGTTTGAGTCAGCTGTATAAGGATGGAAAAAAAGGTTTGTTTTCCTTCTGTTTCTCTTCCTTGCATACAGGCAACAAAGGTCCTGAAGAACGTGCTTGTTGCTGGCCTTGCCTACACAGTAACTGGTATTAGAAAGGTAAGAATAGCACTGGTATCCTGGGTTCAGTCTTGTTTGGATGTCAGCAATTTTTGTTGCAAACATAGGTTAAGCCCTTAATCAGGGCAGCTGTGGTATCTCCCCCCCAGTATCTATTAGTCTAAGGACAAAAGAGACTGTGTGCTTTGTAAAGATTCCCTTTCAAGTATGTCTGGTTTAGTCCCATGACCTTGACAATGGTTATAGCTCAGCGTATCTCTAACAGTGGGAATGACTTGGGGGGCTTTGCTGACAGCATCACCTACAAATGTGTCTTAGCTGTTAAGGAGGAAGAGACTGGTCTTTGGGTATGCTGGGAGGATGAGTTGAAACCTGCTTAGGGTAAAAACCCTTCCTCTGAAGTCAAAGGAGGGCCCGTAAAGTAGTAGAAGGTAATTGAATACAAGGACCAAAAAATGAAAAACTGCAGAAGGAAATATGAGTTAAGGCTAAAGTAAGGGAACCAAACAGGGCTCCTGTGTAGAGAGTACCAGGTGGACCCCACTGATCTGTAGAAGTATCATGGGGAATGCCCTAAAGATATCTATTTAACGGGATGGGACAGTAAAATAATAGATCCCAAAGAGCCCACTCAAGCTTTCTCCTGCTGGATTCATCACTGACTGTTCTTGTCCAGCCTCAAAAGGCAGTTGACAAGGACTTTGTGGGACTTTGGACAGTGGTGTAGGAAAGCACATTTAGTATCTCTGCAAGAGGTGCTAGGAAAGCTAGAAGAAATGTTGTGAGTTGGATGATGCATACTTGTGTCTCCCAAACACAGCAGGCGGGTTTTAGTTGTAGACTTCATTAGCGACATCTGTCAGTCTTGCTAGCTCCTCTGATGGGCTGAAGGGATGAGCAGGATTAAGGGACCAACTGAGCTTGTAGAGCTGATGTGTAATCAGCTATTCTGCTGTATGCTGCCAACAGAACTCCTAGTCAGTCTGGCTTCCTCTTCTCCCACCATAGCATCCCAGTTCAGGAGGCATTAGTCTATGTGGTCACCCTATGGGCTGCATCATGCTCTCCCATTGCACTGTGATAGGACACCGTGAATAGGACATACAAGGTAAGATAAAGCAACTTAATCTCTTTGTGCCTGCATTCGGTGTTGCATGTTCATAGCTTTTATTATCATGCTTGCTAGCATCTGCGAGAACAAAGCCTGTGTTGCTATCTTGTATACTACAGTGATACAAACCAGATAATAACTCCTGAGACCTTGGTGAACACAGTGTTACTGTGTTCTGCAGGTGACCTGTCAATATGGACCAGAAAACTTAGTAAGACTAAGAAATCCGTGGGGGAAAATTGAATGGAAAGGAGACTGTAGTGACAGGTGAGTTTAAAAAATGGAAGGTTTGATGATGAGTGGGAGGGAGAGTTTCTTGGAGGAAAGATACTGCCATCTTCAGGCTCGAATTAATGCTGAGAGGAGCACTGAGATAAGTAGCAGTTGCTTGTATGGACTGTCTAGTTTCAAAGTACTGACTCAATAGATTTATATTTCTCCAGCAGTGAGTGCTTGTGTAGATGGTCTCACTTTGCACATGCAGCTTCAACAGGCTTGGTTCTGCTTTTCAATTTTTTGAATGCCAGAGGAAACATAGTGTGAACATTAGATGCTGACTGTGTTGCTGTGATCTGGATGGCATGCAAAGTGACAGATTACAGTTTAACAGTTCAGGAGGCTTTAAAAAGCATGTTTCAGGGCACACAGCCCTTTATCACGGGAGGGACCAGGCGAAGTTCTCCATATGCTGCAAATTATTGGATTTGGGTGATTGTGAAGGAGTCCTTCATCCTGGCTGCTTGGGGAGATATGATTGGATATGACATAGAGGAAATAACTTGTGAGGCAAATGGGCCATATAGTTGCACCTGCCTGGATTTTTTTGACTGGGACCTGTGAAAGACAGTGTTTGTCCATGAGCAACTGCAGACCTTCTACCCTGTTCCTCTTTGAATCAGAGCATGTTCCTTCTGTCCCAACTTCTCTTCATTTGCCGTACAGGCCCTGTTTGCTGAGGCTCAGGGGTAGGGAGGGGAGGGAAAAGCATAGGGAGGTGTTGGGAATATGAGTGACTTTAACCTTGTCTGCAGAGCAGTAACTTATCTGTGTGTCTGTCACATAATGACAACATACCAGCTGTTCCTGTTGAAGAGCATAATGAACAACATACTGTGGGGCTGCCTTTTAAATGACTCCCAGATGCCTCTTGTGCTGTCCTATGCATTCATTCATTATGCCAAACACTCTTCCTATAATGTCTACTTTGACAGAAAATTAACCAACAAAACAGGTCTAGATTTTTATATTTTAACTACTTGCAAGCTGCAAGTGCAAGTGAATGGACTGGCTGATGAAAGTGGAGTGTTTCTGGTTTCTGTTGGAGAAATCTGGAGCTGTTTAGCTATATCTCATGGGACCCAGTATGCTTGTGGAGAGTCTGCCATGGCTGAAGGCATAGAAGGCCTGTGTTCAGTGAGGGATGAAGACAGAGATATGTGTGGACAGGGATTTGGCATCCTTTTATAGAGGAAGGCTGTGTCCTCGGTCTTGAATTTGAGGCCACATTTGGTTATTTACTCCATGTTTTTGCCCTCAGCTCTTAGAAATGGGAGCTGCTGAGCCCAAAGGACAAGATTTTTCTGAGGAAAAAGAAGGAGGATGGCACAGGCTTGCCTCTCCTCTCTCTTCTGGTAGCTCTGGGTCTGTGTCTGCAGATGAAGCAGTTCTTTGCTTTCTCCCTGTGCCAGCTAGTTCAAGGTATATGTGATCTGCTTTATAACAGCCCTTGCTTGCTCTCTGTCCTTCTCTACTTGATGATGTGAGAGTTGCTGCTGATGTGGCAGAGATGCACTGCTCTTAAATGGCAGGAGTGAGGGAGAAGCAGGGCACTGCCAGATCTCCTAGGGCTGCTGGAGACATGGGCGACTTTCAAGAGCTTTTGTCCTGCCTCTTATTTTTAAGATAACTTGGGGAAGTTGTTGCTTGCTTTGTTTTTGCTTGTCGTTTCTCCACAGCTTGTGCCACGAGGTGGCAATGTTGTCGCCCATGTCATTTCACTGCGGTCCCTTCTGCAATGGTGAGGGGTGCTTAGGGCTCTTCTGGATGCCTTAGGGGTGACACCTCTCTGATGATGCAATTACTAGCATGTTATACCACTTAAAACAAAATTGACAACAGAACGTGCTCTTCCTGCTTGAACCTCACATAAACGTCAGAAATAAGCAGCTGAAGGACTTTGACTATCTTCTTCCATCACAGAAGCTGCATAGCTTGCAGACATATGGCAGTGGGCTGGTTATGGCATGAAATGAGCTGCAGGAGTCCTAAGATCATTTGCCAATACTGAGCTTCTTTGGGGCATTAGATTTTTCTGTTAAAATTTACTCCTTGGAGGTGCTGACAATGCAATACTTTAAGTAAAGTGACTGGGAAGCACAGAGGCTCAGCCCTTCTGGAAGCAGGGTTGGTGGGGTCTGAAGTCAGTTAAGCCATACACAGGAGATGATAGAGGAATAATGATACATTTATAAACAAAATAAACTCTTAGCTGCAAGTGAGCAGAAGTGAAGTTCCTTGTTGCTGAGCTTTCTTTCTGTCTTATGTCGGGGTTTTACCGCTAAACATGTGAACTGCACCTGAAGATCAAATCCCAGTGGAGTCTAGAGATCCAGACAACCTGTAATCCATTCAATCTGAGGCCAAGCATCGTGCAGGAAGCTAGCAACTGGTTCTGTGATGGAAAATAATGTCCAAGTGTTTTTCTTGGTCTGCTTCCTAGACACATTCTGGATGAACCCTCAGTACTGGTTGAACATTTTACCAAGTGAAGACAATAAAAAAAGCCTGGGTTCCTGCAATGTGGTTATATCCCTGATGCAGAAACACAGCAGCAAACACAGGAACTGAGCTCCTCACCTCTTCATTGGCTTTTCACTCTACAGGGTGCAAAGAATTGCCTTTCCATTCCTGCTTTGGCCAGCTGGGGAAGCCTCCCAGCCCTTGCATATTGGAGAGCTTTACAGACCAAGAGTTTTGTAGAGTGTAGGGTGATCTATGCTCTTTTCTCTGTGCCTTTGCCCAGTCTCTTCAAATATCAGGGTTGGGCTCCCTCAGACTCTGTGCCCTGCTTGCTGCCTCTCTGGCATGCTGTGTCAGACTGCAGAGCGATGAGAAATGCCTCTTGCCCCAGAACACACTGGGCTTTATTTTGCTCTCTCTGAGAGCATGAGCTGGGAGAGGATGTCAGGAGACTCCTTACTTTGGGGCAGGGGGAGCTCTGCCCTTAGGTTATTTCCAACCACGGCAAAATTGTACTTGAGAAGCATTCCTACTATGAGGCCCATGTGTGAGTACTACAGGTTCCCTGTATATTCCAGGGTAAGTGGATGTCACTAGAAGGAGAGCTTCCCCAGCCAATTCTTTGCTTATCTGATGGCCTTGCAGAGCCCCTCTCTTACCTTGAACAGAGCCACAGCTTTTGTAGCTGCCGTGAGGTTGCAGTTACTGGGAGATGGCTGTGGGGAAAGGTTTTCAGGTGGAGTGGCTGAGGTTTCTGAAGGCAAAGGCCCCAGCTGCACCTGCACAGCTGCTCCCTGCCACTGATATAGCCTTGCTGCATGTGACCCAGAGGTCCCTGTCTGATAGATGCTGTTTCTTTTCTCTCTGCAGGTGGGCCTCCAGGTGAATCCCTTGTCACCACTGCTGGCTGTTTGCTGGGGTACCTGGGCTGGTGCAACTGTTATGACAGCATTGAAGGTGTTGTGTTTGCCTTTGTTGGCTGACAGCTAGTAGCAATATATTCGATTTCACTGAGGTACCACAGTAAGTCACTATTAATGCAGAGCTATCAACTGACTCTTTTGAAGAGTAGCCATGTCAGGGGGTCTCAGTGGTCTTGAAAAGGGGTATTAATTGTTCAGCTTCTGCACTGGATCTTTGAAGGTGTGGGAAGAAGCATCAGTGTTTACTGGGTCAGCATTGTCCCTCCTGCTTTTGTGGGATAGTGCCCCAGTCCTTGGCTGTGTCCGAGCTGGGCTTGCTGCAGCTATCACAGCAGCCAGTCACCTTTTTGCTGCCTCCCACTCTTGGGATGAGGTGGGAAATGAGCCTGTGTCCTCTGTAAGTCAGGGCTCTCACAGGGTAGCTCAGCTTCCTTACTGGCTGACGATGCTCTGGAGCTGATGCTGCAGTTGTTTGCTGCTTCTTCAAGCCAGTTTTATTTCCAGCATTTTCTTTAAAGCCTTTGGGACCTGAGAGGAGGCCCAGGAAGTTAATCGCTGTTGTATTTCCTAATTTTTGTCCAAACCTCAGAGGACTATTCAAAATAGGGAAAGGTTTAGCATCTTTTATCTTGAAAGGGTGTATCTTATGTATCCGTGTGTTACTACTCAGAACACCTATTAAATTAGAGTCTCTGTGAATTTGGGCCACCAAAGAACTAGTTGGGCCTATGGTCAAGGCAATGCAATTGTGTTCCCAGTTACTGTATTTCCAGCATGGTAACCATGAGGTAAGATACCACTCCTTCATGATTTAAATGTTTCAGGCACTATCAGGGTTACAAGTGAATTAAATTTCCAGGCAGAGGGGGCCTAAGTGTGTTCCTAGCATACTGTTGTGATGTACCTGAGGGAAGCTGGTGGCAGCCAGGAGTTTAATTTCAGGTTTAAATTGCCTTCCATTACTGAATAGGTACGAGGCTGTGGATGTGGCAGATGAGGGACGTGAAAAGAGGGTAGAAGAAGCATCCGTGCAAGTTCTCCCTCCAAGGTCAGATCAACCAAGGTCTCGTAGCAAGTGCAGCATCAAGACCAGTGCTGTGAAGAAGCAGCGGCAAGTTGTAGCCATAGGTGGCTCCCTCCTCAAGGGAATGGAGGCTCCCATCCGCAGGCCAGACCCTCTTCAGCGAGAAGTTTGCTGCCTCCCCGGGGCTCAGATCAGGGATGTTACCAGTAAGCTTTTGAGCATAACACAACCTTTGGACTATTACCTACTCCTTCTCTTTCAAGTGGATACCAACGGCATAGCTACAGGAAGCCTGAGGTCTATCAAAAGAGATTTCAGGGCCCTAGGGAGGCAACTAAAGGACTCAGGAGCTCAATTCTCCCAGTAATGGGGAGAGACGGGGAAAGAAATGGGTGAGCTCAAGTCTGCTCAATGCCTGTCTCCAAGAGTTGGGCCTCCACCAGAATTTTGGGTTTTATAATCATGGAAGAGTCTTTGAGATGAGAGGTCTGCTGGGACCTGATGGGACAGGCCCACCTGTCTTGATGGAGGAAACGTTTCTTGGCTTGTAGCCTGGTGAGACAGATTGAGAGGGCTTTAAACTAGGATC
>VXAL01010212.1:547-93570 GCA_013399475.1 Chauna torquata | reverse complement strand
TGACTGGCTGGTCAGGAGGGATAGGCAGGCCAGGCGAGGTGGAGGTGTTGTGCTGTATGTAAGGGAGAGATTAGACTGTACAGCCCTTGCCGTTAGGGATGATATGTTAGAGAGCCTCTGGGTGCAGAGTAAGGGGACGGATAGCAAAGCAGATATCGTGGGTATCTACTGTCAACCTGGACGATGGTTCTATAAGCATTTCTATAAGCAATTAGGGGAAATCTTGGGATTGGTTGCCCTCGTCTTTATGGGAGACTTCAACTTCCCAGACATAAACTGGGAATATCATACTGCCACAACAAGCAAGTTGGAAATTCCTAGAGCATTTTGAAGATAATTTCCTGTCACAAATACTGAGCAAGCTGACTAGGAAATGTGCCCTTCTAGATCTGTTATTTGAAAATAGGGAAGGCATTGTGGGAGAGGTGACAGTAGGTGGCTATCTTGACCACAGTGATCATGAATTAATTGAGTTCAAAATTTTTGGCATAGGGAGAAAAAAGGTCAGCAGAGTTGTCACCCTAGACTTTAAGAGAGCAAACTTTTAGCTTCTCAGGGAACTAGTTAGGAGTGTCCCCTGGGAATCTGCTCTAGAGGGTTTAGGGGTCCAAGAGAGCTGGTTGCTTTTCAAGAACCACCTTTTAAAAGCCCAGGAGCAGGCAACCTCATTGTAGGGCAGAAGACTGGCCTAGCTGAACAGGGAGCTCCTCCTGGAACTAGGGCAGAAAAAGAAAATATATGATCTCTGGAAGCAAAGTCTGGCTTCACAGGGAGAGTACAGAGCTGCAGTTTGCATCTGCAGGGAGAAATCAAGTAAAGCCAAAGCCCAGCTTGAGTTGACACTGACCACTGTGGTGTCAGACAACAAAAAAGACTTTTTCAAGTATATCAGCAGCAAGAGGAAGTCAAAGGAAAACATTAGATTGATACTTGGAGCAGATAGTCACCTAACAAATAAGGAGGAGGAAAAGGCAGAGGCATTTAATGCCTTTTTTGGCTCAGTAGGTAATAGTAATGACAGATCTTGGGTTGCCCACACCTCAGAGTTGGAGGACCATGACTGGGGGAGCAGTGACTTTCCGTCTGTGGTCACTGAAATTGTAAGGGAACAATTGTATCTNAAGAGGAAGTCAAAGGAAAACATTAGATTGATACTTGGAGCAGATAGTCACCTAACAAATAAGGAGGAGGAAAAGGCAGAGGCATTTAATGCCTTTTTTGGCTCAGTATTTAATAGTAATGACAGATCTTGGGTTGCCCACACCTCAGAGTTGGAGGACCATGACTGGGGGAGCAGTGACTTTCCGTCTGTGGTCACTGAAATTGTAAGGGAACAATTGTATCTGCTCAATGTTCATAAGTCCATGGGATTCACCCCAGAGTGCTGAAGGAGTTAGCAGACATTATAGCTGGACCCCTCTCAACAATTTACCAAAGGCTGTGGGAGTCTGGGGTGGTCCCCACTGACTGGAAGCCAGCCAACATTATACCCATCTGTAAATAGGGCATGAGAGATGATGCAGGAAGCTACAGACCTGTTAGTCTAATCTCAGTCCCTGGAAAAGTTATGGAGAAGATTGTCCTGGGAGATATTCAAAGCAATTAAAAGAACAAAGCTATTTTCAGGCATAGCCAACATGGGTTCATCAAGGGAAAGTCCCTAGTAATTTTATTTCCTTCTAAATAAGGTCACCTGCTGTGTGGATGACATTATCCAGACGTAATCGTTCTGAATTTTAGTAAGGCCTTTGATACTATCCCTCATGGCATCCTTCTGGACAAATTGTCCAACTGTGAAACAAACAGGTTCATGCTACGCTGGATGATGAACTGGCTTGATGGTAGAGCTCAAAGGGTTATAGTGAATGGGGCTACATCTGGCTAGTGGTCGGTCACTAGGGGTGTTCTCCATGGCTCGATTCTAGGGCCAGCCCTGTTCAACATTTCTATCAATGATCTTGATGCAGGAGTAGAATGCATCCTCAGCAAGTTTGCTGATGACATTAAACTGGGAGGTGCTGTTGACTCTCTGGAGGGATGAGAGGCTTTGCAGAGGGATCAAGATATATTGGAGCATTGGGCAATCAGCAACAGCATGAAGTTCAACAAAGGAAAATGCCAGGTTCTGCACCTGGGACAGGGTAATGCCGGACACAAGAGCAGCCTGGGAAATGAGTGGCTAGAGAGCAGCTCTGCAGAAAGGGATCTGGGGGTGCTGGTTGACAGCAGGCTCAACATGAGCCGGCAGTGTGCCCTGGCAGCCAAGAGGGCAAAACTGCACTTTGGGGTGCATTAAATGCAGCATAGCCAGCTGGTTGAAAGAGGTGATTCTCCTGCTATACTTAGCACTGCTGCGGCCTCATCTTCAATATTGTGTGCAGTTCTGGGCTCCACAATATAAAAAGGGTGTTAAGGTACTTGAAAGCATCCAGGGGAGGGCAGCAAAGCTGGTTAAAAGGGCTAGAAGGCATGTCCTATAAGTAGACAACTTGGGTTGTCTAGTCTGGAGAAAAGAGAGCTAAGAGGTGACCTCATTGCTCTCTACAGCTTCCTGAGGAGGGCAAGAGGAGAGGGAGGTGCTGCTCTCTTCTCCCTGGTAACTGATGGCAGGATGTGTGGGAACGGCGCAATGCTGCACTGGGGGAGGTTCACACTGGACATTAGGAAAAATTTGTTGCTGTGAGGGCGGTCAAACATTGGAACAGGCTTCCTAGCAAGGTGATTGATGCCTCATGCCTGACAGTGTTCAAGAGGCATTTGGACAATGCCCTCAATAATATGCTTTAACTTTTTGTTAGCCCTGAAGTGGTCAGGCAGTTGGACTAGATGATCTTTGTAGGTCCCTTCCAACTGAACTATTCTCAGGCATTGCAACTGCAGTCAACGCAGTATTGACTGATATATAAAAACTTTGAATTTAACATAAGGGGCATGAAGAAGAGTAACTGTGAACCCCTCAGAAGAAAGATTGCTCTATTAGTAAGAAAAATACTTGCAAAGGAAGAGGAATAGCGTCTCCACTACTAGGTGGGAAGTAAAATGGATAAATGTCTTGAAGAACAGCCCAGATCGGAAGGTGACAGTGGTCTTAGCTAGCTGGAATGTTTATTTGGCTTGTCCAATGGGCCCTCAGTGGCATTAAAAATGAGTTCAGTGTTGCCTGGATCACCACTTTATCCATCCTTCTATTGCAGAAAAGTGCCTGTGAAGGGAAACATCTGCAAGAGCCAAGAGTGCCAGGCAGATCATTGAAACAGGCATGGGCTAGGGATTAGGTTGCTCCTGCAGTACGTTGAGATCACAGGTGCTCTGAAAAATCCTCTGCTACTAGATCTCTAGTGCAAAGAGCAAACTGAGGACAAAGCGCATGGTGCCTATGGGGTAGGGAGAGTGCTCTGGCTTGTGAGAAGCAGTCTCTAGAGCAGTTCCTGCCTGCAGTCATTTCTGCTAGTATGCAAATTACTTTTGTAGTAGCTTAGAGTGGCAGAAGCCATATGTCTTTCCGGTCATTGCTTCTGTTCCTTGCAAGTACTATTGTATTGTTGATAAGGCTGCAGGAAGACCCATTCTTTGTCATTTTAGTATTGAGCAGGGATCATGCATGGTGAGAACCACCATGTCATGGGAGGAGATGGTCTTTTGGGCCATGTTACCTTCCTGTGTGCTGTAGAGGTATCTGAGGTGTGAAGGCAAGCAGTCTCTGTGCCTTGCCTTTGAATTTCCCATGTGCCTTTTGTTCAGCTGGTGCAGAACACATTTCTTCTCTGTTTCTTCCCTTAACAGCACCAGGAAATCAATAGAAAGCTGCCCCCAGCATTTTTCACCTGGCACCAGCCTGTGAACAAGCACCAGGTCTTCCTTGATGCATGGGAAGTGACTCATGGCTTCCACCTGGAGCCTGGTGTCTATGTGATTGTGCCATCCACTCTGGAGCCTCAGCAGGAATCTGAATTCATCCTGCAGGACTTCTCCAGGAAGCGTGTCCTTCAGCACCTGATCCTCTGGCATCATGGAACAACCTGGTCTTTATAGTCAAGTGGGGCAGCATAAGGACTGTGCAGCATGTTACCTTTTGGAGAGGCTGGCCTCTCCCTGCTCAGGATGCTTGGTGGCTGAATCACTGCTTTTGGCCTTATGTTTTTGGGAAGCATTGATCTAGGCCCACGCAAGTGATTCTTGTAGCATGTTCATGTCTGAGACTGAGGAAACACAACACTTTTAAAAGCACCATACATTTGCCAGGGGACTCTGCTGGCAGTGATAGAGGGGTTACTTATGCAGAAATCATGCTTTGGAGACTTCAAATGCCAGCAGCCCTTGGGGAGCCATATGGACGTGACGGCTTACCCTAATGCAGCTGTAACACTGGGTGTTGTGGTCTCTTCCACTCTCCCATATATATTCTCTATCTTCTTGGCATGAAGTGAGCCCCATCCCTTTTTTTCTTTCATAGGTTGGTGTGGAGGAGAAATGTTTCTCCCCACTGAGTGTTATCTGAATATTTCTTTCCAAGAAGTAGCATTTCTGTGGGATGGGGAGCTATCTAAGCAGAGAGTTGCATTAGTGATATAGCACTGATTGCAATGGTAGGGAGAAGGTGTCAGGTCATGGAAGGAGAGTGCAGTTTTGGAAAAGCATCTTCAGTAACAGTGTCTTGGATGGACACATTTTTCATCCTTTTTTTTTTTTTTTGTATTTATTTAGTATCCTAAAGGAAATTGTTGATAGGTATGAAGGGAAGATCTGGGAGCATTTCTTCATGAAGCATTTTGAACAGGTAAATGTGTGCAAGAGCCACCAGAGGAAACTCCTCCAGAGCTGTTATGTAGCTCTGTGAAAGTAAAAGCATGTGGATGTGCAAGGGTTGTTTGATGTAGCAGCATGAGGAACAGAGGGGTCATGGGAGGTTGGGCAATGTATACAGTGCTGATTCCATGCAGCAGATTTGACCACAAAGCCTGGGAATATGTTAACAATGAGGCAAACTTCTGTATACAAGAAGCAATGAATGCCTGGAACTTACTGCCACAGGAGATTGTGGATGTGACAGTATCAACAGTCTCAAAAGGCACTAGCAATCTGATAGAAAGCAGGTCCATAAACAGATACTAAAGGACTAGGCGTGTATGTACCCGCTAACATCCTTACTCCAACAGTCATGGGTGCCAGGAATACAGGTGAATAGTCTACGGATACTGATCAGGCTCACGTGCTTTCCCTAAGCATAAACTCCGATCCCCAGTACTGGGGACGATGGTGGGCTGCATGGACCCATCCTGCCCTATAGGGTATTCCTGCACTCAGTGGGGCAAATCATGTGTTAGAGGAGAACACTCCCTGAGATATTGACACTTGTCTCATACTCCTTCATCACAGATTGATGGCAGCTAACTTGCTTTTAGAGGTGAAGTGTGGTCCTCCTTTCAGAAAAGGTGGCTGCATTTATTCAGTAACATACCTTGTATTTGGCAAACAAAATTTCACAAAAACACATTAGCATTTATGATAGCAATATTTTGGTAAAAAAGAAGCAATGCTTTTACTTTTTGGACATTTAAGATTTTGATTTTGATACTGGTTTGGCTTTCAGATGTGCTAGAGGTTGTCACATCTTGTGAGGTGCTGGTCGTTTGTTGTCAGGAGGCCCAAGTATGCAGAGAGGCTATACAGTACTGCCATTTCTCAATGTACTACCCTGGCACACCTCAATGATCTGAAAATAGACTTTCGTTTTTGACAAGTGACATTTTAAAAAATCCTCCAAACAAACAATTGTCTTTAGTTTCTTTAGAACTGCAAACTTTGGTATAAAAAGGAGGAGGGAAAATCTCTGCTTTGAAAAGTGTGGAAACATAGTATTCCAAAGTTTCCATCTTCGTTTGTAGATGATAAACAGGAAATATTTGAAGCAGGTCTCTTGACAATGTGGTTGATGGGACAGATGGTACTAGGGCTGAAAGGTTAATGGTCTGGATTCTTACTCAGTGTAAATCTGCACTACTGCATTGATCTGTGGGAAGCCTTGAGAACTTAGCCCAGAGCAGACTGCAGCTCCTGCAGTCTGAGAATCTTGTCATATTCAAAGAAGGTCTTTTCTATTGATTTTCACAGTGACAGGAATGGGGCCAGAAAAACAGAGAATGAAGATGGAACATGCTGGGAAGACAAAAGAGGGAGAAAAGAGATTTAATACTTGGTTAAAAAAAAAAATTCTCTTCTGTATCACAGAATCCTGAAATAAATGCTGTTCTGCTCCAGAGGATCCTGAATAATGTATCTTGGAAATGTAAATGCTGAGAAATAATGTTTCTGTAAAACAAACCCTCTTAGAGAAAAGCCTCAGCTCCTGTCTGGTTCTGGAATTCTGAGAGAAGAGGGACTAGCTTGAATCTGACTGAACTGGTTCTTCTAATGCCGTGTTAGATTTCCAGAGAGAAAGGATTGGCTGGGGTGTGAATTAACGTGGTAGAAATTTTGTAAGCAAAGCTAATCTAGTTTGAATTTCAACTACTGAGAGAATGAAGGAAGGAGCAAGTGTAGATATTGTGTGTGGCTGCAGACTTTGAATCTGACCTCCAACCCCAGCTTGACCTCAACCTTGATTCCGAAACCGTATCTTTTTTCACCCTGTGCTACTGCCACAGTCTTGGAAGTACCACTGCTAGAAGGTGTAGAAAGTTAGCCTGGTCTGTAGGCAGTTGTGCAGTGCAAGGGGGACTTGTCTTTATCTTGATGTGCAAGGTTCATACCTGCTATTCCAGTTTACACTTGCCTCCTCTGTGTGCATAGAGCTGTTTCTTGCTCTGTTTGTGTTTTTTGTGTTTGGGAGACAGGGTGGAGGTACAGGTAGCCTGTGTTAATCATGCTTGTGGAAATGAGACGAGCACTGAGGTTGTCTCTCTCCTGAGGACTGTGACATCTGTTCTGTGCCAGTGGCAGCCCAGAGCACTCCACAAGCCAATAATTTGGACCCTAGTGATAAATAATGCTATCTGGACAGCAGCAAGCTATTGCAGTGGCTGTTTCCCCTGAACAACAATAACCGTGTTACAGATAAAATGATCAAGTTTTCCTTCCCAGTTTCTTCACTGGTAACAACCCATGTACAACATGAAAATACACTGTTCAGCCATTATAGGCAACAAAGAAGGTGAATAAGAGACTGATGTGAAGCTGTTTTCACTTAAGTATGACATTGCTCTCTTTTCTGCAAAGGTGTACAAAGCTGGCTCTTCTGTCTTTGCAAAGGGACTCACCAGGCCCTGTCTTATCTGTGAGAAGACTGTGTTGAACAGAGTCTGTTTTTCGTAAGTGATCAATATTAAGACATTCATAAATGTTACAGTATTTAATTCATATTTAATAAACAGGGCTATTAAAAGATTAAAACATCTTCACTTTCTGCAGAGAAGGCATCGGTGAGTTGTGGTTCTGTCCCTTGCTCTGTGGAATTCTGCAGACAGTCTAGAATTGTGATTTGGAGTGAGATTAGAGTCCCTCTTTTACTCTTCATGTGATTTATGTATGAACCAGGAATGCTAAGCTTTGATGCAGCATCACATTTTCACTTGCCTGATGAGTGGCGTCCCTCAGGGGTCGGTACTGGGACCGGTGCTGTTTAACATCTTTGCTGGGGACATGGACAGTGGGATTGAGTGCACCCTCAACAAGTTTGCCAACGACACCAAGCTGTGTGGTGCAGTTGATACGCTGGAAGGAAGGGATGCCATCCAGAGGGACCTTGACAGGCTTGAGAGGTAGGCCTGTGCCAACCTCATGAAGTTCAACAAGGCCAAGTGCAAGGTCATGCACCTGGGTTGGGGCAATCCCAAGCACAAATAAACGCTGGGCAGAGAATGGATTGAGAGCAGCCCTGAGGAGAACTTGGGGGTCTTGGTGGATGAGAAGCTCAACATAATCTGGCAATGTGTGCCTGCAGCCCAGAAAGCCAACTGTATCCTGGGCTGCACCAAAAGAATCATGGCCAGCAGGTCGAGGGAGGTGATTCTCCCCCTCTGCTCTGCCCTCATGAGGCCCCACCTGGAGTACTGCATTCAGCTCTGGGGCCCTGTGGTGGTTTTACCCGGCTAAACAGGCGACCTCCACCACAACCGCTCGCTCACTCCCCCTCCTCAAAGAAACAGAGGGAGAAAATATGATGGACCAGGGCTTAAGGGTTGAGATAAGGACGAGCAAGTTACTCACTAATTANAACGGGTCCTGCGTGGGCTTCCCACAGGCTGCAGCTCTTCAAGAGCTGCTCCAATATGGGTCCGTACCACGGGGTCCATCCTTCAGGAGCAAACTGCTCCAGCATGGGTCCCCCACGGGTGGCAGCTCCCACCGGATCACCTGCTCCTGCGTGGGCTCCTCTCCACAGGCTACAGGTCCGGCCCGGAGCCTGCTCCTGCGGGGGCTCTCCATGGGCTGCAGCCTCCTTCAGGCCAGATCCACCTGCTCCACCGTGGTCTCCTCCACGGGCTGCAGCATGGAGATCTGCTCCGCCGTGGTACACCATGGGCTGCAGGGGGACAGCCTGCTCCACCATGGTCCTCACCACAGGCCGCAGGGGAACTTCTGCTCCGGCGCCTGGAGCACCTCCTCCCCCTCCTTCTTCACTGACCTTGGTGTCTGCAGGACTGTTCCTCACTCCTCTCACTCCCAGCTGCTGTTGCGCAGCAGTTTTTTCCCCTTCTTAAATATGCTCTCCCAGAGGCGCAAACAACATTACTCATTGGTTCAGGTCTGGCCAGCGGTGCATCCCTTTTGGAGCCGGCTGGAACTGGCTCTTATCTGCCACAGGGGCAGCTTCTGGAATCTTCTCACAGAAGCCACCCCTGTGGCCCCCCTGCTACCAAACCTTTACCACGTAAACCCAATACAGGCCCCCAGCACAAGAACGTCATGGACCTGTTGGAGCGAGTCCAGAGGAAGGCTACAAGGATGATCAGAGGGCTAGAGCACCTCTCCTAGGAAGAAAGATTGAGAGAGCTCAAGATGTTCAACCTGGAGAAGAGAAGGCTGCAGGGAGAACTTATAGTGGCCTTTCAGTACCTAAGGAAGCCTTCAAGAAAGCTGAAGGGGGGACTTTTTACAAGGGCATGTAGTGATAGGACAAGGGGTAATGGTTTTAAACTGGAAGAGGGCAGATTCATGTTAGATAAAAGGAAGAAATTCTTTACAATGAGGGTGGTGAGGCACTGGACCAGGTTGTCCAGAGAAGCTGTGGATGCCCCCTCCCTAGCAGTGTTCAAGGCCAGGTTGGATGGGGCTTCGGGCAACCTGATCTAGTGGGAGGTGTCCCTGCCCATGGCAGGGGGGTTGGAACTAGATGATCTTTAAGGTCCCTTCCAACCCAAACCATTCTATGACCCAGTAATGTCTGTACTTTTATTATATTAACAGAGCTGGCAGTGCCTCTCTGAAAGAGGGAGGGAGAGATGCTTAGTGGGAGGGAGGGAGAAAGGCAGGGAGAGGAAGAGCGAGAGAGAGAGATGCTTAGTACAAGGATTTCAATTAATCTGCAGTGCTGCTCCCCACAGCTCTTCAGGTCAAGTGATGTTTCTCAGGGTCATGCAGTTTAGGATTACAGATTTAGATGTCCTTTTCCTTCCATTTTCTTTAATAGCTGGGGATAGTGCACCATATTTCAGTCCGTATTACATGGCTGCAGGGAGCTCAGACTGGGTTTTCTGAGACTAGTAGAATCCATCATGCTGAATCATACTTTTATCATAAATAAAGTGGGTGAAAAGTTTCACAAAGGCTTTGGGGCCTAAGCCCTCTCAAATGAGGGCGAATTTTGTCAGCGTCCATTTTTCTGAGTGATATTCAGTGACGTCTCAAAACAATTTTTTTTTTCTTTCCAGATTTCCAGAGTTTTCACCTGAGTTTCAGTCTGGATGCCTGCCAGAGTATCCTGGCACTCCTGGATGTATCCTTCTTGGCATGTATGATATTTTTGACTCATTTAATACTTCACCGGAGCATTATTTCTTAGGGCAGATTGTCATTGTGATTTCTTTATGACCAGAACATGGCCCTGCTTTGTGAACTTCTCACTCTGCATAATAACAGTTCAGTTGTAACAGAATGGGATTGATTTGGGAAAAGGTTATTTCCTGCTGCATCTGAAATCAGCAGCCAGGCTTCCATTGATTTTAGTGGGAGGAAGATCAAGGCTATGGGCTAAGGTTTGTGGGCTAAGAAGTCATTATCTTCATATTATAATTGTGTGAATGTTTGAGTGGCTATGAATTTCCATTAGTGTTTTTTTCTTGTTATTATTTTTAATTTTATTTAATGTGTGTTCTCTGATGTTTAATTGAGATGTTCTGACCTTAATTCTTCCATGAAGCTGAATGCCTCTGGCACACTGAGTATCCAGGAGTTCAAAGTCCTGTGGAAAAGGCTGCTTTTCTATTTGGTATAGCAATCATATCTGTGTCCCATTGCAATATCTCTCTGCTCACAATCCATTTGGTGTCTTCTGCTATTGTTTGTTTTCTTTGCTGTTTTTTTTTTTTTTTCCCACCAGGAGGTTTTCTAGAAAAGAGACTCTAGCAGATTGTGAAAGCTTGACTTGGTAGAACTGCATGCAGCTGTGCAGAAGACAGGTGTGTGCCATAGCACATGTTGGCAAGTCTCATCCTCTTCCTCAGAAAGGCTGAGAAAAGCTCAGGGCTGGGAAAAATCTTGAATTGTTGGCAGAGCCCAGGAAGAATGGAAAACATCCCAGGCTGCATGGTCTTAGCCATCTCTGCTTCTCTCTTTAGCTGGGTGAAAACATCTGAGAAATATTTTGCTGTACGATAGGCTACTTAGTCTTTGTCCCAGTGTGGCCTTGTACTGATAGTTCTCTGAAACAGAAGTATCTGTCCATTTTAGACTCAGTTTTTAAATACCTTCCTGTTCATTGCTAATTTTATCTTAAAAGCCCGTGTGGTGTTGTGTGGATACATGTGAGAGGCCAGATGTAAATTTGCTACCTCTGCTGAAGACAACATCTCAGGGACTGAACCTGGAAGTCTGAGATTTGCACAGAGGCAATACCAGTGCTGGACTTCACTAATACAGTGTCTTAAGCTTGATCTAGAAATGAAGATCAAATACAAGGGTCCAAATACCTGGGCCAAGCTCTGTTGCAGTCACTGCACTTTGAGTGGGGAGTGGTGCTCAGCCTTCTACCTCCTTTTGCAGGTTTAGAGCTTAAATATCACTCATCTTTTTGGTGTGTGGTTGACCCAGTTCATCTGAGTCAGTGAAAGCAGTAAGAAAACCAGGCAGACCTCTACTAAAGCAAACTAAAGTCCCAGGCCATGAGTAGGAAATACTCCTTGCAAATTCCTTGCAAATGCTGCTTGACATTAGGACTGATGCTTTCTTTATCAGCTTCCTCTGGATTTTCTTTCTCATTTCCTTTCCTATCTTCTTGTGGAGTATTGCTCTTAAACACAGTTGCTGTTACTGTGCCCATTCACTCATGAGCAAATGATGCCCATCTGTGTTTTATTCTAACTCTGGCAGGGCCATGAGTATAGGTGACCAGATTTGACCCTTTTACAGTTTGGAGGAGATATCTGCACGTGGTGGGCTGGTTTGGGCTGGCTGGTATTTGATAATCTTAGGGGGGGGTTGAAAAAGCAAGTGGCTGGAGAAGGGCTGAGGACCAGTCAGTTGTGCGTGCTGATAGGCATGCACATACAGCTGCCCACAGCTGGGAGTTGCCCTCTCCTTCTGTTTTTAAATTTTAGCTGGGAGTTGCCCTCTCCTTCTGTTTTTTATTTTTCTTTGTTTTTTTTTTTTTTCTGAGGGCATTTCATTTGGCAATAAAATCTGTAATTTGATGGCAATCAGATATGGTCACCCTGACTTGAAGATCAGCTTTGAGACCTTTGTGTGTTTCATGCTTCGAGTAGAGATCATGGGAGTTGAGGCTAGTGCTACGCAACTGGCTGGGGAAAGCTGTGCTGCCCAGCTAAGCCCTGGCCCTTCCAAAACTGTTCCAGCTGGCAGTGGCAACGTGAAAATAGAAGGATAGGGTTTCTTCTCAGAATACACAGAGTAATCCATTTAAAGCAAAGGCCAGAGGAAATCAAGCTCTCCATCTTCACCTTTCTCCCACTCTCTTTCTACAGACATCAAGAGTGATTTAGCTCCCTGCAGAAAACAGCTTTGCACCAGTTTCTGTAGGAGTTAGGCAAATACAAATGGAGACTGCTTATTTTCCAGGAGAAAGAGGGCCTTGGGATATACCTTTGGTAAGACTGTGATTGTGATGATGAGACAGCCAATACTCCAGTCTGTGACCTAATGCTATGGACACCTCCCACATGTCTGAAATGGGAGCTTGTGAGGCTGGGACATCCTGCATTCAGACGTTTGACAGCAGTATCTGAGGAGATTGCTGGATGGACAAAAAGTAATTTGCCTGACTTTATTCATCTCCTCCCTGTGTCTACCAGTGCTCAGGGATCTTCCAGTGACAGAACAGAGAGGCTGACATGCACTTGTGAATAGACTACAAACTCTGCCTCCCAGGTTTTTCCTGGGACAGGGGGGTCATAGCTAGTGTTTATCTCTTGGCTATCAGGTTAATGCTCCTGATTTACTTTTTTCACAGAGCCTTTTGCAATTTAACAGAAGATGGCAAAGGGATATACCTGCAGGAATCTGAGGTAAAGCCTGTTCCCTGACTGACAAATGCAGGTTCTTTCACTGCAAGTGGCACTGTGTGCTTTGTTCTCTAGCCTTGAAAAGGTGTCTTTATCTGATCACTTCAAGAGTAGGTTAGAAACAACAAGGAGCTTCAGGCTCTCTTAGGTCCTGTGCCTTCCTATGGCTTCTGCTCCTTCTGGAGACAGGAAGTCTCCAATATTCCATAGTCTGGTTCAGTTGTGAATATGGCAAGGCTTTCTTAGGGATGGATGATTTTAACCTACTTTCCTCATTATTTTGCAGTAGATGATGATACTGTATTCCTGAAGCAACGTGGCAAAGAAGGGGACAACGAGGCCTGTACTGGGATGAGGAAGGCTGCTTTGTATCAACTTTCCATGCACATTGGACTCTCTGGGTTCAGCCCTGCAGTTTACCTCATATGAAAAGTCTTCACCTCAAGCAGACTTGACCTACTGACCACAGACATGGTGCAATGAAGTTTTGCTAATTAATGTATTTATTTTGAGTCCTGTTTCACTTGAGACAACCCCTCTGAGAAGAGACTGCTGGATGCCAACCACTGTGAGTACATATTGAGACAGCATGGAGCGCAGAGGCTGAGTTATTGGAGTCACATACTTAATGCTGATGTTACACTGTTATTTTTATAGTATGGCATATGTTGTGATAGTTTCCAGAGGCTGTACTTGATGATGGGGCTTTATTGCAGTAAATACCCCTTGAGCCTCAAAGAGAAACCATTCCTACCCAGAGTGGCTTGTCACCTATTAGGTAGAAATCCCAATTCTGTAGCTGTTAGGCCCATGGTAGAGGGCAGGAGTTTGTATGCTTGTGGGGACAAGGGCTGGGGACTATCTGAATGAGTGTTCTTCCCTAGCCATGACTTGGAAAGGTCATTTGCAAGCATTCAAACCATCTCTTTTGCTTTTATACATCAGCATAGCCCTGCTGAAGTGGATCTAACCAGTTGATGGGCCAGGCCTCCAGCTCTTTGTTGGGATGGGGAGCCTGTGATGCTTGCAGGTTTATTTCAGAGAAGCAGTGGGTTCTCTCTGCAGATTGAAAAGTACAATACAGTGAGAAGTAAACTAATCCCATGTAGTCTTTAAGTCACTGGAGACTAGCAGGGAATAGATGTTCTCTGTTGCATGACACAGGAGCAGTCTGGCAAACAGACTGGAAGAACATTTGGGTATTTGTCAGTTCTTTTTATAAAGCAGAATGAGAGTTTGTGTGTAGTTCTAAGTGATGCAGGCTGTAGCATTAGAAAATCTAAGGGGGACTCTTCACACCAAACTCCATGTTAGAGTTGTTTGGTGCATCTATCTGTAGGACACTTTTTCACTTTCTTACCATTTAGTTGTTCAGGCTGGAAATTTCCACACGAAGTGCTTGTTACAGTTTGCTGCTTTTACTTTTTTTGCATTCCTGTGGACAGCATGATTGTCTCTTCTCCTGTGCACAGCTTAGTCAGCACTGAATACAACGGAGTTCCAATGGGAATGATCATAAAATGGAAGACCATACGTAATGCCTTTGTAGGAAGGAATTATATTAAGCTTGCATAGACAGCCTTCCCTCTGGCCTCTTCTGACGTTTTAGGTGCTTAATCTCATAAATACTGTTTTAGAGTGTGCATGAGATTCAGGAAGGAGGAGGACTGTGACTAAAATGTAAACATGAGCAGAAGCCTGAGTTCAGGTATGTGCTTACCACTGCATTGAAGCCTGTGCAACAGCACAAGCATATTCAGAGAGAAACACCACCATGTATGTATTCCCAATCAGGAGGCATTAAACAGTATAAACAGCAGTGTGCTCTCTATTCCCCAGAACAGCCTATTCTAACAGTATTATTTTCATACTGTTTGTATGAGAAAACTGTTAGAACCAGATAAATAGATAGCTGTATTTGTAGTTGTTTATAACAGATGATATATCTGTCGGTTATTGTGAGTGGCCTACTGTGGTGTCATTGGAGCCATAAGGTTCAGAACTGTGAGGCAGGACATGTTAGAGGGAGCAGGGCCTTTGAGCAGATATGTCACGTCCTGCCAGCCTCCTGAAGAGACTATTTTAGCAGCTCCCATCACAAAGCATGTGCCCTCTCCCAGTTGTCATTGTCTCTCCTCCCTTTTGTGATTTGCAGCTGAACACAATGAAGCAAACTAAATAAGCCTGATTTAATTTGCACTTAACTCAGTGGGTGATGTTATAAACACTGATTTACTATGTGTTGGAACAGCACTGGAAGAACCAAAAAGGTTGTCTGAGGGAACATAGGTGTGCTCTTTTGGTGTGCTTTGAAAAAGATGGTCCCTGGCACCAACAGGGTGGCCAGGGGTGTCTGTGTGAGTGCACAGAATTTACAGCATCTGTTGGACATGATGGGATGAAAATCTGTCAGTCTTGACTGTGTTTGTTACACAATGTGTGTTATCAGCTCTCAAGAATCATTTAAGGCCAGGAGTATGCTGGACATAGTTTAAACAGCCTCTGCCACAGGCCGTGTGCAAAACTGTGGTGCAGGACAACCAGTTTCAAATGGCAGTTCATTTTAATTCCGTACACATAGTTTTTTATGTTAGATTTTGTACTTATTTACTTCATACATATTTAATGCAGAGCAATGTAATTGCAAGGAGATTATTTTGCTATTGATTACTTGATCCAGGAAAGAAGCAGAATTCATACCATGCCATGAATCACTGAACATTTGCAGCAATAAACGTTATTAAGCCATGTGACTTGCTGTTACAGAATTGTAAAGAATTCTTTACTGGAATGAATGGTTATACCAAACCGTGTACAATTCAAACTGAATTATCTGGCTCACAATAAAATGTTTTTGGCAATGGCACCTACTCAGACACTGTGAGGCTTTCATATTGCTAACAGAATAGCATTTTCTAGGCAATTCTGAAAATATGTTACTCTTCACTTACAGTGTGCACTATAGGAAAAAATGGTTTAAACAGCTGCTGAAGGATGCATTCGTTTGTAACCACAACATTTCTAGATACTCTGAGCTTTGCAATGGGTGTTACTGCTTTAGCAGAACTGAAAGAAAAGTGAGGCTGTGACGTGGGACTGGTATTGCTAATAGAGGCCTTTTTTGGAGAAGACAGGTGCAAATAACAGGAATAGCAAATAATGGCTGGAATGTGAAGAGGAGCTGGATAATTAGGTATACTGCAATAGTAAGACTGACCTGAAATTGAAAGGAACTCTTTGCAAACAAAATATTCAGCTAGAGCAGGACACACACTACTGCACACGCTGGAGGCTTCCTGGATGTAGCTGGTGCAAACATTAAGTATGCAGCTGGGGTAGAGAAGGTATTGGTCAGCCTCACTGCATGTGTTCTGCACTTTCAGGACTTCTGTCCAGATGGGAACAGGACAAGCTCTACTTTCAAGCATAACCAGATTCAAAAAGGGGCTAATACTGAGAGGAGTGACAAGCATGGCTGGAGTAGTCATAAAAATATGGCCTCAGTGATAATCTGTGGCAGAGACCTGACATCTGGCTTCAGGAAAAAGAGGAAGACTGTCCTCCTGAATCAAAGCCACTGCCAAATCCAGGTGTTCACCAGTCCTTGCTCACTGCCTCTGCTGTCCTGCATCTCTACCAGGAGACTGAATGAAAATAATGGGATTTCAAGATTTTTAAACATTAGGTCTCTTTTATTTTCTCTGTGAGCTTTTCAGGCTGTTACAGGCTTTCCGTTCAAGCAATGGAAAATATGGGGAATGTCCCAGGATTAAAGAAAGGGACCCATTTAGTAAAACTGTTAGAAAATTGGAAAAAAAAAATAGATGGGACCACCAGACTATTATGACCCTTAATAAATAAGAGTGGCCTTTCTATGCTTGGGATGGAGACTTACAACTGCAGTGGCCAGCAAATGGGACCTTTGATCATCAGAAATTAACCTTCCTTCAGTATCATCTGGAAGATCAGCATCCTTATCAAATGGATTATTGGTATGTATGGGAAGAGTGGGCAAGAAAACGCCCCCACCCAGAGAGAGGTCGGAAACCTGTGATAAGGTAAAAGAAGAAAGGACAGTAGGATTGGGATCAGTTTTAACCCCTTCAATGACTCCACCTTACTCATCCCCAGAGCCAGTAGGAATGTGTCCTGTGGTACCCCATATTATCCCAAACCCTGTGGCAACGGAGGGGTGGACAAGGGGGCGGAGGGCAACAGATTCCTCCTGGGATACAGGTATGGACTAGTTGACCATGGAATCCTGGGGAGTTAGCACTCTGGGGAAGTAAGATGCCTGGATTATGAGAGGATGCTGAAATATGTGCCCAGCTGTTCCGTAATATTTTCACTGGTTATAATCCAAATTGGCAGAACACACAAATTCTCTTGAGAGCTATTTAGGTCCAATCAGAAAGATAAAATTCTGGCTAAAGATGCAGAACTCACACAACAAGTAGGAGGAAAATAGGAATCCTTGGCCCCGAATGACCCCAGCTGGGACTATAATCCTCTGGGGGATGGGGCGACATGTGAAAAAGCCCTGAGAAATTTGGTCGAGGCTGTTCAAGCATATAGAGAAGTAAGGGTGAATTGGGCCAAGGTACAGGAGAGCAGACAAAGAGTAGATGAACATGCAAGTGATTTCTGGGGGCGATTAAGACAAATGTTGCTCAAACATGGGGGGATGACCCCACAAAATTTTAATGATGCCCTAGCCATAAGTGTTTTTGTAGATTAGGTTGCCCCAGACATTTATAAATATTTTAAGGAACATATGCCAGATTGACAAGGGAAGATGCTGCAGAAGATTTTGAGCATAGTGATATTTGCTTATGACAGATGAAAGGAAAAACAAAAGGTGGAAATGATGAAATAACAAAAGAGAACCAAGGAACAGGAGGGTAATTTACTGGCAGCAGCACTCGCGAGGAATTCGCAGGCTAGAGGAGGAAATAGAGGAGTCCAAGGAAGAGGAAAGTTAGGCCCTAGATTGGGTGAAGTAAGGCAGACTGGATATAGGGAGAGGAATAATAGGAAAGTAGAGAATGCCGCTACTGCAGGCGTATGGGACATTTGTAGCTAGAGTGCCCAAGGCCCTCCCCACCCCCCTCAAGCCCCCAGCAATTGAACAGACTACCAGGAAAGCAATGGGGTGGAGAAAATACTCAATGAACAGTGCCAGAAAGTGATACAGATGAACTAGTTTAGGAGATCAGAATCTATGCCCTATGGAGAACCGAAATAAACTATATAGGACGTATAGTTGGTAAAGTGGATGGGTGAGAAGTAGAATTTCTAGTAGATACCAGAGCTACCCTGTCCCTCTTGAATTTCCTCCCCAGAAATGCTGAGGTGAGAGGAACTATTTTGATGCTCTGTGCAGGGGAAGGTTGGTGCGTGTCTGGGGCCTCAGTCAGGGCTGCGGAGCTGGGGCAGGTGGTGGTTGCTGCTTGCAGGGGCTGCACGGTGCTGCATGCCCGGGCTTGCCTGTTCTTGCATGCTTATCCCTGCATACACATGATAGGGGAAAAGAAGAAGAGGTTGAGTAAGCCTTTGTTAGTAACTATAGGAAATAGGAGTGTTTGGGGAAATTTGTTCTAGCAGAAGAATCTCCAGCTTGCCTGTTGGGGTGAGACTTGTTGCAGTCACTAGATGTAGAATTAAGATTATCACCAGAAGGAACGGACCTGATAATTATGGGGGCAGGTGTAATTACTAAGAACCCAAAAGATGAGTTAAAAGGCTTACAAGCATAATCAACATGTCATTTTTCCCCCCCTATCCTGTGGTGCCTGACCCCTCAACAATTTTGCTACAGATACCACTTTGGGCCAAGTGTTTTACAGTAATTGATTTGACTGCAGCTTTCTTTAGTATACCAGTGGAATGAGAGTAGCCAACCCTTGTTCATGTTCACTTGGAGAAGGCAGCAATTAATTTGGAGCAGAATTCCACAAGGGTTCACTGGGTCACCTGCTTTTTTTTATCTTTTTCCAGAATACTGAAAAATTATTTGAAAGATGTGGAATTGCTGAATAAGTCTGTTCTAGTTCAATATGTTGATGATTTGCTGATAGCCAGTAAAGATAAGAAAGAGCGCTTAGAGGATACTATATAACTCTGTCCGGCTTTAGTGGTCAAGGGGCATCAAGCATCTCCATCCAAAGTACAGCTGTGTTGGGAGGAGGTGAAGTACTTAGGGTTTATTTTAAGGGAAGGACAGAGATTAATAGACTCTGAGAGGGTAGAAGGTGTAATTAGGCTACTCATATCAGTGACTAAGAAACAGTTACAGGGGTTTCTAGGAGCCATAGGCTTTTGGAGACCATGGATACCTGGACTGGGGGAACTGACTAGACCCTTAACTGAGGTCACCAAGGATGGTCCCCATATCCTGGGGATCGGAAAGGGAAAAGACATTCGAAGCTATTAAAGAGGCCTTAACATCTACCTCTGCACTGGGACTCCCAGACTACTAAAACCCTTTGATATGTACATGAACGAAAAGGGGTAGCCAGTGGAGTAGTGACCCAGAAGCTAGGGGCGCCGTCAGAGGCTGGTGGCATGCTACTCTGTCCAGTTAGAGCCTGTGGTGGCCAGGGCCCCAGCCTGCATCAAATCTGCTGTAGAAAAGAGTAAATCTCCTGTCTTAAGACATTTGCTAACTGTACACGTGCCACGTGAAGTAGAGTTCCTTCTGAAACCATATGCTACCCAAGTGTTGTCACTGCAAAGGGCCCGTAAGTATGAACTGATCCTCCTGTTCGCAGACAACATAACTCTTAAGCATTGTAATACTTCAAATTCAGCCACTTTGATTCCGCTACCCAAGGATGGGGAGGAACATCATCACTGTGTTCAGGCTATCAAGGTCTCGAGTAAGCCAACATTTGCCTTTCCCTCTTGCTGTCTTACACTGGATTAGACTGGTATGAAGAGTCATGTTTGAAAAGGACCCCGTTTTTTCTAACAAGTCGTATATGTATCTCATATTAAGAGAACGGTTAATAGGTGAGCACTCTGCAGAAACAGCTGTGGAGATCCTCACACTCCTGCAGATGCAGCTGTGACAACAATGGTTATAGCTGATGCTCATTAAGTGGGATGAAATGAAAGTGGTAGTTGCTGTAAACTAGCTTTTTTTTCCCTTCAGATAAAAACAGGATTTCTTCTTCATAAATATGCTGCAGCTAGACATAAAGCACTTACTGCTTGAAAGCAGCTGTGCATTGTTGAAGAGCTGAAGCTCATGAATGAGAAACAGTCTTATTCAACCCTGACTTGGGTGCTTTCAGCCTGGCAGCTATGATGCTGCTTTTTGTCTGGGCTGAGGCTGCAGAAGACTCTTGTGTTTGCAGCAGGTGCTACAAGCTGAGTTTGTGAGGAATGAGATTATGTCTGGGATAGCCTCATTACCGCTATGTCCCCCTTCCCACTGCCCCCTTCAAAAACCAAAGTGTTAGCTAGGAATACCTCTCCAGAAATCAAAGGGCTGCACCCCTGGGGGTATGAGATTTCATGTTGCCACCTCCTCTGTAACTTGAGCATTTATTGTCATTAATTGTGTTTTCTTTTAAAGGGAAAAACAAGAACTGAACATCACATACCTCCTACCCACTCCTTAATCTTACACGTAGCTCAGAAGAGTCATAACCCTAGCGTTAAAAACCATTTGCTACTCTTAGGGTACTGGCTGACATCAACAGACTGAAGTTGAAGGGCTGCACTGCTTCTCCCCCTGTCAGTCCAGTGGAGTTCATGGGCTCCAGCTCTCCAGGCTAGCACCTGAAGTCACACAGGAACCAGCTTATGTTGGACCACACATTCTAGCACCACTGCATCCATGAAAGTGGTGGGACAAACATCTGGGATGACTTATGCTAACCTGGAGCCATGGTTGTCAGATCCCTTTTCTGAAACTGGGTGATGCCCATGCTGAGCACATCCATTGTGGCTAGCTTCTACCAGTATTGCACTACCTGCCTGATGTTAAGACACTCATCCTTGGGGACTGTGGTGAACCATGACTCCTGGTCTCCCGAGGCTCAGTGGTCAAATTCA
Source organism: Chauna torquata (assembly GCA_013399475.1). Lineage (NCBI taxonomy): Eukaryota > Metazoa > Chordata > Aves > Anseriformes > Anhimidae > Chauna > Chauna torquata. The sequence continues at coordinate 72,835 of VXAL01010212.1, read as the reverse complement.
GATAACAGAAGTAGCCCTTAGCAACTCAAAAGCAGTTTGACCCGAAGGGTTCAAGAATTTTGAATGTCTGAGATGAGCATTGCTGACAACTCAATTTCTACTTCAGGCTGCTCTTCTATCCCTTTAGCAGGGCAGAGCATAGAAGCAAGGCTTGGGCACTTCACAGCCCCCATCATCTAGATCAGTTTTTTCAAATATACAAGTTTCCAACAGTTTAAACTGCTGAATTTTGCAGAATTTTAATTGTATCAAATGCAAAAAGAAAAGGGCACTGTATCAAACTAACACATAACAAAGCACATAAAGAATTTAGGAGCTGAATTAACAGAAAATAATTCATATGCTGCAGGAATAAAATGCTGAGTGCAGCAGAAAGAACCCCTTATTTCATCCTCTTTTTTTTTTTTTAATGGTGCACAGTACCTGCAAATAAAAAATTGCAGGAGAAATTCAGCAGAAAAGCTGTATGGAGGTGCCATTCTTCAGCATTACTCTTTAAATTACATCAAATGGTAGCAGTGAATTTGGAGAACCATCAAAGAATTTCTGTTAACTCCAGCCACCTGAAACAGCTGAAGTGAGCTGAAAAGTCCACATTACCTTGCTGAATTAAGGTGCCAAAACCCAAGCTACAAATAGTTGTCGCTAGAGATCTTACCATGATGGTAAATCAAGCCCTACCTTCCCTAAGGCAGATACAACTCCTTTCTCAAATTATTTAAAGCAACTAGAGGCAACAAATGCTCAGGTGGCCCATGCTGTTGCATATTCATGAAAGTAGGATCAGCTGGGGATGTTAATAGGAGGTGGTTACAGTAGGATCAGCTACTTCCTGTGTTGTAGCTCTTCTATATTGCTCAGGTAGTAGGGGTAAGTGTATTGTGGTGTGGTATGGAGGGCAGGAGGTGGACATGCAGTGTCTCCACCAACATCCTAGTTTGGGGCGGGGGGGGCGGGAGGGTGCTGTCAGGATATGCTAGTTTGCTCTGGGTTACTCTTGCCCCTCCTGGCTGTGTCCAGGCTGCAAAGTCCAGACTGGGACCTGAGCCTCTCCTTGCATCCAGAATGTGGAGGATAAAAGCAAAAGACTCCATGCTCCCAAGCCAGGTTTGTGTTTAACTCTTTAAACCTAGAAACAGCAACTCTTTTTTTCCCCTGCCACTAGTCTATGTTTGCTGAAACAAAGACTAAAAGCCTGAATTTCTATAAAGGTACTTTAATGGCAAGTAAAACCAGGCTCCCAAAAGAAAATTAGCCATCAACTAGACTGAGGGGGAGCTCATGAGCTCCAGCAAAATGAAGTGATGAGAAAAATATAGCTAGACCTGCAGAGATTGATTTGATAAGGTAGGCTGAGGACAGTGGGCATAAGACACTGGTTAAGTGTTAGTTTTACTTATAGCTAAGTTCTAAGTTTTTAGGCAAGACTTGATCTTTTCTATAAAGAAAAAAACACACAATAATAATCCAAATTTCTTATGCAAATCATTTCCCTACTGCTGTTTCTACTGTGAATAATATTCCATATAGTTACCACATTTATTTAGTGAATGTATTTTCACTAAACAGCCCTCTGTCCATGAATGCTTTTCAGTAGGGAAGCCCAAAAAGCAACAGGGGAGCCCAAGCTGCAGTCATGTGTGCCCTCTTCTTCCTATTTTTGTTCTGATAAAGCATTTTGGGACCATTTGAGATGTCTTAGCAAGAGCAGAAGGATGTCAGCATCCTGCGGAGACCACCTGCCTCTAATGGAAGGCAGCTCCCTCCTGCTAGTTAGCCTGCTGTTTGAGCTTGAACTAACCATAATGAGGCAAGATACTTTGAATAGTAACTTTCCTTTGTGTATAAGGCTATCTTAATTTTTGTGTGTTTAAGTTGGTAATTGCCAAGGAATTTGAAAATCTTCCAGGTTTTACCACTCAATTATGTTCTCATGCATATGCATCATCTGCTTATGCGCTCATTACTGCAAAGAGATCAGAGCCTGAAACTTTGGAATGGTTTCTTCCAATCATCTCCTATATGCAGACTTTACTGTGAAATATCCCTCCTGCATGGGACAGCCTACTCTGTTTGGAGCATATCTTCCTGTCCAGAGCAAACTCTGCTTTGTGCAGTTAAATGAAGATGTATATCTTCCTTTGTGTGCCTTGCCTGCCTTGCTCCTACCTGGAACTTCCCTTTGCTCATAGCACTATCTGTTGAAATGCCCATTTGGTGGGTGTTATTATGGTGTCCTAACAGAAAATATTTCAACTTCTTAGGACCCTGATTGATTCTTTACCTGCTCTGTTTGCATCTATTGATTGTTCTGGTCCATCAAGAGCCTCTGGGACTAACAAATTCTAACAGGTTTGAATATGTTAATGAGGTGTTACGTAGGGAAGGAAAAATAACGCTGTTGAGCAAGAACAAGTTAGAAGCCCAATACCAGCAGAACAAATGTGTGCAATTAAACATTACTTTGTTTTCTGAACAGCAGCCTTGGAATTTTGTCCTGCTAGTGGGAAAACCAAACCACTGCTTTGTTTTCTAACTAGCAACAATGATTTGGTGATGGGAAACAAGAAGTTAATCCACCTCAGCATGTTCAGTGTAGACTGTTGTTCCCCTGTAGGTAGGCAGGATTTGTAGTGCCGTGTGTGTTTTCCTTTAGGAGAACACAGTCGGTCTTCTAAGAAGATCTACGTGGAGTAAGCATGGACCTTCAGGTTACGCCTGCTTTCTGCAAAGAGTTATAACTTCCTTTTGACTATTTTTCAAGGAGATAAGGGGTTAGTTGTTAGCACATTGAAGCTTTTGCTTTGAGAACAGGAGATTGCCTGATCAAGTATCAGTCACTGTCTTTATACTTAAAGCATTTGATCGTGTCTGGAAGAAACATGTATTCCTAGACACTTTACCTAAATAATGTGGTTGAAATCTTAAGAAGTTATATGGTGTGTGGCTCATTCTTTTCAGTTTTTAGATCCCTTAGGAGAGGGGAGGGCTGAATAGTCGAATATTTTTTCTATGAAAAATTTTCTAGGAGGAAGAGGAGGGTAAAACTTGACATCAAGCTGTGAAAATGCCCCATCCCACAAAAAGCCCGCTGCAGTATTGCATACTGCCAGCTGTGTTAATGAATGCCTAAATGCTGATTGGTGTTGGGCCATGCTTACATATCACAGAAGTCGAGATTTAGCTCTGAAGTTTAGCACCTGCACACAAAAGGACAGGAGCCTTAAAGGTGGTGTAAGGAGAAAACTTTATTTTGGCTGTTCTCTGATCTCTGTGATCACTTGGCTTGTTCTTTATTCTGTTGTGAATGTCACCTGTCCAAACTGCAATTATGGTCTTGAACATGTCTAAGGGACACAGTCATGCAGCTGAATAAAAGGACAGATATAACATTCAGAATAACAAAAGGGTTTGATCTGAATGCTGGCAGGGTTCTCCGCTTTCTCTTAGATGTGGATGGGGCGTGTGTGTGTGTGCAGGAGCACCATCTCCTGGAGTTCATCTTCCTAGGAGGCAGCTGAGCAGCTCTGTTTCCTGCCCTGTCACGCCTCCCCCCACCGCTGCAGTGGCATTGGGGTCCCTGGGAGCATGGGTGCAGCTGCACTGAGGCCTGCAAGGGTACTCGGGACCTTACAGGCTCAGGTGCTGCTGGTAAAGATTCATCTGCCCTGTGCTGTGTTCGTGTATTGACTTTCCTCTTTCCTTTCCTCTTTCCTTTCCTCTTTCCTTTCCTCTTTCCTTTCCTCTTTCCTTTCCTCTTTCCTTTCCTCTTTCCTTTCCTCTTTCCTTTCCTCTGCAACTTGGTCCATAAAGCCATCTGCCCCAGCAGAAGAGCTACCAGATCTGTTTTTGTGCTTTTCAATGTGTCCCTCATCCATATGCATCAATGTGGCTTGCTTCTTATCTCCCGCTGCTCTGGCCATTCTTCCCACACCTGCTCTACTGTCACCATCCAGCACCAGGAAGTGCTGGGAGCTAGTGAAGAGGCTGCATCTAATCTGGAAAATGTGTGCTCCAGCAGAGACAAAGCCTGGGGAGAATGTGAACTAAACACAATGCAAGTGGTGACCACTCGATTACAGCTGCTAAAGAAGCAAGATATGTTGTAATAGTCAAGAATTCCCTGTGGAGGGTGGGCTCCTCCAGCCTTCTGATGATGTCTTTGCATTCATCCTGGCAGTGAGGGAGCTCACAACTGCCTCCATCAGTGCCACACAAGCTAGGTTGAAGGTGGGAGCTGCAGGTGAACATCTGGATGTGTGCTGATTCCCATCTATTTGCAAAACAGTTTGTGTTCCTGCATCTGACTTCACAACTTCAATTAACAAATGCTATTAAAGTAGTTCCCCTCTTTATTTTTTTTTATGCAGAGTATATCCTGACAGTTTAAACATTTGATTAACTGGAGATGGCATTGCAGAAAGTTTGTTAGAAAAGAATGCTTGTGGTTTAATTAAAAGGAAAAAACCTTCAGTTACTGAAAATGATCTGTTTGCAACTCTGATGGTGGCAAAAAGCCTGCAAGAATTCCTCCATTTCTGTTTTTGATTGTAGCAGTGGGCAAGGATGTGCGGAAGCGATATCACTGCCCAAGTGGAGGTGAGTGCTTTACAGCTGCACCTTTGAACCTCCAGTGTAGGCTGCAGATGTAGGACAAGCTACAGTTCTGTTATCTCAGCAAAGGAAACGAGACAGCCAAGTATAAAGATCTGGCTTCCCTCCTTCCTCTTAAAATTCTTTTGGCACTTATCTGCCACAGAAATGTATGATAATTTTCACAGGGTCTAAAATGGCCTTCATGGAAGGTGCTCTTTCAGATGGCAAGGTACAGTCTGAGGTGACAGAGAGCCCTCATTGGTGCTCATGAGCTCCAAAGGGCTGCTTGTGATGGTAGCCATGGATAGGAACCAGCAGCACTATACACACTTGTCACCACAATGCTTTTGCCCCTCGGCACATTGTGGTGAGGAGACAATGGCTGCGGAGTTAGTGGATCCCCATGGCAAAGCAGCAATCTCTGCTTGCTCCTGTGCAACTGACTTGCTGGCTTCTCCCCTTCTGCCCATGTTGACATAGTTAGAAATACAATAAGTGACCTGGAGGATTCTTAAACAGCTGCAGATCAAAAAGGTATTTTGTTCCAGTAATTAAATAATAACTTGGAAGGGTTACTGACATGACTTCACATTTAAAGTGCAACTCAACACCTAGACAGGAAGCACTGTCTTGAATAGTTTCTGAGTCATTCCCCACAAGCAGCTCAGGGCCGTCAGGGTGGTGCCAGGGCCATGGCTATGTGTTGGTTTGCTCTCCCTGGAGCCCCTGTGCCTAGGCTGGCACCTTGGCTGCTGGGTGACAACAGAGAGCTGGGTTGCTTGTGAAACACCTCAATACTCGACACATGCCAGAACCTCTGTTTTAGAGCAGCTTGATGTGCTCTCTCCTCTCCTAGCCCTGTCCTCAGTGTGGTTAAATTCAGTAAGTACAGCACACCCCCTTCCAGGGGAAGGAAGCGAAGTTTCTGTATTTGCTTCTTTCTCCAAGCCTGGAGCAGGGATCAGGGACCACAATGGTACTGTTGACCACTGAATGAAATCCATCTCCTTGTGTAGCCGCATATTGCCACACTGACCTTTTTAAAGGCAGAGCTTTTTTTTTTTTTTTTCCCCCCAAAAAATTCTTTCTGGCATAACTGCTGACAGAAGCAGCACCTCTTCATGAAGAAGCTGCGCTGCTATAAGCAGTGGTGAGACCTGGTTCTCCTCTGGCAGCTGGGCTCTGTGTCCTAGAACCCCCTTTTCAGACAGACCTCAGTGGGTTTGCTCCATGCTACAAGAAGCTGTGGTATACAGCTGGGACACAAGCTTCTTTGAGTTGGGTAGATTTTGGCTCTTTCCTCTGATCATTTTTTAAATTTATTTGTTTATCCCATTGTGGTTTAACCCTGGCAGGCAGCTGAGTACCACACAGCTGCTTTCTCACTCTCCCCAGGTGGGATGGGAGAGAGAATCAGCAAGGTAAAAGTGAGAGAGCTCAGGGGTTGAGATAAGGACAGTTTACTAGGTAAAGCACAAGCAAAGCAAAACAAGGAATTCATTTGCTACTTCCCATTGGCAGGCAGGTATTCAGCCACTTCCAGGAAAGCAGGGCTCATCGGGGTAATGGTTTCTTGGGAAGACAAACGCCATCGCTCTGAACGCCTCCCCTTCCTCCTTTACCCCAGCTTTTATTGCTGAGCATGCTGTCATATGGTATGGAATATGTCTTTGGTCAATCTGGATCAGCTGTCTTGGCTGTGTCACTTCCCAGCTTCTTGTGCACCCGCAGCCTGCTTGTTGGCAGGGCAGCATGAGAAGTAAAGTCCTCGATTCTGTGTAAGCACTGCTCTGCAACAATTAAAGCATCAGTGTGCTATCACCACTATTTTCATCAAAAATCCAAAACACAGCATCATACAAGCCTCTCAAAGAAAATTAACTCTATCCCAGCCAGAACCATAACACCCCTTTTTAGCTTTCCAGGAACAAACACTAAACTATTCCTGATCCTTTTGGAAAGGGAACATGTTTTTCTCTGTGGATGGAATCTCATGCGAACTGAGCACTCAGGCCTAGGAGTGTTCCTAGCAAAAACTGCACTGAAGCAATGCCAAGCTGTTTTGTAGACCTGGTGAGATGATTTTCATTTGAAAATGTTCTCATCATGCTTTACAGATCCCCTTTCTACTTGAAATAGTGAGGAAGCTACTTTTCCCTACCACCCTCTTTGCTTAAAGGCTGGACCCAAAGAGCTACTGTCTGAGGCTGTAATTGTGAAGGGTCCCCCTTCCACTCAGAAATGGTGTGCTATTTTTGCTCTCTCAGAATGATCACTTTTCATCAACTCCACAATGCTGATATCAGCAAACAAGACCTGCCAAAAAGCTGACAGATTTTCACTGCCTACACCTGAACACAAAAGGCCCAGGTTTCTTTACCACTTGCTATGCAGTTCGATACCTTTGTAGTTACCCATGCTAAATACCCATTTCCTAGACTATTTCTTTCTGTCTCTGGCTCTACCGCTGGCCTTCAACAAGTTTTGCTCTCCTGGAAATGGGTAGTATGTTATTGACGTCACTAGTGAAGCCTTTGAGATTGGCAGATGAAAAATTAGAAAAAATAGGGAAGATAGGGCTATCAATTATACAATAGAACATTTTTTCTTGCTACAGTTTTTATAGAATTGTAGTAGGATTTGTATACGAGCCTCTGGAAGTCTGACTTTAACACCTAACCCAAAGATTTGTATTCTTGCCTCTTTCTTGTTTAAGTAGCCATTGCTATCACCTGTATTATCTGTCCCAGCATACGCTGTACCTTCAGCGGTCAGCAGGAATATACTGTCTTAGAAACTGGATGCATCACCAGAACTCCTCAGATCTCCTGTCTCACCACAGGACACCTGCACGAAGCAGCTCTGTCAGGCAGGGATTTCTATATTGTCACAATGGCATGGTGACTGCCGCTCCTTGCTGGTGTAACAGTGGTGGAAGTATGAGGCCTTTGCCCATTATATCTGCTGGGTGCAGTGGGTTATTCATCACCATGCTGAGCCCTGCCAATAAAGCTTTCCCTCAGCAGAGGGAGTTGTTTCTCAAGGTAATAAGATAGCATTATGTGATTGTATTTTTGTCAGGCTGGCCTATTTATTATCTTTCCTGTAATCTAACTTGTAACGTATTTCCTTGATATTTTCTGTATTTCCCCCCATATTTTATAATAACTTCCAATGAAAGTCTGAACTACAAAAAAGATGAGGCTTTTAATCCACCTCTAAATGAAAATACCCAGGTGCCTTTATCTGCAAAAGCTTTTCTTCCTCCTACAATGGAGCAAGGTCTGGTGGGAAAAGCTCAGCACCCTCTGTAAACATGCCAGGGGGAATGCCACATTATATATAGCAGTCAAGGTCACTTCATCCAAGCCAGGAAAACACCAGTGGCTACCTTCTACTTGGGGCAAGATGATATTTTTGGTTTGAAAGAGATTCCTGTTCCAAAGGTACTAGAGGGGGGTATGTGAGAGGTAGCAGCCAGCCCATGTCCAAGAACTGGGGTATGTGCAAGATGAGAAGGCTATAAGCCATTTGAGAAGCTGTCATTGATGCACCTCAGCTGCTGGAAGTTTCTCAGGTGGCCTGTATGTATGTGGCCTAGGTGAGCTTTCAGGAGAAAGTGCAAAGCAACAGTCTGGGGAAGAGAGCAGTATCTGTACCCACATGCAAGTCCCCTCCAGATTTGGGCAGAGATGTCTCATGGTGGAATTGTGGCAGTCTGGCTACTCCAGACTGGGGCCCAGGAAGGTTAATTGGTATGACAAATGATGTTCTGCTGCTGTTGTAAAACAAGGTTTGACCTAAGCCTGCCTGCTGGACCTGGATTTCATCATTCTGGTAGAGATGCTTCAAAGTCAGGTAGCCTTAAAACAAAGAGAAATGTACCCATTTGTGGATGCTAATAAAATTTTTAATCTGAGCATCTTTCTGTGAATGTTGGGCCTGAGACGCACGGGTTATGTTAGGGGAGAAGGACTTACTGAGCCCTGGAAATAAATCTGAGGAGGACAGAAGGTGAAGATCACAAATGATAAATTAGCAAGTAATGCAAAACAACTGCAGGAAATAACAAAACCAGGAGGAGTGTCTGGGAAACACATAGGAGAGATTGTTTATGGCATGTGTATTATATTTTCCAGCATTTGACATCTTACCTTCAATTCATTCCGTATGTTACTTTATGCACGGGTTCCTGTTTTTATGGGGCTTGTTCTGTGGTTTTCATACTAACACGAATGACTCACATCTGCTCCAATACTCAATTTATTCTCTAATGTCTTCTGCAAGAGAAAGTTCAGCTGCAGCAATGCTTGTCAGCAGAGTGGAAGAGCACCAAGTCAGGTAGGTGAGCAGGGACAGCTGGGCAAGGCAACTCTTTTCTGGTGCCCTACAATGTTTTATTTCCCTTGGCAATGCCTGTATACCCCACTTTGGGCTGCCAGCTGTGTGGACAGGCTGTGTGCTGTGCCGGGCTGCTTGCAGAGCCAGCAGGGAGCATCCTCTGGGACAGAGCTGATGACTCAGGACCATTCCTGCACGGCCCAAGCGGTGCAGGGCATTGAGCTGTTGCTGGCATACCAACAGCCACCCTGCTCTGTGTTGATGATTACGATTTTATTTTTTAAGTGCTCTTGACAGCTCTGGAGACTCGCATTTTCTCTTCCAAATCCAGTAATTAAATTCCACCTACCTGAATTCTCGCTGCTGTTTCAATTGGATAAATTAATCTTTCCATCATGTCTGAGCCTCCTGTGTGTGCTGTTAAACACTGGCCTCCCCTCGCCCCGCAGACGTCAGGGACCGGGATGGGGAGTGCGGCCGGGCCCGGCGGCGGCTATAGCTTCCCGCGGCCCGGAGGGGGCTCCCGCGGGTGATGGTCGGGCCGGGACAACTTCGCAGCGGTGCGACTCGGGGTGCTGGGAAGCGGCCCGGTTTGCGGGACGGGAGGGCGATGGGCGCCCTGGTTACACACCCCGCCCCCACCTGGAGAACCGTGACCCCCCCGCCCCCCAGGCGGTGCGGCTCCGCCGGCGCAGGGGAGCACCTTCCCTGGGCGAGCAGCTCTGGCTCCAACCCCCCGTCCCTCCCCACAGCGGTGCCGCCTCTGCCTCCTCCTCCCCTCCTCTCCCCTGCAGTGCGCGCACAGTCTGAGACTCGCATTACTGGCTGCGAGGCAGGCGGGGAGACCACGCTTCCTGCCTGCCCTGCTCCTGCTGTCCTCCCCTCTTTTGCTTTTTTTCTGCCCTGCTGGACTTCCCCCCCGACCATGAGGCGGCCAACTCGCCGGTTGGCGCTGTCTCTCCTGGGGGTGCTCTGGATCGCCGCCCTCCTTCTCTTCTTCGGGGCTAGGAGGAATCCGGAGGCTGCGGGACACGAGGGGAATGCGCCAGAGGTAAGGGGGCGCGGGGCCGGGACAAACGTCCCCCACACGGCCGGAGCTGTGGCCGTTGGGCAGGGCGCGCAACCGCCGCCCGGGGAAGAAGTTCCCGGGCATTTTCGGGACACCACCCCCATCGCGCTCCCCTGAAAGTTTTGCACCGGCTCCGTGCTTGCAGGTGGGAGGGGGGGGCTTTCCTCCACCGAACGCGAGCCGCACCGGTATCACGGGCCTGGCGCCGCGGGTAGCCCCGGGCTGCAAGGAGGGGCTCAGTCCCGAGCCAGACTTTGCTGCTGGGACGGGACATGCAGACTTTTCTCCCTCTAGGCCTTTCCAAGCCCTCTGCTAAGCGAGAAGGGATTGACCCAGTGCTCTGCCCCCCAGGGTGGCCAGACCGATACCCGATTGAAACCCCAGGCAAGCCAGCAGGGAGCGTTCAGGCGGTCCGTGGCTGCAGGCAGAGCATCAGCCGGCTGAAATTACTGCCGTTGAACGGGGCTGTTAGTATTATTTTTGTTTGCTGTGGGAAGGCAGGGCGCGAGCAGGAGCGTTTCCATCTCAGTCTGCCTCGGTGGAAGAAGGTTGCGTTTGCAGTGGCACGTTTCTGTGCTGTGTTGTAGGCCCCGGAGTGCACCATAGTGACAGTACAGGAGAAATGCAAAAAATTATCTGACCCAAAACGAAGAGGGAAAACCACGAGTTTCACTACACAAACGATGTGAAAAGCAGGGTAGCTGCAAGCAGCTTACGTTTGAACCAGGTCCTGGGGCATTTCTTCTGTAATGGCTGAAAGTGGCCTGAGCTGAGCAGAGGATTAACTCCTGAAAGCACACAGATTAGATCCTGGTCGTAGTGATACTGCTGTATATCGTGAATAAGTGAATTGGGTTAGGCCTGATTACCTAATCTGAGGTCTGCTGAAATTAATGGTTATTGCAGCGGAGGAAGGGTATGAGCTGCTCAGCTTCGCTATGCACCAGTGACGCCAAACTGGGCATTGGCCTGTGGCTTGCAGACTGTATATGCTGGCCAGGTCTTCACAATTTCTCATATTTATGTCACCTCTGAAACTGAGTTAATGACCTTAACTGGGGGAAAAAAAATCTGAACTCATGAAGTTTACTTTGATTTTTTTTTTTTTTTAGGTGGAGGAATTACTGGTTTTCCATATTTGTTTAAATAAAAATGATTGAGTAGGTTTTTCAGGCTTTCAGAAACCCATGTCCTAGAGGAGGGGAACGAGTCTATGCAATTTTGGGCCAACAAATAAATAATTATATGTACACTTATTTAAGCAGCGGAAGGTAATAAGTCACTGAAAACAGAGTTAGAATGCAAGCACTCTCATAACCATGCTTTTGTGTAAATGGGTTTCTGTCAGAACTGTGTTCCTAAAATTTTGAAAAAACCTCTCTTTGCAGTGAGCTGCTGTGTTCTCCTTCACATGAACCTTGCTTCTTGCTCACCACCAGCTGCATCCTTGTTGCTGCTTCATCTTGCAGCTTCATGGGGCTCTTGCCAGGACCTGCTTCCATTATTGTTCCCCACATCTGACCTCCAGCTTCCTGATGCTGTACGGTGCCTGCCTGTGCTCCCACAGTAGGCAAAGCAAACTTCTCCCTTCATGCAGGATGAGGCCCCGAGTTTTGAATCTGCAGCTGCCAAGTTGCCATAACTCCAGCAATCTGACTGCTAAAATCGCCTCTCCTTCATTTCCTCTGAATTTTCCATCAAAAGAGTTGCATCCCCTTGAGATTCATAGAGTACAGATTCATTTTTTTAATACATTACATTTTTGGCTTTGGGAACCACTTTTGAGTAGTGTCAATTATACGCTAGTTGCAGGGTTGTGATGCTGCTTCAGTTAGCCCCTCTGAGCTGATGCTAGTACTAAAGCCAGGAATCCTGCAGCCAGAGACTGGCCTGGCAGCATATCCCATTCCCTGGTCCACTCACGGGACTGGCTGCTGCTAATGGGCACAAGCAATTACAGTTGCCCTCCGATATTCCTAGAGACAGCAGCAGAGGTAGGTTGCTAATAGCACTGCAAACTTTGTAACAGGGTTACAGTGGAGAAAGGGAGCAAATCCACATCAACTTTCTTGGCAGCGTTTTCTGATGGATTTTTTTTTTCCCCTCGTCTGTCTTCTCACTCTGTACAGCTCTATTTCTGTGGCCATATATGCACACCATATATCTTGCCTTTTGTGGATTTAACCTTTCATCCCTCCTAGTTAGGCTCCAACTGATACTGCCTTGAGGAGCCTGCTCTGCTCGCGGCCCTGATGGAGTTTGCACCAGCCATCACCACTCATTCTTTGGTCACCGCACTTTTGGTCTGCCACTCCCCACACACCCTTTTGTGACAAATCCTGCATCATATCCAGTGGTGTAACGTGCTGGTGCTGGCTTTGCGGGTCATGGGGTGCAGCAGCCTCATGGCTGACAGGGTGTGGGAGAAAACAATGTGCTCTGTTCAGGACCATGAAACTCGTTGAGGAGAAGCTGTTTACAGGACAAATTCCCCGTCTTCTTGTAGTGCTGTTTGGGTTGTTATTATTGCTGTCTTTTTTTTTTCCCCCAAAGGGCAGATCAAGCTCTATTAGTGCAATAAGCAAAGCCTCACCTTGCCTTTTTTAAAGTCTGATAAATTCACTGAGATGGAGAGCTGTGGTGGAGTGCCTGGTTATTGGATGGGGGCAGCTGGTGGGACCTGGCATCCATCCACTTCGTGATCAATGCAGGGCGCTTGGGGTTACTAATCAGGTGGGACTCACTGGTAATTCCTGCCCTGAGTCACTTTCTGCATAGGGTTTCAAAATCCTTCCCAGGCATTAATTAGTTCCAGCATGTCTCCCTGCCCTTGTGGTTTTCTAGGGTGGTTGTCTGGGTACACAGGGACCTAGAGAAGTTAATTTGTCCTCCTGGCTCTTATTGACTCCACGGGAATTGTAGTGGCTCAGCCCTCTTGAAAATCACGCTGCTGGAGACTCCCCTACAGGGAGGCAGAGTGCTGCAGGAATATACAGCCTACAGGAACGCATGGCCCACGGTACTGACAGCCCTCTCCCCTGCCTCCTGCTCACCCAGGCCTTTTGCTTTGCTTTGGTTTGGAAGGGGGAAAAAGAGGGAAAAAAAAAAAAGACATGGAAATTAATAACTTAATTGCATTAAGAGGAACTGATGCACGGGATTAGTTGCAAGTAAATTCCCAAGCTGATATGTGAGGAGTACATGGAGCAGCGATGTTTCACGAGCATGTCAGCTCCTGCTGGTGCATGTGCAAGGCTGGAGCTGCACAGCCCTGTGTGATGGTAATGAGGGAGCTGGAGGGTGCAGGTGACAACCCCTTGGTCACTGCATTTCCTTCACGTGGTGAATCCATGTCTGACTGACTGAGAAGTGAGCTGGCTGTGTAGCAGAGCCCTGCCACAGTGAGGGGCTTGTGAGCGGTCTCAGCTCTAGGACTTGGGGCCAGCATCGAGTGCAGAAGGGGTAGGAAGATGTATTTATGGTTGGATTTAGGATTTTTAATGTTTTTTTCATTCTCTTGTGCATGCTGGCTTGCTTGCTCCATCTGATGGATGGCTGAAGCACAGTTGACAGCTAAAAGTGGGTCCTTTGTGGGCTGGATTGTTGGAGAAAGGCTATGGAGGAAAAGTTTCTTTTATTTAATAAGTGACCTAACAAGATGCAGTTGACTCGCGCCAGTGTTTGCGATGCAACAGCTCCTTCTTGACTGCATTCAAATGCAGCAGAGGGATGGCTCCCAGGACATGACTAGCACTGCCTGGGGCACTGCACCCTCACTGCCTGCTCCAAGTGCTCATTGGGCCTCAATGCAAAAAGGCGCTTGCCAGCTTTGCACTTGCATGGCTCGTAGCAGCCTGCATTTCCTTCTGCATCATTACCATTAAGGAATATTCAGCACCTGGAGCTCAGATGACAGCCTCCAGATATTAAATCCCTGTCAGTTTTATAGCAGCAGAGCCACTTAACAGATTAAATAACTGTATCCTGCAAAAATTCAGATCTGAACAATTAAGGGATTGAAGTGCCAAATCTGTCACAAACAAGAAGGTAGAACAGAGAGACTTGTGCGCACTGGGCTCAGCTGGTGGCTTGGGTAGGTACAGGATGGAGGAGAAGGGGAAAGTTATGCTGTGCTCTGCAGGTGAAAGCCCACCCTGAAATCTTCAGGAGCAACCCCAGGCTTTCCAGGATGCCAAAGGTGTTGATGTACTTATGGTGCAGGAGATGTGGTAGAATCCATTTTCTGTTTCCTGCCTGTATTTTTAGCAATAGATGTGGAAATATAACCACAACATGCACAGGCTGCTCCCATGTCTGTGGGACCAGCTGGAGGTATGAGGCAGGTCCGTGGCATAGACAGACGATTACTTTCTTTCTGGTGGGCTTGCAAGATGGGTTTCCTCAGCCTCTTCTTTTTGCAAATGACAGTGTCCTTGTAGAGCCCATGCAAGGTGAGAAGTCCTGTCAAAGCTAGCACAGCACAGCCATCTCAGTGAATAAACCAGCCATGGACCAATGGCGTGGAGTGAGGGCTGTATGTCTCGTTTATTTCATGTACTGCCGGGGCATCAGTGCACTGTGAGATATCTGTGAAGCAATAGGCAGTAAATGAAAGCCCTGTTAATTTTTCAACAGGTAATGAAAACCCTGTTAATTTTTCAACTCACTGTGAGAGTTGGGCAGAGCCGGCTCACCGCGTGGCCGGTTCAAAATGGCAGGAAGCTGCATATAACCCACCCGTAGCCGCTGACCAGGAGGGCTGCAAACGGGGATAGGGACAGGGCAGTTTGTGTGGCAGTTCTTGAGGAAGGGCAGCATGCTCCATCACTCTGTCAGTAGGCAGTCTGCTCTGCCCACCTGCTCTGCTCACCAGCAAGCATTGGCTGCAGCCCTGACGGCCCCCCAGCCAAGGGCAATGGATTAAACAATGTTCTTTCAGGTGTGTGGCAGTGAGGAGGTGCAGATATAGTGACCACCTGGCAGAAAGCCATACCCTTCACTTCTGTTCCTCCAGCACATGGTAGGACTAATGCAACCAGACATTCATGTGACCACCCAGCTCTCAGTCTGTGGGGTGTGCCTGGCCCTACTCCCTGAGATGGAGCATGTGAGCCTGTGTGACAGGCACTCCTGTGTGAGGTGTGCCCAGGTAGATTAACTGCTCTGCCTGGTGGCTAAGCTTCAGGAAGAGGTGGGGAGACTGAGAAATCAATGGAGTTGTGCTCTGCCTGTTGTCCCTCAGCAAGGGTTGGGTTCGTGCATGGTGTGCTAGAGCCAATAAGCACACTGAGTTCAGGTCTGCTAATTAAAACTTAATTTCAAGTCTGCGTAGAATCAGGTGCCAGGTGATAATTCGCAAAGCAAGTATACCCCGAGTTGGGTGTCAGGCCTTTTATACAGTTTAAGAAGCGGGCATAGACAGGTGTAGAATCACTCATTGGTTGTTTTTGGTTACATAACTTACTCAGTAACACACATGCGTGAGTTAGGTGCCAGCTCATTAACCTAAGGCAGTCGCTCATTATCATGTCAGATCTCCACCCAGGGGTGTGTATTTTATCATTTTTATCAATTATAAATTACTCTAGAGCATCCTTGCTTCTTCTTTTGTGCTGACATTAGCACATACTTGTGATTAGACAGTTATGCTTCCTTGTCCTTGCATTGTTTCACTGTAACTTTTCGTCCTGGGTTGTCTACATGCCTTCCCTGGTACACACGTGCCAACCTAGCACGACCACTACTGAGGCAGGCCTGGCATCTGATTTGTATCAGGATAAAGGCAGCAACTTGAGGGATACTGAGGAGTGGAAGCAAGGAAGTTACTGCTCAGAGCCAGAAGAGGAGCCCCTGTCTGCCCACTCAGCTTCCATTACTGAATAGGTACGAGGCTGTGGATGTGGCAGATGAGGGACGTGAAAAGAGGGTAGAAGAAGCATCCGTGCAAGTTCTCCCTCCAAGGTCAGATCAACCAAGGCCTCGTAGCAAGTGCAGCATCAAGACCAGTGCTGTGAAGAAGCAGCGGCAAGTTGTAGCCATAGGCGGCTCCCTCCTCAAGGGAATGGAGGCTCCCATCCGCAGGCCAGACCCTCTTCAGCGAGAAGTTTGCTGCCTCCCCAGGGCTCAGATCAGGGATGTTACCAGTAAGCTTTTGAGCATAATACAACCTTTGGACTATTACCTACTCCTTCTCTTTCAAGTGGATACCAACGGCATAGCTACAGGAAGCCTGAGGTCTATCAAAAGAGATTTCAGGGCCCTAGGGAGGCAACTAAAGGACTCAGGACCTCAATCCTCCCAGTAATGGGGAGAGACGGGGAAAGAAATGGGTGAGCTCAAGTCTGCTCAATGCCTGTCTCCAAGAGTTGGGCCTCCACCAGAATTTTGGGTTTTATAATCATGGAAGAGTCTTTGAGATGAGAGGTCTGCTGGGACCTGATGGGACAGGCCCACCTGTCTTGATGGAGGAAACGTTTCTTGGCTTGTAGCCTGGTGAGACAGATTGAGAGGGCTTTAAACTAGGATCGATGTGGGAGGGCAATACCATAAGGAACACTGAGGTTAAGTCAAGGGAAGATACAGCACTGTCTGAGAGTGGCAAGGCTAATGAGAGCATCTATGCTGCTCATGATGCCCCATGCCTGTCAGTGTTCAAGAGGCATTTGGGCAATGACTTCATTAATATGCTTTAACTTTTGGTTAGCCCTGAAGTGGTCTGGCAAATGGACTAGATTTGAAGGTCCCTTCCAACCATTCTCTTCCATTCTGTTCTATTCTAATTGCAATGCATGAGTTTTGCCCCCATTACATTCTGCTAGAGCTCCATGTTGCAGCTGTGACTGATGGGGACACAAGTATTTGTTGAACAAGACCTGTTTACTTTCCGAGATGGCAAGCAGCGAGATGTCCATCCAGGCACCTGTCCTGGCTTTGGGCTTTGAAAAGAATCAGAGGGAAGGAGGGAGAGGGTGCAAAGATGATACTGAGTAAATGTCAACAAGCATGTGTCTTGTTGGCAAAAGCTGTTGAGAATCAGAAGAGGAAAAATACTTTTTATCCTGCTCTGGAAGGATAGAAAGAGTGTGAAAAGTGCTGCTGGTGCTCTCCAAAGGCCCTGAACAGGGGTCATGGAGTCCTTGGGGACACCTAGGGATGGGCTCAACAGGAAAAAAAGGGTCCTTTAAAGTCAGTCTTTAAAGCCAGGCTGTTTTCTCCTCCTTGCTCCTCCTTTCCATGATAAGAGAATTTCCTCCTGATTTATTTGAATGTAATCAGGGCCCAGGGACTGTTTTAGCAAGGTTTGCTTATCCTGCTCTTCCCAGATGTCTCTTTTTCCCAGGTCTGTGGTATGATCTGTGCCTCCATGCAGTCGAGGGGAGCTGGACATGCAAGGTGGCTGCAGGGCGAGGGTTATAGATGGCAATACTGAGTCTGGGGGTCATGCCATAGTATTGGGACTAGAGGTTTTCTTTTTCTCCTGAAGCTCAGTAGTTAGGCATAAAGTCCCGAGCAGAGTACGTCAGGGATGGTCTGTTGAGCTACTTTTGCAGGCATGCAAAAGGGGGAGCATGAGCCAGGCCAGCACAGGATGGTGCTGGGAGCACCAGAGTTGCAAATACCGCAGTCTTATAAGCCCATACGAGTGCAGCATTATTGTCCTGACAAATCCACAAGTAGCTGAATATGGATTTTGAGCCAAGCATTTTTCTGGGATTAGGGGATGTGCACAATTTTTGCTCAGTAAATAAGGGGACAGTGTCTTCCCGGAGAGTGGGCAGGCAGTGTGAACTGCAGTGATTTGCAGAAGGTGCTGGCAGCACTGAGCATTGGCTTTCGGATCCCATGCTCATTCTCCCAAAGGACAGCCTCTGAAATATACAGCCACCACACAGCCTGGAGTCACCCCTCACCTGGCAAAATCAATGGGACCAAGTTCTCCACTTGCTGAGGAAAGCTGGTGCTTGGTGTGGTGTCAGTGTGCCTGAGCAGTGCTGGAGTGCTCTGCATGTGAGGGACTGGGCTCCTCTTTTTTTGTCATTTTAGTTCTTTTTTAAATCACCCCAGCCTTCCCTTTGGGTACATGTGTAACTACACATATGAGCTCTGTGGATGATATTGGAGCTGGCAGCAAACACAGCCAATGGGGTGTCAATGTGACACTTTTGCATGCCTGTGCATGAGCTCTGTTATCTTTGCCAATGGAAAAGCAAGTTTGGGAGAAGTCATAGAAATGCAAAAGCAACCTATTGCAGCTGTGAGAAGCACTATTATAGCCAATTCCCTTCCACTAGGGTAGCTGAGCATTTGGTGCAGTAAAACTGATTACGGAGATGGATCTGTGGAGAAAGCAAAAGTCAGTTCTGTTTAAGAAAGACGTTTGCATGAAGTGGTAATTATATGTAACTTAACAACAAAGGGTGCACTAGATTGACTGTTAGTTAGAGCAGCTCTGGCACTGGCTGTTTCTTGCTGGCTTCCTCCTGTTTAAAGAAGGAAGGGGTGAGGCCCAGATGATAGTCAGTGGGTTTTTCTCTCAATCCACTTTCTTGTGCAATGAAAAAGCCATTTTCTCCCCTTTCTCTCACAGTGAAATGCTCAGATTTTGCTAGCAGCACTTAGCACAGTTGCTTACTAAGCTGCAATTAAATTGATTTCCCACCCCCCTTCCCCTCCTTGCTTCCATTGTCTCAGCAGGAGTTGGTGCTGTAGGAAGAGTGAGCCAAGGAGGAGGTCTCAGGCCCCATCCTCTGCTGCTGTAATCAGCACTGCTCCACTCCCTGTATGTATTCCCATACGAGCCACATGGTTGTGGCACGCTCCCAGGTCATACTTGGAAAACCTCTCCTGCAGCTGGGGGTAGCTAGAGAGGTAGGTTTATCCCTGTAGTTGCTGCTGTGCTGGGAAAGTAGTACTAATGGTTTGCCTTTCATCCTGCTATTTCGAAGCTCCTTATAAGCTGTGCTGCAGCCCTTAAGGAGCATGTGGGCTTGGAGTGCTGGGGCAGAGGACTGATGCCTGGGGCACAGGCAGAAATTAGTAATCAGAGAATCATAGAATATCCTGAGTTGGAAAGGACCCACAAGGGTCATCGAGTCCAACTCCTGGCTCCACACAGGACCACCCAAAAATCAAACCATATGTCTGAGAGTATTGTCCAAACTCTTCTTGAACTCTGGCAGGCTTGGTGCCGTGACCACTTCCCTGGGTAGACTGTTCCAGTGCCCAGCCACCTGCTCGTTTAAGAACCTTTTCTGAATATCCAGTCTGAACCTCCCCTGACTCAGCTTCATGCCATTCCCTCAGGTCCTATCACTGTTCACCACAGAGAAGAGATCAGTGTGTCCCCCTCTGCTCCCTCTCATGAGGAAGCTGTAGGCTGCCATGAGGTCTTCCCTCAGTCTCCTCTTCTCTAGGCTGAACAAACTGCAGGTTACTTCAACTAGTCCTCACGTGTCTTCCCCTCTAGACTCTTCACTATCTTCATAGCCCTCCTTTGGACACTCTGTAGGAGTTTTATGTCCTTCTTATATTGTGGCGCGCAAAACTGCACACAGTACTCAAGGTGAGGCCGCACCAGCACAGAGTAGAGCAGGACAATCACTTCCCTTGACCAGCTAGCAATGCTGTGCTTGATACACTCCAGGATTTCCTGCAAAGAAACTCAGGCTCCGGCTGTACGATATTATTTGGAGGAGCAAGTGAGCTAATGATTGCATCTTGTTTCGGAAAGGACAGCAGCAAGAGCAGGAAATGTAGTGCCAGAAGACAATTGATTCAGAAACAAAACCAGTTCATTTTCAGATCAGGCTAACAGACAAGGGAAAGACTAATTTTTATTTTTCTTCCCCCCACCCCCCCCACCCCTCGATTTCAAGTATGACTGAGGGTTTCAGTCTCTCTCCTCAGTTTT
This sequence comes from Chauna torquata, assembly GCA_013399475.1. Lineage (NCBI taxonomy): Eukaryota > Metazoa > Chordata > Aves > Anseriformes > Anhimidae > Chauna > Chauna torquata. Next base: position 52,919 of record VXAL01010212.1, on the reverse strand, counting down.
CTGTTGGCAATGACAAAAATAAACCTGATTGGAAAGTGATACAAGGAGAGTGGGGCTCATGCACTGCAAAGCTAATGGACTCTGAAATAAATCACTTTCTATTCTCTAAACATTGTTCGCAGAACCGAGGAAATAGAGACAGATAATTATTATTGTTTTGAAGCCACTGAAGGAATACATTGAAAGGATGTAATTTGGCCTAAGCAGGGAGAGTAAGGCCACTTTGTCCTGGCTTTCTGAATAGTTTTGTCTGCATTTAGACACACACCATTTCCATCTCAAGGACTACTGCTGGCATCAGACACAAACACACCTCATAATACATTACTGAGGTGCATGCCTGGCAAATAAGAGGAAAGTGTATTCAGCCGTGCAGGCATCAACTGCAGCTCCCTTGTGCTGAGGAGGATTTGTATAGATCTTTTCTTTTTTGTGCATTTAATTTTTAGTTAATTGTGGTTAGGTGTGAGGGAGAAAATATTAGAGTTATAGATGAGAGCAGATGCATGGCTTGTGTCAGTTCTTTTTAATAAAACTTAAAACTTTTTTTTTAAGCATTTTTTCTCTGAGTCAGGGCAATCAACCTGGTAGGTTGATTTGGGATGCTTTGGGATGAAAGCTGCTGCATGTTTGTGGGGTCTATGAGGTATGAGACAACGTGGCTTAGTTTCTGCTATGGAAAAAGTGAAGACCGGTTGTCCCATTGCACTCTCCTGCATGGTGATGGGAGCAGAGCTGGATGATAAAGGAGTGGGAAGGAGTCATTGTGTTTGCAATACCTGCTGCATTTTCCTGGAGCAATAATATTGTGTAATTTGGTTGGAGAGAGACTTGAACACACATTAACCAGCCATCTGGTCCTGTGATGCCAATGAAGCAAACGAGTATCTGTGTAACATTCAGCGCTAAACCACGCACGGTGTGCAGGCTGCACACAGCGCACTCCTCCTAGCATCATGAGATGCTTTGCGGAGCGCTGTCCCATCCCGCTGGAAGACCGACCACTTTAGGCTACCCTGTCTGTCACACTTTGATTTAGGTCCTTGAAGTGGTATATTGTGAATCCTCCCTGATGCAATGATGTCCAAGAGCATCCATGCAGCACGCTGGGTGGCCTCTGCTCTATTTTGAAGCAACTATTTTTATTTTATTTTATTTTATTCCTTACCGCTCCCTGCTGACCCTGGATCCCATTACTGGGGGACAACATTGTTCACTTCTACACAGACTTTTCTGTCATGCTCACTGCTCTGACAGCTGAGAGCTTCATGAGCAGTAATAAATTGTATTTGCACAGCTTCCTGGGTAAATAAGAGTGTGCATTCCCCTTGCAGAGATGGTGCGTGGAGGGTTTGGCCAGCGCTAGATACTATGGGAAGATCAAGCCTACAAACAGCCTGAGATCTGCTGAGACTTCACTGTTTTGGACTGAGGAAGGAAGCATTGTGCTTTTGTGCAGAATCAGATTTACCTAAGACTTCTTGCTTTGCCAAGTTTGGTGATATTCTTGGAGCAAGAGTAAAATATCCAAGTCCAATAGAGAGGAGAGGAGAGGCTGCCCAGTGTGCTATCCCTTATTTGACAGAAAAGATTATTCTGCTTCAATTAATTTTATATCAATATCAGCTAAGTAATTAAAGGTGTGAACGATATGCGAGAGAGTTACTTCCTTTCTGTCTTGTGCCCAGGCTATGCAGAGATAATAGTGGATAAGAGACCCAGGCATGCAGGAGTGAGGCCAGCCAAAACGTCTGTATGCCATCTGACAGCTGATCAATGCAGTTTCTGTACATAAACATGAACTGGAACTGGGATCCATGATTTTTGGTGTATGCAAGCATCTGGATCTCCCAGTATTAGTAGAGGTTTGGTGCCTTGGACAAGCCAGCATCTCTCTTCCTGAATGCAGGATTAGATCTCAAGATGTTTTCCCATCTTGGAGGAGCTGGCAGCCTTTGTTGTATTAGAAAGATAAAGCAGAGCAACTCCCACTTTTTTCCTAATTTCCAGAAAATGTATTTCAAGACCTTAGGCCATGAGTGGCTGTACCTCCTAACTGTGGGAAATTTTTCAGAATGATATTCATCCAATGAAAAAATAAAAACTTGAAAGAATAAAAGTTAATTAGGGGTATTTTTCCTTTGAGAGCAGACTAATGTTTGACCTGAAAAACGTATCTGTTTCTGAGTAGCAGGTACATTCATACATTGCTCAGAACTGCCCCCCCCATCCTCCCAGTCCTTTTTCTGTGTATTACACATAGGTACAGGGATGCAGAAATGAATTTGTTGAAGGTTTCAATGCTTCTGCTGTGTTAGAGGACCCAAGCTCCACTTGGATGCTGCATTAAGAAGCCCTGTGAAGCTTTATCATCTGGCGGCTGGGGCTAGTGCCCACGGTCGGTTGGGGCTAGTGCCGGTGGTTGTGCTCACTGGCTGTGCTCTTGCATGAGAGCCACAGTGTGATTACAAAGGCTGTTAAGTGCCCTTAATATTCATGCTGGTAGAGACTGCTCCTGCAGGCTCTGCCGTCTGCTACTGTTTGCAATAGTGTTACACTGATGATTAAATTGCCAGTGCTACACTGCATAACATAGGAGGCACCTCCAGCCAGGAAGTTCAAAGGCAGCATTAAATCTCTCCCATTTGCACATCTCCTTTTTTTCTGGGTATCTTAAGTGACAGTGTTTTTTCAGCAAACATGATATGCAGGGGAAGGATTCAGAGCCATGAAATGAGATGGGAAACGAACTCCTTGCAGAGAGGTTAAGAGCATGTTTGCTACAAAGGAAAGGAGCTGGGGAAGAGGTCAAAGTAACAAACATGTAGCATGGTGCCGCTGTGCAGTGTCTCCTACTCTTTTCAGATGGCAAGGACACTTGGAGTGGCTCTGAGGATGTGCCAGAGAGAGCAAAATTGAAAACAGGGAGCTGCATATAGTTCTTTTGGTGCTTGGGGTCAGGCCTGGATTGCATCTGCTGCAAAGCAGTGGGCTGAGCAAGGGATATACTGATATATGTAGGTGGTAGTGCAGCACATGGGGGGAGTGGCATGAGGTGTGATGGCAATGGCTTGATAAGGCTTTTTGAGCTGAAGGCAGCAGTAGATTATCATGAAAGTGCCCCAGTCCACCACAAACTCTCTGGGAGGATGCTGCTTCACATTTTTTTTTCCCTCTGCAGGTTGCTTGGTATTGGCTATGGGGAGCATCCCTTCCCCATCATGCCCACACCGTTGAAGGCTTGACACCTCCACAAATCACTTGTGTCCCTGGCTTTCTTTCAAGGGGTCTGGGTGAGACGAGCCCTGACAGGGTGATCATTAACAAACCTGTTAGTTAATCACTCACCTGTTGGTTTTGGTTAGAGCGAGCAGTGTGAGGAAATGCCTAGCTGCATGCTGGTGGGAGGCTTTGCTTGAGGCTCGCTGAGCCTCCGCTAATTTTTGAGCTGGTCATGCTGTTGTGCTGTTCATAAGGAGATGGAGAGATAAAGAGGTGTGTAGCAAGCATGGTCCCAGTTGGTCCCAGCTGCTGCCTGGCTGGTGTGGAGGTGGCAGAGGGACTTGTGTGATATACCCAGAAGGTGAGTGCCCTTCTCAACAGCCCTCCCCAGGATGTATGGTGTCCACATGTCAGGAAGAAACCACCCGTCTTCCAGGAACTTCCTGCAGGATGTCTGTCTCTCTGCCCTGCTGGTGCTCTTGAGTTGTGGGACAGTCTTTTGCCCTGTCCCTGCCCCTTGTCCTGAGAGTCTCCACAGCTGGTCCCTGTTTGCAGTGGCCTTTTTGCATCACTTTTTCATGTGTCCCATGATGGAGGGAGTAAATCAACTTGTGGAGACAAATGATGGCTGTAATGTGAATTGAGGGGGATCAGATTTTTAAAAATAATAAAAAAAAAAAAACTCAACAATGGCTGGGCCATGAAATGAAGCATTTCCCTCACCAAAGCCCCTCAGCACCCCACTTCCTCCCCACGTGCAGGAACAAGCTAGTGGCAGCAGGAGATCCAGCTGAATGCCCGTATCTGCAGCTTGTGCCAAAATATGGAATTGGGTAGAGGGCACTAAATGGAGCTAAATCCTAGGCCAATATACAGTCTCGCTGTCTACAGCTGTGGGAAGGGTTTGATCTCAGATACTATTGCTTGAATGCGTCCACAGTTCTTAAGGTTGTAACCTCTCCTTTTTTTGCCTGGCTTAGCTGGGTTTTATTTATTTATCTTTTAAAGCAAGTGCATGCTGGTGAAAGTCCAATAGCTACCAAAGCTTAAGTCTCCTATTGATTTTTCATCCTAGGAAAACAGGTGGCAAAAAAAGTCTCATGACTCAGAAAGGTCTCTCACCAGCAAAAATTGGGAAAAAGCATGACTTGTAAGGAAGCTGCCTGTGGCTAACCAGTGTAGTAGGCATCTTCTGAAGCAACTGGTGTCAGAGGTGAGGTATGGAACCAGGCATCTGGTCTGTGGGCTCTGGGTGATTTGCTGTCTGAGGCTGGGTATGGAAGAGCAGCAGTGTCACTGTGAGCTGTGCCCTTGGCAGCGGAGTCTTGTTTTGCAGGAAGGAAGGATGAAGAAAAGCCTCTGTAGCTGAAGGAGGAGGTGAAAGAGGGTAGGACAAAACTCAGTCCTGTGAATCTGGCCTCCAACAACCAGGACATCACAGTGAGTGCCTGTGAACTCCTGCCATGAGGCGTGGGTTCTGTCATGACTGAGAGCACTCAGGAGCTGTTCTTGCTGAAGCAGAGCTACATCTGCCTGGAGACCTCCAGCTGCCAGAGACAAGACAGATTGCTGCAGATGTACAAAGGGCTTGGGTGTAAATTTTTCCTCTCTATCCCAATTTATGTTCTGGATAATTATAGGCTGCATGGAAAATTATTCCTGGTGGCAATGTCATGGCCTTGAGAAGAGATGGGGGACCTCAAAGCTGGGCTTTATGCTGCCTCAGAACCTGTACTCTCTGTGAGGGGAGAACAAAATCCTGTTGGTTTCACTGACAGTGAATGGCACTGTGACTCCATTTCCAGACAGACAATATCTAGATGAAGAGGTGGGCATTAAATATCTTACCTGTTACTGTTCGGAAACAGTTCCTACCTGTGTCTGAGCAGAATACAACTGCATACAGCAGGATTGTTGAGTACATCCCCTTCCAGCTATTGGGTTAACAAAATCATTAGGAACCGGATAACATAAGAGGCTGGCATTATAACGTTTCAACAGCCCATTAAATAGATCTGATCATTTTTGTGCAATGCTTTCTAAAAGCAAAAAACAAACAAACAAAAAAACCCTGCCTTGTAGTTGTAACTTTGTGTCCACTTTTTAGAAAGTGATGATTTACAAATCTGTTCCTAAACAAAAAAGTTGCATACAATTAAAAAATGCCCTATAAGCTGCAGCTGTCTGCAGTATCATACAGATACAGGAGTATCTGTATACTCCTCCCCATGCTGCTGACAATTTCGGGATATTACTCCCCTCCATCCATCCTGGCTAGGTGGAGGATGGAGCATCTTCTCCCACCCACAGGACTGCTCCAAGCCTGTCCCCAGCCTGACCCCAGCTGCCTTGGTGATGGGATGCAGTGGCCCTTTATACTTTACCCTTGTGTGGAACTTGAGCAGCTGACAGCCAGGTGGTTTCAGAAACAGCTGTTTCAATGGGCAGCAAGTAGCTCACCTTCCAGTGTCATTACTGGTCTCTCTCAGGTTATTACAAATGGCAGTTTGCTGTTAATGTAACTTCCTTTTTTTTTGTCTTCCTTATTTAAGCTTTCTTTTGTTTTTCATTCCATTTTGGCAGTGAAGCTGCTTTGATTTTCATTGACAGACAGTTTTACTTTTCAATTTCAACTCCTGCAGCATGATGTTACATTTGTTTTGCAGAATGTGAGGACTTTGCAGTTAAAAACAAAACAAAGCCATGCTCATTGAAGCAAGGCAAGAAGATCAACAGGTTAAGGTTTCTGGTAGTATTAGGTTTTCTAAAGGCCAATATGTTGCAAATTTGGTGCTTGAGATTGAGCACAGCTACCCTGGGAGGTGAGGGGATGCTTTAGGGAGCGCCTGCAGCAGTTAATGTACCTTGGGGAGCAGAGGGGCATCCTGGTGCTTCTGGGGGCTTCATCAGCGGGCATGTTGGTCTCTGCTTGGGAAAAAATCCATGATGTTTTACCAGACTCTCTAGAACAGGCAAAATAATACAAAATCTTTCAATCTCTGGAGACATACCTTCCACTTTCAGGAATTTCCCACTGTAGAAAATCTTAAAGTGGTTTCATTCTGTTTGAAGTGGTGATAAATGCAGCAGACTTGAAAGCCATGTTGGTAGAAATTTCCATCCCAGGCGGAGTCTCTCCCAGCCTTTGGGTGCTCATTGCCGCAAGGTATTGCAGAGTCAGTCTTGAACGTTCTGGAATGGTTGGTACCCAAGTGGGTCAGAGATGCTGGGAATCCTCATACCCAGCTTCTGCTAGGTGCTGAAGAGCCTTTCTCCTTGTATTTTATGCATCTGTGTATATTGCAGTGTGGTACTGGAGCAGTCTGTACTATTAGCAGGTACGAGATGTGATGTTGTATTATGGGTAAATGCCATGGGGCTACTTTACTGGTGCAAGGTGGAGGCAGCTGAGCCTATCAATGGTGTAATCTCAGGTGCTGGATGTTGTTTAGGGTGCTGATGCTGCTGTTATCCAGCCTCCAGATCAAAGAGACACAAGTGTAGCTGAAAGTCATTTGTCTTCTACTGCAGGGCTGCCAGGTCACCCCTGCCTCGAAGCTGACCTTGTTGCAGTGGAGATCCTGAGAGTGCTACTCGAGAAAGAGGGCAGGACCTTTACTTTTCAGGGTGGAAGAAAGGAGAGAGATGTTACTAGATGAGTCTGAGTGAGGAGGGATGGGATGGAAAGAGCATTGAAGCATGGAGGGGGGTATGTTCCCATCTTTTTTTTTTTTTAATGCATCTTTTTATCCATCTTTGTTTTTATATGCATATGTATGTATTTCATTTCCCTTGAGAAAAACAAGTATTTCAAGGAAAGCAGAGCCTGTAATGGATGAAGAAGAAAGTGGTCTTGGAATAAATCTGTCATTTTCTGTTGAAGCTTCAGTGGAAAAAGTGAGCTCAGCCCCGCTAACAGCTGCAAAGCTCCTAAGAGCAGCTCTTTTCCCCCAACTCAATAGACTGTCTCTAGCTGCTCGCCTGCTCTGCCTGGGGACCACTAAAAGCCTTTGTAAGCCAGATCAGTTCTGATCTCTCAAAAGTGCTGTAGATGCTTCAAGCTTGCCCTTTCTGCTTTGTGTGATTTAGGAGTCCAGAGGAGCCTGGGAGCCAGCATTGAGCCCTGAGCTGTGTTTGGGGTGGGTGAATGGAGCTTTCAATGGCAGGGCTTGGCTTGTGGCGATAACATCATGGCCGTGACATCTGCAGCATAAATTTCAGCCTGTCCCAAGGTTGTTAAGTCTATCTGGAGGTGGGATTTTTCCTCTCTTGCAGTTTGCTCTCACTGAGGCTGTGATGTGCTTTGCACTGGGGATGCTCAGGCTGCGAGAATCAGTCCTCCCCACCTCATTCGTTTATAACTGTGGGAAGAAAAAACAAAAAAGCTGTGTTTCAGGGAGAGATAAGGGAATAGTTCAAACAAATGACCACAGCAAACATTCAGGGCAATTTATGGTATCACAATTTGTTTGCCAGGCTAGCAAGTGGCATGTGGAAAAAAAAATCAGGCTGTGCTTGGGACAATTTTTTTCCCCTCCTTTTTCTCCAATCAATCCTTCATTAAATAACTAGGGCCAGTACAAAGGCTCAAAGCCTCTCTCAGCTCATGGTGGTGCTGGGGCAGCTCCCTGTTCCAGCCCGGCTCCTCGTTGAGGGGAAGTGTGGCCAGGGAGCAAGGCAAAAGATTGCTTTGCAAACTGCTTTCCCCGCTTTATGGGTTAAAGCAGCTTGGTGGTACCTGTGTAAAGCTGCAACAAGAACTGTGCTCAAAGCAGGGCTAAAATCCTTTTCTTTTGCCTTTCAATTACTTGATTTATTTTCTATATTTAACATTTGCTCTTCATGAATCAACTGACTTTTTTTGTAATATTTTCTGCTGAAATATTTATTTGTGCTAGCAGAGGGAATGTTTTAAAATGAGCCTTGCAGAGCTCTTCATAGATGTCCTTAGTGCCTTCTTCAGGCTTCTCCTTGTATGGCTGGAGTGATTGCTCACCTCCGATGTCCCTCATGCTTTCACTGTTGCTTCTGATAGAGCCAGCTCTTCAAAACGTTATGTCAAAGAATGAAGAAGAATTTCGTTCCCTGTGTTCACCATCACCACTTACGTCTCTGGAATTAAGGAGCTGGTGATGTTAACCTGGTGCTGGTGGCAGACCCCTGGGTGTGGTGGAGCCCCATCCCATCCTGTAGGGGTCTGGGGAGCTGTGCTGTGGCTATGGCTCCCATCTTCATTGCTGGTGCTGCACAGGGGGTGAGAGATGAGCCAAAGCCAGTCAGCTGCATCTGAGGTATGCTCCTGGAAGCAGCATTTCCCCCCACTAAACACTGCATGGTTTTGTTTTCCCCTCTCGGCTTGGAGGAGCATCTTGTCCTGATATGCCTTGTTCCTGCAGTGCTGGTACACTTTAGCATCCGGCATTTGTATTTTAGAATGAGGCTTTTGCTGAAGGCCTGCTTGTCTTTTTGCAGTCAATTAAGCAGCAAGGCAAAGGACAGGGTTGTTAGCAGCCTCTCCCAGGAGACTAGTGTCTGAACTTGCCTGTGCTGACCCACTCTGGCCCCCAGCGCAAACAGCAAAACAGCAGTGCCTGGGGTGCCCTAGAGCTTGTGCCCTGCACAGCTGTTCTGGGGCCCAAAAATGAGAATGGAGGGGCAAGGGGAGAGGGTTAGCATGGTGGGAATGCATGGTGCATCCTGAATGCTGTTTTGGAGAGAGTGCCATGATGTTGGGAATGGTGCAGAGGGATGAGCAAGAGTTTGGGGTGGTTTTTCTGTGAGAAGATGACTTGGGCTCCTTAATCGGGAAGAGAGGAGGGAAGGTGGGAGGACGTTGGAGATCTGGAAAATCATGAATGTGAGAGAAAGGGTGGGTAGGAACTATCTCCTCCCTCTTCCCATACAGAAGCTGGGGTTATCAAAAGAAACTAGCAGGGTGCAGGTTCAATGCAAATCAACCCAGGGTATTTGAGGTGCTGCTTGTGACAGTATCTTCTGGATGCTGAAAGCTTGTGTGGTTCAGTGGTGACTGACATGCATAGAAGAAGGGTCCATGCAGGCACTAAATGCAGTGATGCAAGTGTGCTGCCTGTGCATGGCCAGCATCATGCCATTCTTATCCTCAGTAAACCCTCTCCCAGCTATGGCAGTCCTGGATGGGGACCCAAGCCCTCATCCCCTACCCCCTTGTCACTGTGCTCCCCTGTATGGGCTGGCTGTGTTATGTGGTGGCCATCACCTGTGAAATACCAACCCATGGTTGTTACCAATGCTTGCCAGGCAGGGAGCCCAGCAGGAGGTCAGAAGTTGGCAGAGAAGGGGCAGCCTTTTAAAATAACTTCTTTCCTTCTGTAATTTTTTTTTTTTTTTTCTTTCCCTGCTCCTCCGAACACCATGCTCTCCAGCTGAGTGGTTTTAGAGCAGGGTAGCTAACTCAATGTAACTGCAGTCTCTGCGTGTGCCTGGATGGGATAAGACCCCTGCCAAAGTAGGGAGCTTGGCAGATGTTGGAGCCCCCCATATGGGAGCTGCCATAGGGAGTAGGGTCCCCGACATCCCCTTCAGCTGTGGCCTCAACCTGCCGCTGGGCACGGCTGCCAGGATTGCACCCCTGCTGCTGTGTGCATCCTTCTTCAGAGCATTAAGTGGTCTTAGAGCCACCTTACAGGCGTCTGTACCAGAGCACAGACCATGAGCCTTGCTGGATATGGCTATGATCACACGTAGCACTTCCTTCATCTCTCTCATTGATGAGCCTTTGAGCACTTCGCAAAAATTAATTCAGCATGACTCTCTAAGTGAGCATTATTGCCCTTGTTTTAAAGCAGACATAAAAGTTGCTGGCAGACCAAGAGAAGGAAGCCTCTGCAATACAGATGTCCGCCAGCTCCCAACCAAGCTAGCAAAAGCCACCATCACAATTTTCATTTCTGTTCAGATGTTGTTCCTTTAACTGCAAAAAGATGGATGCATTCAAATACTCAGTTGTCCCTGGCAGTTTTGAATTAAAACTCTCTCTCTCTCTGTGTAGGAGGAAAAGTCTTGGCTTGTGCAGCTGGCTATTTCTGGTGCATCTCACCAGACATTTGTGTTGGTGTGGGCAGTAACATATGCTGCAGACTGCGGAGGGACCAACACCACAGCCATCTGCACACCCACTCGGCGTTTCAGCTCAGGTGCTGCCCTTCCCAGGGCTGTGCAGAAGATAACGGCCAGGCAGCTAGCAGGGACCTGGCATTATATCCATTGCTCTTCCTTTCCCCATGCTGCCTCCACTCCATGCCTTGCCTGCTGTCCACCTCCTCTGTAAGCCTGTCCAGAGATTAATGCATCTTATTTTCCTCCAGCTGGGAAGACTGGCTTCTCGCTGTTTTGTGGCTGCCGTCAGCGACCTTGTTTGTGATATCTCATGTCTGATCCTGCCTAATCCATGGTGCAGTGCACTGCTGGCGAGGGGTGTGCGTGTCTGTGACAACAAGGTGGATCAAACACACTCAGAAGGGGTTGTGCCCAGCAGCTGTTTTGGTGGTCACTGTTTGGCATTTGAAGGCTGCCCTTGTCTCTCTCTTCTGTTAAGCAGTAATTCTCTATGTCATCAGCACCCAAGGGTGCTGTTTATTACGCCATGTTAGCGAGCAGGTGCCAGTTCTGGAGGGAGCAAAGTCTGTCAACTCATTTCTGGCAGATGGGTAAGCGAGCCCTGGTTGGTAGCACCTCCGTGCTGCTGTGGCCAAGGAGTGGGATGCCTGCCAACCTGCCTCCTAACTGTGCAATGAGAAGTCGAAATCCACATCATGCCTGCAGCTACCACCCGTCCAAGGTTAGTGCTGCTGAAAGCATCAAGAGCCAACAGATTTGAGGGGGTTATTTCTGCCTTGATTTGAACTCTGTTGAAGACTCCTATTGAAATCGCTCAGCTTGCCCATGTGCATGGTGTGTGTCTCCTTGCATCGCGCTAAGAAGAAGTGCAACCTATAGGAGCATTTCGCCGTTTGCATTAAAGTCACAGAAAAGGATGATGTTTTGGGGTTTAAAGCATTGAGATATGTGGTGATGCTTGCTGGCACTGCAGCACAAGGCGGGGAAGTCCTGCAGCATCAGACACGCGTTGGCTGCAGTGTGTAGGGTCGGGCTGGGAGCTGATCCCCACAGCCTCGCCAGGGCAGCCTGGGCGGGGGCCAAGGATGGAGACTTGGTCCCGTGTCAGTCCAAGGGACTTGCACATACCTAAGCAGTAGCTGCCCATCAAGATTTCCAGGCTGTGTTTTCATGTTGGATGACTGCAAAAATCTTGTTCTCCATGTTGCAGAGAAATGTATATGTGTGAGAGAGAATCAAGGCCAAATTGAGGATATTTTTTTCAATAGTAGCAGCAAAGCTCAGTGTCTGGTTGCTGGCTTCTGTCCAGATCCCTATGCTTTTAGGAAGTGTTTTGAGTTTGCTGCACCACATGACTTTATTTTGGATTTTTCTCAATTTCTCTTAATTTTTTGGCTTCTAGATATATGCAGAAATATTGATCACATTCAGATGTTGCCAATGTGCATAGGAAAGGGGGAAGGGAAGGCTGGTCCCATATCTCTGGCCTGTGACACAGCAATGTGTTTTGCACCAGAGTCCTCCCAGGTGCAGGAGCTCCAGTGATGTGCCCTTGGTGGTGACACAGCTATCCTCCAACTGCAGAGATGTGCTGGAAGGCTAGCTAGCATTGATTTCACAGACAGAAATGTCTGAGATGGGTTGCAGGAGGACAAGATGCTTGGGGGTTAGTGTTTGTGCCAGGAAATGGGTGAAGTGGAGGACGTTCAGATGCTGGACAGAGCAGGAGAGCTTTGAGGAAGGGGGCAAGGCAAGGGGAGCAGGTGACTTGGCAAAACAGGCAGTTTCACTGGCCTCTGGCTTGGTGTGCGTCTATTACATCTGTGCTCATGTGCCTGCTTCTCTTTTCTGGAAGGAAAATACTTCTTAATCCTGTCCCTCTAGGAAAGAAGGTGGTTTATGTGGTGGTAGAAGGGGATCTTTGCTCTGGAAGAAGCTGTAGTTTTCCCAGCACTGTCTCCTCCCTCCCTGCAGGGATGATTTTACAGCTGTAGAAGAGTCTATAAGATGGCCAAGCCTCTTCAGGTAACCCCCTGGCACTCCTGGGCTCGGCACGGTCCCTCAGCATTCCTGCAATTCCTGCAGCAGGAGCTGTGTTCATGAGGAGGCAGGAGGCTACCACAGCCCAGGGACAGGGGATGCTCCTCAGGGGAGGTTGGGGGGTGTTTCTAGGATGCTGGAGTCCAGGCTTGCACCTGCAGGGCCAAGAGCGAGGGGAGGTCGTGGACTGTGCCCAGCCCTGGAGACACTGCAGTGGAGCCAGCCTTGGTGTGCCCTGGTGGCTCAGGAGGAAGGCAGGATCTGGCAAAATGCTTCGTATATCTTCTTATGAAATGTCTTGCTCTCGGGTTATTTAACCTTTTATTGTCTGTTTTTTCTTCTCTTTGCCCCCTTCTTTAAGGAAGGTAGGATGGCTTGTATGTGTCATAAAGCAGCGCTTGGCAGACTTTCACCTTTCTTCCCTCAGAAGCCTCTCTATATCAGGTGTGATTTTTGGCAGATAGTTTTGGCTGGCCTGAAGCTGCACTTTTGGGGCAAATCTACCCTAAAATATAGCTCAGGCCTCAACACAAGCTTTGACCCCTAATGCTAACCCCTCGTCATCCTCAAGCTCTTCCTGCTGCAAGGAGCTGGTGTGTCCGGGGTCCCTGCTCCCATGCAGCCGTAGCCCTTGGCACTGTTGCCTCTCAGCAGTCCTTTCTGACCAGGCTTATTTATTTTGTAGCTCACAATACTTTGCTATGGTGCATTCCACACTAGCCAGGATATTTTTCCCTATTACTGAGCTGCAGTGGAAGAAAGTTAGCCTGACATATACTCTCTAAATTTATGCTGCCGTATCTCTGGTGCTGTCACTCAAGTTGCTGCCACCCCCAGGATCTCGCAAACAGTCTGGCAGCAGGTACCCAAGAATCAAAGGTTTAGATCAGTTCTTGCTGTCACAAATGTTTTATATCCAAATCCTCCTTGAAGAGAGTTCTGGGGAGGATGGGCTGTTGGTGGTGGTACATTTGTCCTGTAACACGGTGGCAGTGACTTGAGCTTCATCTGCCTCCACCTGCACATTGAGGACCAGCTCCGTACCTGACGTGGGTTACAGAAACACCTGCCTCTGTGTGAAACATCTGTGTGAGACGAGGAGGTAGCTCAGCCCAAAAGTTGGGTTAGTCCCAAGAAATCGTTTTCCTCTGCTCTTCCCACTTGGTGAAGAGTGAGAGATGGGAAGGGGAGAAAGGCTGGGAGTTGCTCAGCATGGGTGATGCTCTGTGGGAGTCTCGCACCAAGCAGCAGCCTTGGGAGTTAAGGAAAGGGACAGGGAAACCGGGTTATGGCTGGGGGGAGCCTGGGGCTTGTCTAGAGCTGGAAACGGAGTGCAGGAGTGGAGAGTTTTGACTGACAGCATTTCTTGCTGAGCAATAGCTCCTTGGAGCTGGTTGTGCCTCGGTGCCCACCTGCTAAAGCTCTGCTCCTCAAAAAGAGTTAGCTGATAGGGATAGGGGACTCTGCATCAGCTTCCTGAGGACAAGTAAAGCAATGCATATAAGTGCCGTGTGCATTTGCAATTATTTTATGTTGCTTTAATATCTATTTTCTAATCTCCGCTTTCCCTCTCCACTTTGTTAGAATGAAATCAGGTAAAAATAGAGACTAAGCTTTCCCTCCCTTGGAGGCACTTTGCTTTCTCTGGCAATCATGTTTCACATGTGGCTGCCACCACTTGCCCCTCATTGCTGCGTGGTTTCGAAGGGGAAAGATAGTGGCATTAATTTCTAAAGCTGTGGGAAGATCCCCATGGAAACAATTTCCAGATAGATTACCACTGCCTTTGCTGCTGTGAAAAGGCCATATCAGGCTGCAGAAGCTGAGTGTGTGAGCAGCAAGGTCCCTTTCCCAAGTGGGCATGGGGGCTGTAGGGGTGCTTCTGCTCTTAAGAGGGCTCATTTCAGAGCAGGATGGGCTGCTTTCTCCTTTACCCTCCCCACTCTGCTCCAGCCTTTGGCTTTTACGCAGAAGGAAGAGCAAAGCTCAGCTGGAGACCGAGTGCAGCTATGGTCTCCTAAATACTAAATCAGCTGCCATTCTTGCTGAAGCATAGGAAGGCTGCTTTGACCTTCGTGGCTGGGAAGCAGCTCCCATATGTCCTGAAAAGGCTCACAAGAAAAATAAATGCTGTCTCTGCAGTAGCTCCCTTTCGCCACTCTATTTACTGCTCATGGGTGTGGGCTGTTCCCAAATGCATTTGACTTCTGATGATGCTGGGGCTGAACCTGGCTGGCACAGGGGGAATGGATGCTGCCTTCCTTCCTTTCCCTATTAATGCACTGTGTAATTGCTGCCTACCTTTGGAGGAGCACCCTAGGACTTACCTGCCTGCTGCCCCCCACACCGTGCTGCCAGCTGAAGGTGGCATTGAGCACTGGCAAAAGGCTGCTATGGGGCTGCCCATGGTACTCCAGTCAATGATGCACAGCAGCTGGGAAGATGCTGTCTGGTATCTCTTGATGCCCTGGTGAACCTGCCCGGGCAGCGGGAGCTGGCATCAGCAAAGGCATGAGGGGGGCTGGCAAGAGGCTGAGCAATGGTTTGGGGAGCTGTGGGGCTGTCTGCTCTGTTGGGGCAGGTGACATCTCTTCTGGACAAGTCCCTGTGCAATTGCCAGCCTTTCCTCTCCTGCATTGGGCAGGATGTTGTCTGCATTATCTGGCTGCACTGGACTGTGTGGGAAGACAGCTGGGTGTGTCAAATTCTTCTCAGCAGTGACAGTTATCCCAAATCTTTTCCTGGGCTACTGCACTGAGCTGGTCCTGCTGTCAGTGCCAATGGGGATGTCTGGATGCTATGGCAGCCTTTGAGGAGGGGCAGGGGTACATTCAAGGAAGGTTGAGTTGGGAGAAACTTCTCAGGTCAAGGGCAGATTTCTTTGCTGAAATTAAAGTTGTTCGAGACAAGAGATTGTTTGGGTGAGAGCTGCAAGTGTCCTCAGCAGCTGGCCAATGACTCCAGTGATGCAGGGGCGCTGGGGCGGCTGGGGGGAGGGACAGGACCGCAATGTTTCAGCAGCCCCCTGCCATGGCAGAGCAGGGCAGAGACATTGAGACACCCTTGGGCAGCATGCAGCTGCTGTGTACAGTGTTAAGGCAGCTCACTGAGCTGCAGTGCTTTGCAGCATGGCGGTAGTACAAGTCCTCCGCAGAGTATCCCTGAACCTGTGACAGAGAAAGGGATGAGAGCTGGACCAGCCCTGGGGCGATGTAACAGGTAGGGTACAATCATCCCCTCCCACCTGCAGTGCTGTCCCACCAGCATCCCACAGTGATTTCTCTCTCATCTCTCAGCTGAGGGAGGACCTGCCCCAAACTCATTTTTCCTGATACTGCTTGCAGACCCATTAGTAAGGGTTCCGAGGTGCCAGCAGACTGGGGATGAAAACAACTGATCTAGCTCATCCTTTCTGGGTGGATTGTGGCAGAGCCTAGAAGTGCTCTGTTCTGAGGGATTTGGTGTTACTAAAATTAAGAAAAAGAAAATTTTAGCTTGGTGATTGGAGCAGCACCAGCCACAGGAGCTTTGAAAGTACAAACCCTACTGGGAGAGGGATGGGATGAAATGGGGGAGGCAGACATCAGACTCAGGGAAAGGCTTATTGAGAAAGCCTCTGCCCAAGCACAAGTAGTTTAGTGTAAGCAATTGAGCTGAGCAGCCCTGCAGGGCCTTGGGGGAGCTGCAGGCAGGGGGCGATGACAAAAAATCCTTTCCATCCTCCTGCATGCCTCCTGGCACAGACAGAGCTGGGTATTCTCTTTTCTCGTCAGCAGCTTGGTTTGTGCTGACCTCCTAAATATTAAGCTCATTATACAGTGTAGCGTATAAATAGAGGCAGGGAGCAATATTCTCCAGGAGCATATAATCGGCTTCCTTTTCTTTTTAATTATACAGGATTTGTGTTCATGTGCCAGGCTATCCTATGAGCTAATTTATTATTTAAAAAAAATTAGTCTGTGATCCTTGTGCAGCAAGGTACTTCTGTATGGCTGCATGTATACACCTGATTTTGTGGGGTCCAAGATGAAGAGCATCTTTTGGAGTGGAAGCCCGTGGGAGTCTGCAGCTGGGTGTTGTTTCTAGAGGCCAGTGATGTGGACCTTGGGGTCTAGGACCCCCAGCCAGAGACTTGAAAGTGCTGTTCTTGCAGCTCTGCTGCAGGTTACCAAAGACTGGAAGAAGAGGTGACCTGCTAGCGTAGTTTTGGCAGAGGCAAAGTGAGTACCAGCCTTGTCTGTGAGCCCTATCTGCTCCCTGCCTCATGCACAGTGGAGGACACAGTGGACAAAATGACAGGGGAGCTATCAGGTTCCTGCTCTTTGAAGGGAGAGAAATGAGAGACACTCAGTCCTCCTTCCGGGCACTGAACCAGTAAAGATCTGGTGGGGAACAGGGAGGTATAGGAGATAGACTCTTCATAACTGCATGAAAACAGGGCAAGAAAAGGAGATTACTTTCTTCCATCGAGACTGGAAGTTTGTGCCTGCTAGATGGTTCAGGAGAGAAGACTGGAGAAAGGCAAATGTGCTCCCCTTCATCGTCACAGGGAGGCAGGAGGTTCCTCAGCATGTTGGAGATGATGGAGGTCACTACGGGGATTTCTTGTGATCTGGATGGGGCATGCAGTGCTGGCCAGGAGCGTTCATTGTCTTTGCCTCCATGAAAGCAAGAAGATGGCTTGATGGACAGGATCACTGTCCACATGTGAAGCTCAGGCCCAGGCTGCCTGTGGGACACAGGGATATGTTTTAACCTGGCACCACTGCCAGGGCTGTCAGTGCTGGTTAAAAAGCGTGGTGTGAACTCTTTCTATCCAGTAAGGCCCTGGAAACAAAATCTGGCCTTTCATCAAAGAAATGAATCTATGATCTTTCCCTCACTGCAACTCAGAGTCTCTTGCTTCTGATTTGCAAATAAATTTCCCATGTGGGTTGCCACCCTGGCTGTTTTAAAAATAAAGCTTTGGTGCCCTTACTGGGAACTGCATCAAATAATTCTCTGGCAGCTTTTCATGCCTTCATATTTGGCTGGAGAGTTTAGCAGATTCAGCCTCTGAAGGGTGTTTTGGACCCTGCATATCATTTACTGCAGATGCAGACAGAAGATACACAAAGAGCTGGTTCTAGCTGTGATCGACTTAACCATGGCCCAGCTGCCTCAGCTCTGGGATGGCTGTGTGTGCCATATCGCTGGCCAGCAGCCTGTGCTAAGTCCAGCTGAGCATGGGGACGTTCAGGCGAGCCATTGGAGAACCAGGTCCAGAGCCTGAATGGGGATGTTTCCATTCGGACAGTGCTTTCAGCCCTAGTTCTTGGAGGTCAAGTCCTCTTCCATGACCAGTTTCCAGCAAGGGTGGTGACGACCATCTTGGCCTCAGGGCCATGGGAGAGTGGGACACTTGCTGCAAGTTCCTCAGGGACTCATGCTCCCTACAGAGTTAGCAGAAAGGAGGCAATGCTCCATCTTTTGAAGATAGAGCAATGTGTGTGTGAATGTGCGCAGGCAGGGAAAGGTCAGAGGCATCTAGAAGCTCAGTGGTGAATGCTTAGAGATCCTCCAGGGGCCCAAGCCACAGGACAGGCTTTGCTGGAGAAATGCTTTGCTTTAATTAGGTATCCATATTAATATTTGATTTGATATTTCTTGCTCTTTCTTCCCCCAGCAAGTGGAGCCTGAGCAGGCTCGGCTCTGCTGGTCTCCCCTGAGAGGCACTGAGTCACCTCCAAGAGATGGGAGGTGCTGGTCCTTGGTGCATGTGTGCCCAGGTACTTCTGCAAGAGGAAGAGGAGCATTGCAGCCCTCAAATAAGGGAACTGGCATGGAACTCCATACAGGGCAGAAGACTATGAAGGGTGGGTGACAGCTTGGGCCCAGAGCTACCTCCCTTTCCAGCACATGGTTTGTGTCAGCACAAAGCTGGTGAAGGAGGCACTGAGCCAAGGATACACTTAAGCAAGTGCTTAACTTTTAAGCATTTAAACTGATTTCTGTGGGTTCCTGCAAATGCATGGATTTTCTTAATTTTGTATTGAAGTGCTTGGCTTAAGGGCTGCACACTTTGAGGAAGGAAGTGTGGGTATTGTGCCAGTCCCCCAGCTGCTGCATGGTACCTGGAGCACCCCAGAATAGTACTGCAGGCATGAAACCTGGTCCCAGGGAACCCACAGCCTGCTCTTGGCACTGCCGCATGTGTCAAAGACAACTTGGCGCTGTGCCTGTCTCCCTCTTGTTTCTTGGGACTGCAGACTGGCTGGGATGGGGCTGTTGGGCTGTGTACTCTGGCATAGGGAAAATTATCCCCAAGTGTGACTCGTACCTTGATGCTCGGTTATTTCAAGTGCCCCATCTGCAGCTCCCTCCCTGCATTTGATCAAGTCCCTCTGGGCTGCTTGGGGACATGGGGAAGAGGGTGGAGGCAGTGTGACACCATGCTGCTTTCCCCTGCTGGGGCTGCCACCCCTCTTAGTGCCTGCTGTGGCACAAGGAGGGATGAGTCCTACTCTGTTTGAAGCATTGTAATCCTTTCAGACAGCGTTAGCACCTCAGATGATAACAGCTCTGTAACTGAGTTTCCCGCTCGCAGGGGCATGGCACTTTGGCATGATGTTTAAATCTCATATGTGTAATGCCTGATTGCAATTCCTGCTGAAGGATTACCCTCCGCCTCTGATGTCCCTGCACACCAGCGGTAGCACAGAAACAGCTTGAACCGTTGTGACCAGCAGTAACATGCCTCAGGACATCGGGGTCCCTAGAGGCCATTTGTGCCAGATGGACAGGGGTTTTCCCTCATTTACTGGAGCTTTTGCTAGGCTGATGTATTTTTATATTCATCCTGTCCTCCTTTTTACTAATGCCTGAGTCCCAGGAAAGGCAGGGCAGTGCTCAGAGATGAGCACTCAGGGATTATGGAGGCATGATCCTCCCCAGGGAAAACTGGGTTTGGGGGGGCTGTAGAGGCACATTTATCTCATAGAGTCACTGAAAAAGCAGGTGTGAGTGGATGGCTGTCTGCTGCCGGACCCCTGTGTGTCAGTTCAGGTGCCAGTGCCACTGCCCCGTCCTTCCCAGCAGGTATGTGCAGATATCTCTTTATTCAGGTATGTGCAGATATCTCTTTATTTTGGGGGGTGTGGTTGTTTTTACATCCATGCAACAAGGCACTCTACTGATAGGCGGAGGTTTATGGCTGTCTTCCAGTGTGATGAAGAGCCACGTGCTCTATTTCTGCTGGTGCCCCCAAAGTGATGGAGCCAGTCCCTAATAGGGGCAGCAGGCACGCAATGCCCTCATGAAAGCCCGGGCATGGTGCCTGTCCCACTTGCCTCAACCTAGAAGAAGCATTTAGTCCCAAAACAAAAACAACCTTTATTTTAGCAGGGCTAAATTTAAGGCTTAAGTTCTCTATTTTAGGCCAGTAAGCACTGCCAGTGAGTGAATCAGAAGCCACTTTTAGCTCCTGCCACCCATTACCTTTCTATCTTGGCACCTGCCTGGGCTGGCTGGGGGTAGTAGTGGGCAGGGCAGCATGACCTGCCCATACCTCTATCTGTTCTGGCAGGCACTGCAGGCCCATGGCCAACCAACGTCTGCTACAGAGCAAGTGCCTGTGTTGGAGAAAGAGCAAGAGCAGAGGAGTATGTGGTGTCTTCCTTGCTTTCCCAACTGCTTTCAGCTCAGGGAATAATCTATTCAGTGACCTTTAATGGATGGTTTTTTCCATGTGAACTCTCCAAGCTCCCTGCCTGGGAAAGGGCAGTTTCCTTTGGAAACCCTCAGCCCATGTCTTGGGGCAGAGCTTTTCTGGGGGAAGCCATATGCCCGCAGCAGCCAGGGATGCTTGTTCCTCCTTCCCACTCAAGCAATCCCTGCTGTACTGTATTCACACAACTATTATGCCATTAGTATGTCATATTTGCAGAAATCCACATAAACGAGGCATTAAAGGTTGCCAGAAAATTATAGTCTTTACTGCTAATGACCTGTTATCCACCCCCCAGCACCACTCCCCCTTTTTTCTCTTTTTTTTTTGCTTCTTTTGTTGTTGTTGTTGTTGTTTGTTTCTGAGCCATGATTTAAGTGGCAGATGAGGAAGTACACCTTTGCAGTGTGAGGCTTTTGATCTTCACTGTGCTGTTGAGGTGAAAAGCTGCCTCTATGCTTGCTCTGGGTTTTGCCGTTTGACCTGTTATTTGTTGTTGTTGGGTTTTAGGGGTGTTTTTGGCAGGCCAGCAAAGGAGAGGTCTCTCTCCAAGCTGCACTGTTGGTTGGGAGCATCCCTGCCACATGGTAAAATGCAGTAGATTCTCTCTGCAATGGGTAAGAAAATGCAACAGGCAGGGTTTTTAGCAGAGGCATTGCAGGATGCAGCATGGAGGAGAGGGCAAGCTGCCCAGCACTTGTGTCCCAAGCTACCTGTTTTTTGAATATCTTTTTCCACTCTTTCCCATGGACTCGTTCAGTCTCTCAAACTAATCACTAACTGTTTCCTATAATTAATACCAGCCATTAAACTGCAATGCTGAAAGAGAAATTACCTAATTCCAATGAAAAAATGAAAATTTATTACTAGTACATGAGAGAAAATGAATATGAAGCTTTGCAAGAGGAGCCCTGTGGAAGATAGAAAGGCAAGTGGAGTATTGACTTGATCCTTTTCTAGTGCAGGGTAATTTGGCTTCTAAAATGAGTTAGATCATAATGAATTAAATTTAGATTTCTGCACATCAGTTAAATAGCTCCCAGGAAAGGACTCTGGTGTGGGGAAGAGGTGATAATACATGGTGGAAATATTATAATGAAAACCTCTTCCAGTGACCCAGAACTGATGTGCTGTCTCTGGGTGGGTGGAGGGGTTTTCTCTTTCCATTTCAACTTGCTTTCCCCTTCCCTGATTGGGTGCCAAGGACCAGGCAAGTTCTCAGCCTGTGGGTCCTCCACATCCAAGGATGCTGTCTTGATTTTGGTCATGGTTGCATGCAGGTATTTTCTGGCTGAGAAGGTCGTCTTATTTTATAACAAAATAACTCTTAAATCTCTATTTGGTGTTACGTGCTCTTGATCTCAGATGTGTCTTTAGCTACCAAATTTCGGAAACATCCTACCGATAGTTCTCCTTGACACAAGAGGGAGAAGGCTGTTGGTAAGATGAATCAAAGTGGGCTGGTGTGTTTCAGGAGGAGGATTTTGCAGGGGTGTTGGGTGTTCACCACAGAGATGCTTAAAGCGTGGGGCTGGCCTGGTGGCAGGCAGCAAACAGCATTTTCCTTGATCCGCAGCAGCCCTCCCATTTGAGCCATCAGAGGCTTGCCCGACTGGTCAGCTTCCAGGTGTTCCAAGCCTATTGGTTTAATTGACATTTAAGTGTGTGTGTGTGTGTGTGTATATATATATATATAAAAAATCCATTTCTCATGTCAAGTTTGATTAAAAAAAAAGCAACTTTTGCTTTTCTTTCCAGCATTAACATTTAGGAGCTGAAACTCTATGACAGTTTTTTTAACAGAGCCAATCCTCCCTGCAGTCATCATGAAATCTTTATAAACTTGAGGGCTTTGGTGGTCTTGAGGTTAATAGGCTCTCTTTTCGCTTATCTTTTACTGTGGCAGTAAATCATGTTTTGCAAGATGCATTAGAAAAAAACATAAACAATATTTATCACCCAGTCTACATTAGTCCTCCTGAAAGCCTTCAGACGGGTTACGTGTGTTCACCTGCTTGTAAACCTGTTGGGCTGCAGTGACCTCACCATTTTAATAACTCTCTCCCAGTCTTTGATAGCTTTCTCCCAGTCCAGCTGGTGGTTCAGGAGTTTCTTCATGTCTTTCTTACACCAGGGTAAATTTTGGAATAACTCCTGCTAAGGCTGTGGGGTCGTGCAACAGGAGAATAACAACTCCGTACCTGGAAACTCCTGCAGCCCTGGCTCTGTCAGCTTTTTAGGGATGGTCCCTGTGAACCAGGGTGCGTTGAGTACCCCACTCCTGGAGATGCCCAGCTTGGTTCTGCAGTGGAGGCTGGTGGTTTGTGTGTGGGAGCTGGTGCTCCCTCCTCCCCATCCTGGTAACACAGCAAGCATGCTGTCAGATGCAAGTAAAATCAATTACAGGATAAAAATCACTCATTTCAAAAGCTTCATTTTGTGCTATTAGTAGGCAAAATTGGCTTTGGGGTGGTGTTAACTGAAGAAAAAAAGAAAGAAAGAAAGAAAAGAAAAAAAAGAAGAAAAGATCAATTATTGGATAAGATTACAATTTTCTTAGGGGCTGAGATGTCTGTAAATGCTTGAATCTCCCCATGTTACACGTTGAGATCAAAGAGACTGTGCTGCTGCAATGATGTGATCATATGAGCACTGCATTTTGCTCACCAGCCACATGACGCTGAGGGATGCTTAACCCCTGACAGCTGTTGGAGTGGGTGATCAACCCCAAAAAGTGGCTCCACCCCTTTTGCTTGGCACCCTGGAAGCGGACTACATGGCAGGGCTGCACTCTTTGGTGGGTCTTTGTGTTTTTTCTGTATTTCCTGAGACCATACTGCTTGACAAGAGGACCCACCAGAGATGGGAGTTTGGTTTGAAATTAATAGTTCTGAGCTCCAATGACCAGATTCCGTTTAACATGCCGCTTCAAAACCACAGTAGAAAAAAAACAAAAAACAAAACAAAAACAAACAAACAAAAAACCTAATTAGCATCTTCTTGTGATGTCCAACGTGGGGCTGCCCAACCTCTGGAGTGGGACTGGGTGATGCTGAGGGACCAAGTGGTGCCCCTTGCTCCTTCCTGTCTCTAATGGGGCTGACTTTGTGCATGCAGGGCTCGGAGGCGGACTGGGATGACCTGTGGGATCAGTTTGAAGAGCGGAGATACCTGAGCGCTCGGAAGTGGAAGGGCGGCGAGGACCCATACCGGCTCCATGCCTTTAACCAGCGGGAGAGCGAGAGGATACCCAGTGACCGTGCTGTCCGTGACACCCGCCACCACAGGTTCTACCCCTCCCCCAGCCCTCCCTCCTCAGGGACACCAGGTGGCCAGGCATTCCGAGGGGACCACAGCTCTGCCGTTAGTGTTTAGGGCAAGATTACTGGTGAGGGAGGGACATGGCGAGGTGTGCTGAGTGAGGGAACACGCTTTCCGAAGAGACGCCAATAGCTTGCTGATTGGAAAATGGTTTCAGGTAGTGTTGTGCTTGGGTTCAGCTCACCAGTGGTTGTGCAAACCAAGGTGAATTCTTGTTGGTTACACTGAAAGTAATGATTTTTAAATGATGGCAAAGGTGGTGGGTTTTTTTGTTTTTTTTTTTTTTTCAGTTCATATGCATCCAGAAGCAGGAGCTTTAAGAGAAATATTGAGTATCATAGGATTCATGGAAAATCAGGAGAGGTGGCAACAGTAATATTATTTAAGCTTCTTCATTTTCCTCTTCTTCCTCTGGAAATTTCTGTATATGGGTGGATAGTACTGTACCTTTTCCCTCGTTTGGGGATGTTAAGGGGGGATCTAGGCTCTTTGGCCATCCCCAGTGGGTACGATTGGGTTTCATTCTGCCTGGGTTGTATTTTTAGGATCAAATCTTTCACTTTAGCTGATTTATTGTCAAGTGTGCAGTCCTGAACCTATATATTAAAAACATTACTTCCCGTATAAATGAATTATTCCAGGATCATATAGAGTGAAAGAAAACAACTTTTTTTTTTTTACTCCAGAAAAGCAGGAATAAGTTTGTGTGATATGTAGCAGTAGTAATGGGTGTGCAAGAGCACATCACCATGATGGGCATAGTCTTTGCTGATACTGGGAACTCTTGTACTATGAAGGAGGCACTGAGATGGTGCAAGGGGATAAAACAACTTCTCAGCACTTATTTTGCTCTGCAGAGAGAGGAGTTCATAAGGGCCTTAAGGACTATTGCAGAGTGAATGGGAGAGGAAGGTAAGAACTCACTGGGTTACTTCTTTTAGCAGCTCCAGCAACATCAGGGTCAAAAATATGCTTTGGCACCCAAAAAGGGCACCTGGGGGGATAGTGGGAAGACTGCAGCAAGGTTTGGTTGCACAATTTTCCTCCTTGTCCTCTGAGGACACGGCATATATGTCCCCATTATAGCCTGTGCAAACCCTTCTGAGGAGCTGCACGTCTCACACTCAGGACCTTGCTGCCTGGGGACCACATTTTGAAGAGACCCAGCTCCTGGCATCTGACCTGACTCTGAATTTCCCTTGTTACAGCCCAAATACAGCACTTAGACCAAAATGCTGACCAGCTCTTCAGCCATTTAGTAATCAATGGTGCTTTCATTTTTTTTTATTATTATTTATTTTTCTAGCCCCTTTTCATAGTAGGGATCAGATGCTCCACAGTGGGACTGACAGCCCTGATGGACACCTGATAGAGTTGATCAGAGAGCGAGCATACTATTCCTGAAGGGAATTAATGCCAGGGATATTAAGCATGTGCCCTATTGAAAGAGAAGATGGACTCAACTGCGTCCTCGCTGCACTTCCACTGCCAGTGGCAACCACCTTGTTCCTGGGCAGGTGGAAAGTAAAGTTCTCATTAAGGAGGAAGCGAGGGCACAGCATGTGGGAGGGGCTCGTACTAGTTGCATTTGCTTCCAATTTCCTTAACCCAGTAACTGGATTCTGATTTATTGTATACGTTTGAAAAAAGCTGTGGATGATACACCATTAGCTGAGCAGTAGAGCAGCCATAGAGCAAACGAGGCTGCTGGAGATCTGGGAGAGGGGTGGAGGAAGGAGGAAGTGTCCAGGCGTGGTGGCCAGAGGGGAGAGGAAGGTGCAGGGTATGAAAAGTCCCACATGGAAAGAAATCCTTGCTCATAGCGCAGATGCTTGAGGAGCTGCTGCAGCTGATGCTCCAGCTGACCCTGGGGGAAGCTGCATCCTAAGATGTGCTGTGCTCCAGTGCATCACCGTGCAGGGAGCCATGACGAGGGGCTACTCCCCAGCTGCCATCACCAAAGAAAGCTCACATGAGGGGCAGGAGGCTTTGGAGACAGTCTTGCCCACCTCTTCAGCACATCCTCAGAGGTGAGCAGAGTCTTCTTCAGCATCTCAGCCAGATGTTGGTGCCTGAAGCAGCCTGCTCTGCTCTCCCACCAGGTTTTCAGCATGTTTCTTCTCTCTTATTCCCTCTGTATGATGCATGACAGCAGCAAGACTTAGAGACCTGCAAAACAGTGTCATGCCCAGAGACTGATATGTCATAGTCCTAGTGTCCAGGACATGGGAGCACTGCTCTTACAGCTTCTCTGTGAGATTTCACCAGGATGGTTGCAGAAGATTTCCTTGAGTTTTTATTTTATTTTGCTAATCCAGCCAAGCATCAAGAATTACCAAAAACAGCTGAATGGAGAAAACCTGGCAAGGTCTGAGCAGCAAGCTCCTCACCAGAAGGTCACATAGAGAGGGTAAATACTTTCCATGGGGTGGGATATGGCACTGGCATCCAATTGCTTAGCAATATTTGCTGGATTGATTTTGTTTTTCAATTGTAGCCAGTGGAATGATTTCAGACAGAGAGAAATCGCAGTGCTCTAGGGAATCGGAGTTGGAGAAAACATAGCAGCTCTTCTTGCCTGCCCCTGGCTTGTGCCCAGTTTGTGGGTGATTTCAGCTGGGGAAACACCATGACTTCTGTGGGCTGCATTGTCCCCCCCAGCCTAGGAGATCTAATGGCCAGAACATCATTCCTGGTGACCTGCCTGCACTTCCCTTCCTTTAATTGCATTCCTGGTTATACACCAAGAAAACTCTTGGACTATGTGAAAGGACACCCCTCTCAAGGAGAGGACAGTGTAGCATCCTGTGATGATTATTCCATCCGCACCAAGAGTCAAGGTTAAGAAATTTCCATGATCACAGCACCAGGCTGGACCCCAGTGTAGGCAGCAAGTCCAAGTCGTGTGTGAACAGCGCTCACTGCTGGAGCGGCTGACTGGTCCCTTCAGCTGCTGTAGTCATAAGCCACTTGGGATTATCTCACTGCCACATCCTATCTCCAGCAGCTCCCACTGGCAAACCACAGCAGTGGCAGGTGAATGAGTGAGTCAGAATCATGCATATGTGCACGGGGAATGGAGTAGAGGTTTCCAGTATTGCTCAGTGGCTTTGAAAGCTGATGGGAAGGATGTCTTTCCCAGAGCCAGAAGAACTCTTGGAGACGGCTGCTGGGCTCCTTCCATCTGCAGCAGACAGCTCCCAGGGGGCACAGGCTCACAGCATGATTGCTCCGTATGCTATGTGTGCTGACCTCTGCCTCCCAAATGCACCACTGGTTTTAATAGAGGTGCACATGCTGTTGTGGCTGCCAGGGCAGACTGGTGCTGTGGGTCTTGGCCAGCACCAGCCTGAGCACAAATTTCCACATGCTCGTGGATGAGAAGCAGATAAGTGAACTGGGGACAAGAACGGTAGATGAGAGGGTAGCGTCTGGAGTAGTAAGAACCTCTAGCAGATTTCGCTAGCAACTGCAATGCCTGACTGCGCAAATGACATCAGCCAGCCTGAGGCATCCCCTGCTGCCTGTTTTCCTCTGTTCGTCTTGCTTTTTCCTTCACAGCTCTCATATGAGTTTTGTAGTGCTGCCTCAAGAGCTGGCAGACCACAGAGGCCAAGGGTGGAGCTCTACCAAATCCTGGCATACGGCAATAATCACCTGAATTTTTGAAGCTCCCTCCCTCCCTCCCTCCCTGAGTCTCAAGTGTTTTACAAAAGGCCCTAGCTTCCCAATTGAGCTTGAATTTTACAGCTGCTGGAGGGGGCGCATTTATGCGCATAACTGCATGTCTGAGAGAAAGAAAGCAGCTGCTGAGATCAAGTTGCAGTTGAATTGAGAGCCTGGCAGGGGAACTGGCAGGTTTGAAGGTCGGGTGTTGCATCATCTGCTGACAGTGAGAGCATTCTTGCAGACATAAACTTGATCACGTGAGCTTGTGCCCCCTAAAAATCTCTTCCCTCGCAGTCTGTTCTATTCCCTTTGCTGGCAACAACACACGTCATAAGACCTTCTCCTTTCCTCACTCATGCGGTGCCAGCTGAAGAGCGTCCCTTAGGTGGGGTAGCTGCCCAGGGCTGGTGGCTGTGCTTGTGGAGACTGTTCACGGAGGGATGTGACCAGGTAACACCTGTGATGTTCCCTCAGCCTGACTACCAGAGAGGGCCGAGAGCTGTGACCCTCAGTTTTCAAGGTCCAGATATTTTAGGATTTCAGCACTGAAGCAGAAGCACTGCACATTGCAGCATTATTTTGAGCCATTACTTGCAGCATGCATCTCAAGGGTCCACACTGAAGCAGCTCTAGTTGGGTTAGCTGAAAATGGCTAATTGTGCTGTGTCTGGGGATGACCAGGAGGAGTGTGCTGTCCTGGGGGTGGTCCTACCTCTGCCAGGTGAGGTGCTGCGCACATGGGGCTGGGCATGCATCTCTGCTTCTGCACACTTTCCACACATCCTTGTGTCCCATATGGGTGCATTTGGTGCACAGCACATGGAAGTGTGTGCAGTGTCCGCATGCAGATTGCATGAGGGCAGCTGTGTTGCATGCACGTATTGAAGTGTTTTCATTTTTGGCTGAATTGATGATTCCCTCCCAGGACTGGCAGGCATTCAAGTGCACTGAGGATACTGTAACAGCATCTTGGAAGTGAAGAGTAGAAGAGGAGAAAAGTAGTTTTTGACAAGATGGCCTTTAACTTAGTGTTTTAAAATCCTCTTGCATTTCTCACATTGCTTTGTTTTCCTCCAACCTTGTTGACCCCTAGATCAAAACCATGTTGAGATGAATCAAAGTGAATGCTAGGTCTCAGCAGCTAGAAGTGCATTTTGTACCCCATGCAGGGATTTAGGCGTCTTGTCTTTCTTGCCTGGTTTCTTGAGAGTCCTCAGAAGAGCAACTTAACACCTGGAGAGCATGGAAATGCATGTTTTATCCCACAGGCCCATGTGTATGCAGAGTTTCTTGCTTTGCTTGTTTTAGAGACAAAATGAAGACTTATATTGTGCCATTGCAACCTGGAGCTCCACTGTGTGTGGCTTAGCAGGATAGAGGTGGGATTGTGCTTTGCTCTGCTCTCCTCATCAGCACCTCAACATGAGACCTGCAAAAGCAGTTACGTAACAAGCACATGGCTGAAGCTCTCTAAATCCATTCTGGAGGTGGCTGAATGCAGGGGGTTTTCATGGTTTTCTTCTTGTTTTTGTGGCTCTTTATTAGCTACCGCTAATAATATCCAAAACCAGGACATTTGTGATTTCATTACAAAATAAGATTTATCATGTTTGGATGAAATCCTGTGCATGTGAGGGCTCTTGCTGGATGTCTTGCCAGCAGAGATGCTGAGGCTGAATTAGCTGGGTAAGAGGAGACTTGGGGTTGCCCTGCCTTCCATCTTGGTCTCTTTCTTATTCCTAACTACAGACAAGAGCACAGCATGACTGTGCAGGTGAGCAGTTACAAAAATGAACAGTGGAAAACACATTTGAGATGAAAGCATCTTAATTAGGAAAGACTGTAATTGCTTTTGTCTCTTGGACACCAGACCCCAAGAGGTTAGTGCTCGACACTGTTTTTCCATCACCTCCTTAGGCTGAGATCTCTGGGGATGAAGATCTGAGAAAAATCGATCAAGCAGATCCATGATCAAAGGCAGATGCAAGAGCTGTTTCTGGGCCACGAGGAGCCTGGTGCCATTGCTGGGTGACACTGCTCAGTGAAGTCGTGCTTACGCCAGGTGATGTGGAGCGCTGAGTCTTTGTAGAAGGAACTGCCGTGTGTTCTGGGGATAAACTGGAAGAGCCCGAAGTGGCCAAGGTTTTGTTTCTGCTGTCAATCAGCTGGCTGTAATGGCCCAAGTTTGAAACTTTCACAGGCTGGGCAGGCAGCACATGCAGAGAGAATTTCTTTTGCCTCTTCTTCTGTGTGACCTGACAACCCTTTGGCGACAGTAGAAATAGCTAGCACAGGCTGGCAGTGTTAGGGAAATTATCTTCATATATTTTGCAGCTCAGCAGCTGAAAGTAATAGAGACAGCTTTGGGCAGCCAGTTTGCTCTCCATAGAGAGCATTCTCACCAAGCACTGATAAACCATTTGAGATTCAGCTGTACCGTATTAAGTAAGATGGGCTCATCATGGGATGCTGGGATTTATTTTACTTTTTAGGGAACAGTCATGATTATCTCTTCTCATTATAGTTATCCTGTTTCGAAGCACTTCAGCCCTCCAGGAATTCAGACCTTGGCTATAGTCTGGTCACAAAGACAGCTTCACTGGCTGGGATAAATTGCTCTTTGCTAGTAAAAGACCCTATATAGAGCTCCTCATCTTAAAACCCACTACCTACATCTTTCTGCTAGAGTTTATACCTGCTGTCACTCATGGATGGGACCTGTGTGTTACTGGAGAGCTGAGGCTTTTGAATTAACAGAAACATGGAGCCCCAAATGAAATTTAGAGGATGCAAACCGAGAAGATCCCATCCTTCCAAAGGCTTAAGGGTGAGGTGCAGTTTGAGCATGTGTGTGTGCTGTGTCCTTCAGACACAACACACTAGTTATTTTGTCTCCCCAGTTCCTGTTGGATACCCATTCTGGCACCCACAGTTTTGATGGCCAGTTTCTTCCCCGTTGCTCCTGGACTAACACTGTCTTTTGTGAGCCTGTTGGACAAACCTGACCCACGTATGACCACAGGTGGACCAAAATCTGTGTCTTTCACTCAGAAGAGCTCAGCTCTAAACTTTGCAAGTTCAGTCCATCTAGAGTGCTTACTACATATAGATGCATTTTGCACTTGGTCTTCTGGGTGAATTTGATCTTGAAACTCCAAGGAGGTTTGAGGACTACATATGCAGTCAAAACCCAGAGAGATTGTTCTCAGGTCGTACAGAGAACAAGGAGTATTGAGATTTGCAATTGCTGGCAACTAAGCAAAGAGGGCAGGACAGGTCTTCTTTGGTATTAATCAGAAAAAAACCACTTCGTAAAATCATAGAATAATTCAGCTTGGAAGAGACCACAGGAGATGTTTGATTCAGCCTCCTGCTCAAAGCAGGGTCAGCTATGTAATCGGACCAGGCTTCTTTCTTGTTGCAGAAACCACTGTGACCTCTAGGTCTCCTTCTTGTTGTGTGGACCAACATTTTATGAGAGCTGACATAGTTTACAAGCCTTCATTGCAGCACACATAATTTGTAGCTGCCTGTGATTTGTGTAACAGGCTTTGAAGTTGCTTGAGTAGCCATCCTTGCATTACCCATGTCTTTCCTATCTTGCAGACAATGTGGGCTTCAGTCACTCACAGTAAATGCATTTAAATGAGAGGAGGAGTAGGTACACATCAAAGCATGTTTGCTAAAGTGTCCCATCCTCACTGCTTGCCATGTTTCCATCTGGTGGCTTACCATACTGCAATAAATGCTCAGGCTGTGCTGCAGAGGAAGACTCTGTGTTCAGTGCTGTACAGACAGGGACCAAACCAGCCATGGTGCAACCCTCTGTGCACTTGAAGTCTGAATAAGGGAGACAGACAAAGAGTGAGAGCAAAGATTGTTTTCTGGCTGGACACTACAGGCATGGGGTGAGGAGTCGTAGGATGACTGTGATTTTGATCTCCAGATTAATTCCATGTGTGTTCCTTTCTTCTGTCTCAACACCATGTAACTGGGATTATTTGGGTCATACCACTTTTGGTGTGGTCTTCTGTAGGAGAGAAGAGATTCAACTTGGGAATGTGAGTGTCCCTTCTGGGTTCTTTGACTTTGCACACAGCTTTTCTGTAACTTCATCTGTAGTCTGTCATCTCCTTGTCCTGTCGTGCTCCAGGATTGGTTGTTATATCAGTAGCAAACCTATGTTTCAGTGCTGCATGGTAGACCTGGTACTGGAGACCATGATGTCTTCATCCACTTGATCAACAAGTGAGAACTTGTTCTGCTGCCTGGGCAATGTTCATGGTTGGTGGCCTCAGGTCATTCTTGGTGGGAGGGTAGTTCCCTCTTCTCTTTTTGGGTCCATCATGTGAGAGCATTGCACTGGACTACCACACTCATATATCTCTTCTGGCTTGATATCTCATCAGGCAAAAGTGAGGCTGCTTAGACTCCAGAGCAGTCCTCACAGCATTTCGCTGTCAGCTTTTCACACTGCTCAGGCTCTTCAACTGTTTTCATGCCCTGCTTTCCACTGTACGTCCCCTGCAGTGCATCCAGCGTGAGATGTAATGACCTTAGCAGTGCATCTGTCAAGACAGCCATGAAGATGCATTCTCCTTGTGTCAGCTGGTCAGAGCTGTCTTACAGTCCACATTAGCAAAGGAGAAAGCCTTGAAGGCTGAGCTGTAAGCAGTACCCCATGTTTTATCCCTGTTCTTCCATGCACTTCTTAGTCCTTGATATTTCAAAATATGCCATGCATACAGAACTTGCCATTTTTTTCCCTTCACATTTGTGCAAATCCAAAACTACTTCATTGGTTCCAGTAGAGAGGTTCTCAGTTTATGCATGTTTCTCTGAGAGCACAGGACCCATAATTCACAGTGTTTCCTGCTAGGGATGCCTGAACTTACTTGAAGAGTGACTGTGACCATCTGCTTTGCCTTTCTTCACAGAAGAGAGGAAGGTGCTGGATAATTCCTGCCTAGATTGCGGGGTTGTGATCTGTCTTGACCTCTGTACAGAGAAAGTTAAAAACCAACTGGAAAAAAATTAGTGACCTTGGCTCCTCAGTTCAAACTGGAATTGAACTCTTAAGCTTTTTTCTTTCCTAAGGCTTGAGAAAACTCAGAGAAAAAAAATCCCGTCTCCGCTCCATGATGCTGCCTGAAAGTGGAGGAAAATATTCATTGGATCACTTTAGCACTGCGGAGAGCTAAATTTCACATCCTCCTGCTTCTGCTGGAGTTGGCCTGGAGGTGTTCCACAAAGGGGAAGTACTTTGTGAGCAGCATCCCTAAATAACATCCAGGTCTTAATCACCTTTGAGACAGTTGTAATGTAGGCAAGCCTCATTGGCTTCACAGGGAGATTATCCACTTTCACGCTGGTGTCAAAGAGATCAAAACTTGCTCTCGGACTCACAGGCTTCTTGAAAATGCTTTTATGTTGGTATAGCAAAATTACTCAGCATCAAGCCTTGACTAAAGTACTTTGAAATACCTGGAGTTTAAAGTCTTAGCTTTTGCTACTGTCTCGCCCAGATGTGGGGACATGTGGTAAGAAGCTGATAAAGTGGCGGGTCTCTTTGGGGACCCACGGACTGTGAGTTGGGCTGGAAATACACAGTTCTGGCCAACAATTGGTGTGTCCAAGCCCCCATCCTGGGAATGGCTGTGGCCTCCCCAGCATGTGACAGTGACTGTGATGTTTCCTGCCCCATGTTTGTTGTCTGGTGGCCTGTGGAGCATCTGGCCAGGAGGTGGAGGAGCAGGCCAGCTAGACCTGATGGTTTCTGAGACGGGCTGGTGGCTTCAGGGAAAAAAAGTCAATGAATGTGACGATCTTTTTCAAATATCTCTTTTTACTTAATATGTTCTTTTGAAGCTTTTTTTTTTTTTTCTTCTCCATTTAGTGGTGGGGGAGAATAAGTGATGAGAATGGGCTATACAAAATGTGATAAAGTAGGCTTGAGCATTGAGAGGTCACATCTCCCCTGAGATAGCTGTCACTATCTAGGCTGAGGGTTGTCACTGGCCAACACTGCTTGCCAGACCATTATCTCAAAGACCCCTTTGCAGATATGACGGGGTTTCTGCCAGGATCTGAACTACTGTGGGGTGCCATACTTTTATTTCTTGAGGGGCTGCCTAAAAAGAGGCAGGCTGGGGGGCTTTAAGCAGAAATGGTACTAGGAAGAGATGCTGGGATGGGGCAGTAGAGGCTGGTATTTGTTCAAGAACAAGGTTGATTGTGAATTGATCACAGATGACACAGGGAAATGGCAAATGGTGATGCTTATTCTGCAGTTGTGGATTAACAGTCCTATTCCTCCCCCCTCATTTTCTTTTTCTTGAGTGAAAAGGATGAGGGTGATTCTTGGGAGAGAATTCAGGAGTGAGCTAGGCTGTATGAGGATCTGATGGAAATGTATAGGTGAATATTTTGAATGCATGAGGATGTGTCAGTTAAGTGGCTGTTACTCATTTTTTTCTGCAGGGCAAAGCTAGTTATACCTGAAAGAGCAGGAAGGAGCTGTGCTGGGAGAGTGAGTTATGGCATGTGTCTGTGCAGCAAGGAGAAACCACTCATGAACTGTGTTCTTGGCTAAAAGGTGTCTTTAGGGCATGGGGGATCAGCAGAGCCCATCAGACCTTGGTGTCCAGCAGACTTCCTGCTCACAGAGTCTGGATCCTGGCAGAGGGGTAATTCTGGACTGATCCAGCAAACACCAGGGTATAACAGTAGATTTCCTACCTCCTGCACTTTATGGTCGTCCAAGTTGTCCCTTGCGCCAACCCCGCAGTGCTTTGTAGGAAGAGCATCTGCATGGGACAGGCATCCTCCCAAGAAGAGTCCAAGGGGGCACCTTTAATTTATTTGGACTAATATTTCGCTAGCCCAAAATTGCTGAGAAAAAAAGGTGATAACTTCCTCAAGTGACAGATTTTCTTCACCTAAGTTATATTTTGATTTTATTTCCCCATGAGACAGCTTTGATTTCACTTTGGAAATTCCGCACCCTCCCTTGCCCCAGTTACATTTTGCCAAGAAAAACACGTGCACAAAAACAGTTCTGGTTTGATCTGAAATGATTCTTGCCTTGTCCTTTTCCAATTTCTTCATTTACTCAAGAAACGGGGGGAAAAAAGAGTTTGCATCCCAGCTCAATTCTTAGCAGCCTTATTGGGAGATATCCACTGAAGCCCCTGATGAAGCTTGAATCCCAAGCACTGGATTTGGGATTTTATTCTCATTGCGCAGACACTGGGGTCATTGGAGCAAGGAGGAGGGAGGCTGCCCCAGCACAAATCCTGCCCAGGTTGGCACCAGCTGTGATGCCTCTGGAGAAGGTGCTTGGGTTGGTGCCCTGGTGCTGCAAGGGTGGTGGCGAGGCTCTTGGTTAAATCCCAGTGCCTTGATTTAAAGTGTAACTGAGGTCACGGATTAGGAAGAGCAGAACACATACAGCCTTTGGAGCAGAGTTTTCCCCCTATTAGTATTCTACGGCAAGTTAGTGTTGAAAAGCAACTGCTTGTTAGATGTACTGTCAGCCCAAAGTTGAGATGGTGGCCATCTATTCATCAGTGCCACATGTCTCTCCAGCCTCTTGTCTCTCACTTGGAAATGGCAGAGCTAGTACTGCCAAGGCTAATTATTTCTCCAGACAGAAGATGTGATAAAATATTAACCTTTTTCAACAGCAGAGCCCCAGTTAATTAGCTCTACTTCTGTGACACATCACCTGGAGATAAAAGCTCATCCCCAGGAGTCTGTCTGTGGTGCAGTGATCTTTCTGTGCGTCATGACAGGGGGAGGAGGTTGGGTGGCAGGAAGACAAAGACAGCTGGGAATTTAATAAAAGAAGTGACCTCCAGTCACTGTGCCCTGAAGATGAACCACTCCATTGGTTCCAGTGGTGAGCAGCGTCTGGGCATGGGTGCCGCTGCTTTCATTCAAGATGCTGAGGCTTTACATGGAGGCAGAACAGGAGCTGGTGGGATCTGTTCAGCTCACCGTACCTGGGTTAGTGCCAAATGTGGATTGTCAGTGCCAAAGTGGTGGGGTCTGAATTGGGGGCCATACTGGTGGACAGAGCTTGACGGAGTTGACTGAATAACCGTGTTTGGTTCTTTAGTTCTTTAAGAAAAAGAAAAGGAGGAGTTAACAATTTCAAGATAAACCAAAAGCAAAGCTCTTATTGAAACTAAAAGTAAAAATACAGGAAAATGTAAGGCCTAAGTGGTCTGTTTCTCTCATCCTGCAAAGGAAAAGCTTTCATTTAGATCTCAAATGTTTTTGACACTCTTAGTCATTTTAAAATGACAGGCTGTATGTAAAAGCAAGCTATTTCAAATATCAGACAGAAAGTACACATTAGACTTCTAGGGAACAAATGACATGGCGGAGCAGAAGCAATGCTGCGATGCATGTCAGGTCACTGGCATGTGCAGGAGCCATTGGCAGGAAATCATGGCGCAGCCATAGTGGTCACTGCACCAGAGGAGGGAGGGATGGGGTTCCCTAGGGACCTTTTGAGGGCCAGAGGTGGTGGCAAGGGTGGTTCTCTCTGGGTTCATGGGGAGCAGCAGTGGCTTCTGGTGAGTTCCAGCTGATGGGTTTCAAAACACCCACATTTCTCAAGGTGTCCCAGGTATGCTGACACCCATCCATCAATGGAGGCACCCCGTATCCTCTTT
Organism: Chauna torquata; assembly: GCA_013399475.1. Lineage (NCBI taxonomy): Eukaryota > Metazoa > Chordata > Aves > Anseriformes > Anhimidae > Chauna > Chauna torquata. The sequence goes on along the minus strand of VXAL01010212.1, from coordinate 17,183 downwards.
GACCACCAGGTGCCTTCTTCGTTGTGATGCACAGAGAGGATCCTATCTTTTTATGGGGAAGAGAAAGCATGCTGTAAACCATACCAGGGCCCACTGGTCATTTCAGAGGATGGGTGTTGCTTCATCACCAAGTGCTTTGGTGCTCCCAGGTGCCATTGATCACTCACTGCTAGAGCTATCCTTTGCCTTTGACCTCTGTAATGTGTTAACTACTTGTCTTGTTATGTGCCATCAATTACTTTGATAACTTCCTTCGAATAATTCTGACAGAATAAAGTTGTTTGTTTTAACTTTCATACTTGTCTAAGTGTTTCTGTTGACCCAATATGTTTACTTAGACTGAAATTGAAGCTGAGTATTAGCAAGTGATGAAACTAATTCTCTGAGGTTTGCTACTGTTGGTAGTTAAGACCATGAAACAGTTTCTTTAATCAAGTTCTTGTTTGTTTGTTTGTTTTTCAGCTACCCAGCACTACAAAGTGCTGCTGTATCAACTGTAGAGAAAGCACCATCACAGGCAATATTTTGGGGCCATTTGGTTGGATTTTTGCTGTGAGCACTTCAGACCCCTGCACAATAAAGTGTTATTGAGCTATCACAGCATGGAGGTGGGTTTGGACTTCTCCAGTTCTGACTAAGGAGATGTGGTGAGAACAGAGACCTTATCTGCTTTGGTTTGCTACGGGGTGCCAGGAAGCACTGGTTGGAAACTGTTCTCCATAATGAATCTTTACATCAGTAAAGACCCTCTTAAATGTAACTTGAGGTTGTCCTGGCTTATTAAGATCTTTAGTAAAGGATTGGTAGCTTTCCAGGAAGGTGCAAAGTGCCAGATTTTGCTTTTATTTTCAACAGGTGAAATCCTTTGATGTTCCAGTAGACTGACATCAGAAATTTGGCCACTATTTAAAATTCTACTGAGAACAGATTTTTTTCCTGGTTTTCTCTTTTCACATTTATTGGTTCCTTTTTCCTTTTTGTCTTAATTCTGAGGAGGGAAGGGTGTTGTCCTGGTTTCAGCTGGGATAGAGTTAATTTTCTTCCTAGCTGGTATGGTGCCATGTTTTGGATTTAGGATGAGAATAACGTTGATAGCACACTGATGTTTTAGTTGTTGCTGAGCAGTGCCTACACTAAGTCAAGGACTTTTCAGCTTCTCATAGTGCCCTGCCGGTGAGGAGGCTGTGGGTGCACAAGAAGCTGGGAGGGGACAGAACCAAGACAGCTGACCCAAACTAGCCAAAGGGATATTCTATACTATATGATGTCATGCTGAACAATAAAAGTGGGGGGAATTGGCCAGGGGGGCTGCCACTGCTTGGGGACTGGCTGGGCATCAGTTGGCTGGTGGTGAGCAATTGCATTGTGCATCACTTGCTTTGTTTACTCTTTTTGTTGTTATTGGTTTTTTTTGTTTGTTTTTCTTTTCTTTCCTTTTTTTTTTTCATGTCTTACTTAACTGTCCTTATCTCAACCCATGAGTTGTTGCACTTTTCTTTTCAATGTTCTCCCCCATTCCACTGCACAGGGAGGGGGAGTGAGTGAAAGGCTGTGTGGTGTTTAGCTGTCTGCCAGGCTAGCTAAACCACAAGAGGTGGGAGGGAGTCAAGAACGAAGACAAACCCTGGATCAGCATGGAGGGCCCTAGAAGTCTGAATTATTCTTAAGCTGCTTTGAAAATCAAGACATACAATCTGGTTTAACTTGTTTTTAAATGCAGCCATGCTGTTCTCTCCTTCCATTTTAAATAGGTTCCTAAGTAGGTTAGTAGGTTTTTTTCCCCTCCTCTTTTCCAAACACAAATATCCAGGTAATTTTTAATAAATTATAAATGCATCATCTTGTCAGTTTGGAGGTTAACCGGCAAGCAGCACATCATGTGCACAGCAGGCAATTTTTTTCTTTCTTGCATTTCCCCGTCTTCAAATTTAGCTGTTTGATTAATTTTTCAGTTACCTGTCTTGCAGGGAAAAGGAAGAGAGAAAGGAGGGGAAGGAAAGAAGGCAGGAAAGAAGGCAAGAAAGAAGAAGGAAAGAAAGAAGAGGCAGCAAATTAGAGGAAATACTAATTGTGCACTTGAAAAATGTAGCACAGTTTCAATACCCAGAAGCTAGAGAAGTCTCCTTCTGAGTCAACCTGCCAGAGTTGAACCCCGGTTCCCATTGGCAGTGCCTGCCCTGGTGGCAGTATAAGCAGTGGTCCATCAGGCAGCTTTGATGCCCTACTGGTGCTGGAGTCAGCTGCAACCTTCAGGCAGGTGCTGGCTGTGACATGGTAGCACATCTACCTCAGAAAATCATGGAGGCTGAGAAGACCTCTTTCTTCAGTGGCTGCATCTCCTGGCCTCGGGGTTGTTCTCTTTTGCCTGTTTTCTAGTATTTCAGTATCTTGTGCTGGGGAGGGGAGAGGTAGAGACTTGGACATGTTCCTCTGGGAGTCCAATCTACAGCCTAAACTGGTTTGGCACCTTGGCAGTGTTTTCCTGATGGTCTTCCTTAGTTTTATCCCATTATATCTTGTTAAAGCCTGACAAATAATTCCTTGTCAACTCTGATGTTAACCACAGTTGAATATTTCTTGCAGGTTGCACTGCGTGTTCTCACCCTTGCTCAAGCCGTTATGCACCCCCACTTGTCTGTTTGACCAGGGATTTCCAAGAAGAACCAAGAATAGTGTTAAGGGGGTGACATATCCTGAAGAAGGCAATGCTGACCGCTCTGTGTGCATGGGTGTTTTGTGCAGATACTGAACTGTCACATCTCATTAATACTGTCTGATGTGACTGATATATTGACTATAATGTGAAAAGTGCTTGTTGGATTTCCCATCTCTGGGGGGCACATAGTGATGATTTTTTGAAAGAGAGGTATTACCAAGGTGTCTGTGTGTCCTACCATGCCTGCAGGCATGCGGAGCCTGGGCATGTTCAGTGGTGTCCATGGCAAGGCATCCAGGGCTCTACTGTCTTCTCCCAGGGCACTGTTTGCTTTCCTACAATGGATAACCTGCTCCCTTCCTATGCAGCAATTTTCATTTTCCTCCAAGGGAGTCATTTTTCACACCTGGTTGTTTGACAAGACTTGCTTCTTCTGTTTCCTCTGGGGTTCTGGAGAGAGGAGTTACAGTGAATACACCAAGCCTAGAGATGGCTGAGCTAGTTTTCATGACAAAAATAATAAGAGAAAGCTCTCTTTGGCTTTCTTTCCTGGACTGCCTACTCATTTGCAGAAGGGCTCCTGTCCTTTTAGGAAGGTACCAACATATTTTCAGCATCTCTGTTTTTTCCCCTCTCCTTTCCCTACAGCTTTGTCTCTCTGGCTGGATGTGGGGTGCAGAACATGAAGGCTGTTAGTCCTGTGGTGACAGCAAAGCCCCTGGGAGGTGGTTGTTGACTGACTGGCACATAACCTGACCAAAGATGTAGAGGCTTCTCTAGGCATAGATGATGTGGTCCAGCCTGAGGCCTGTCTGGAGCAGAGGCTTGCTCCAGTCCTGCCTGCCTGAATCCTTTTGGAGGCATGCACCAGGCCATCAAGATCTCTTCTTCCAGTGTGGATGCAAGTTGGGAACTTTGACGTTAGTATTAATCTCCCTTGAAGTTGCTGTTGAGATTTGTGTAATTTAGTTTACTTTTTCTTGAGCTAAAAAGAGTTTATATATATTTACCTTTTCTCCACCAAGTTCTTTTCTGCTTCTGGTGGAGCAACTGAGTCTGTAACACTCAGCTCATGGGTGTTGCACTGCTGTGGTGTGACTTGCACACATCTTCACTCACGTGACATGTCAAGCTTGGAGAGGTAGCCAGCCTCAAGGAAAGTCATCTGAAACCCGAAGTATTTGTAGGTTTTTCCATCAACGATGGTGTGAACACATCCTCTTTCAGATGGCAGGTCCCCATTTTCTCGGTTGATGTGAGAGGGAGAGCCCTGCAGCTGAGGCATGAAGGCAAACCCAACTACTCTGTTTGAGAGGTGTGGTGACTAGACCACTCTCCCACATGTTTCCAAGGAGAAGAGAGGAACCAGGAGGGGGTTGCAAGATAGTGTAGCTCCATCTAATGTGTCTGGCTGTTCGAAATAAATATGTAGAGAACATGTTGAAAGTTGCTAGTTGTGTTGAGGGAGAGTTTGGACTTTGTGGAAAGTGTTAAAAATTCAGAGCTGCTGGCAAGTGATTGTTGTTGAAGCATGAAAGAATAATGAGCAGAAGCCTGGTGAGGGGCCTGGGGGAGCAGGATGAGGATAATAATCTCTTAAAGAAAGTTAACAAGGCACAGGAGAGGGCAAGCATGAGTGGTGTTTTTTGTTGCTCTTGTGCCAACGTGCAGAAGCACGGTACAGCTCTGTGGTCATCTGGAGGCAGGGATGGCAGATGTCAAGGACACTCTTAATGAGGCCAGGGATGGACTGGGAGAGGCTGAGGAGCAGGGTCTGTCTCTGTTCACACCATTACTCTTTACCACTGTGCTGCACAGTGGTGTTTCCAAGGTAGGCTTTGTTTTTTTGAGGGGCACTGTGAGTCAAATCTGTCACTTAAAATGCAGAATGAGTTGAAATGCCGTGGAGATTGGTGTGTGTTATCCTCATGAGGAAGATCTCTAGAGATGCAGGGGTGGCCGTGCATGGAGGCCATGGGGATATGATAGCCTGTCTCTGACCAGGAGCTTTAGGGTCAAAACAACCCAAGAAAAATGTCTTCGAAACAAGGTCTTTGGAGGTTTGTGAGGTGCTGAGGTGCCCTCAGCTCTAGCACTGCCAAAGTTTGGGACTTTGCAACAAGGTTTGTGGTTTCTGCGATGTGTGCAGGACTCAGGCTATCTGAGTTCCTGAGCTATTAACAGCGTATTGGTAATATGGAGATGAAGGAAATACAGCAAACAGCCCATTTAGGCTGGGATTTTCAAAGGGTGATTCCTAGGGTGTCTGCGGCCAGAATGTCCCTTCCAAAAATGACTTGAAGTTTGAAATTATTTCAAATTTGAGTGGGAAATAACCTTAAAATGGAAAAGTGAAACTTCCCATTAAATGAAAGCTTGACTTCTTGGCTTTTAGCAGGAAGTAACGATTAGTCTTTCCAGCTGGATGCTCTCTCTGGGGTGATTTGAGCAGGCCTCTTCAGCCCTCTGCCTTGTGGGTGCCAGTTGCTCTGAGCTGGTGCAGCAGCCCACCTTGAAAGCAGTCCAGCCTGGCCGCATCCTTGCTAGCACTTGTTATGCTAATATTACTTCCCAGTTCTGCTGCAAGACTTACAAACATGCAACTTTAAATGACTACAGCCTGTGAGTTTCATCACACTACGAATATAAGCAATGCAGTCATTACTTTGGGGGGGGGGGATATTTTTTTAGGAACAATCTAAAAAAAAATAATCATTCAGACTTTTTTCATTGGTTTCCTTAAAATGCTGTGGTTTTTGTTTTTTTTTGTTGTTGTTGTTGTTGGCAATTGGGTGACCTATGAAATACCATAAGCAGCACAAAACATTTATCCAGTGACTGCCTGAGGTAGCACAGGCAGCTCTTAGCAGGTTTATTTTCATTATTACAGCAATTTTAGGGCTGCATACTGCAATTGTCACTTGCGGTGAGGTATTAAATTGAAATTACCCCAGATGTAATTGTCACACAAAATAATTCTGGACATGCTGGATTTAATGCTTTTCCAAGCTGCAGTTTTTATTACCCAAGGAAGTGCCAAAAAAACACTTGTAGTCAACAACTTAAACTGAAATCTGCCTTCTCAGGAGCCAGGATGCGTAGCTGCTGTCAAATTGTGGGTGGGGGGGAAGGGGGCCAACTGGAGGAAATACGAAGTTTAAGTGATGCTGGGGGTTCTGCTGGATCCAAGCAGCAGCGCTTGGTGCCCTACTGCACTCAGCAGGGGCAGCTCAGTCGTCTGTCCCAACTTTGGGATGTTACGAGCCTCATTAGGCAGAAGTTAGGGGCGAGTCGTAGCACTTTGATGTGTTCGTATGTGAAGTTTCAGTGTTTCCTGCATGCACGTTATCTAATTAGGCCGATGAACTGCATACAAATCTGGGGTTTTAAAGACAAGTTGTTGTCATGCACAAGGAATCTTCATCACGTTGCTGCAGGCTCAGCCAGTGTGAAGTATCGCCGGCACTCCCACCACTGGGTGATACATCATGCATACAGTGTGGCATTATTTATTAAATTCTTAATTATTGTTGTAACTTATTGATGACTTAGTATTTTCCACTGTCTTTCATTCTTTTCCTGAAATAGCTTCCCTTCTTTGCTATGCAGACTCCCCAGTCCCAGTGCTGTGCCTGAAGTGGGTGGAAGGACACACATGTTGGAACATCTTGGAGATAATTTTGTATAAATAGCATGGGGAGAGCAACTGGCCTAGTCTGTTACCACAGCTCTGCAAAGCAAGCGAGAGCTGAGCCTGTGCGCGGCAAACCACACAGAGAGCAGTGGCAGTAGTTTGCTTCTCATGATGTCAGGTTGGGAAAGCTCAGCTGAAGTGTGTTATTGAAGGGGCCAACATGACCCAGACACGTAGCTTAGGGCATGACCTGGTGCTGTTTAGTAATTCAGAAACTCTGCATTTTGCGTCCCTGACATGTAACTTTGATAGATGAGGGTGTTCCCGCGTGGGGTAATGTCATCAAATTTTCTCCTGCATGCAGAGTGGTCATGCACCTTTGGGGTCCTTTGAGGAAGGACCTAACATTTGAATTGGATGAATGATGATTTTGGGGGGGTTGGTGACTATGCCAGAAGAACAGCGTAGTAATGAGAAATTTGGTTTGGTCAAGTTAAGGCAGGATTTGGGAAAGGTTTTGAGTAAAACAATGAGAAAGAAACAACTGATTCAGTGTGAGCTTGCAAATATTTTGTCCCACCCAAGATGTCATTTTTTTTTTCTTATTTTTGGAATTATATAACCTGTTGAACAAGCACGAATGCTGTGATGGAGACCCCCTCTGGCTGAGTGTGGGGTGCACTCCTGCCACTGTATTGACAGAATGGCTGGTTCAATTTAAGAAAGAATACTCGTCATGATAACCCAATACTTTTGAGACAACACAGAAATCCCTGTGAAGCTCACAAAGCCGCTGAGATAGAGTCTGCTTGCATCTGAGCTTCTGCGAGAAGGCCTCACCTTTTGCAAGAAGGACCTGTTCATACTGCCTGTGGGTGTTGGAGCCTGATGGCTCCAGGAGAGCATGCCAGCTGGGAAGCAGTGGTTAGAAAACAGGGTTGCAAGCTGGGTGCCTCCTTTCTCATCCCTTCCTAATAACGACAGTTCAGCTCTTTTTTCTGCTTTAATCCTCAGTGACTTGCTCTACAGTTTCTGGACTCCTTCAAAAAAGATTCATGCAGAAAAACTTTTTTTTTTTTTTTAGTAGTAGTTGGAGGACTGTCTCCCTCTGCTTGTATGGAGTGAGCTCCCACCTTGAATTTCAGCACCTGAATGCCCTTTTCCTCTTTCTCTCCCCAGATGTATGACCCTGCGCTATCACCAGGATCTCCCACCAACCAGCATCATCATCACCTTCCACAATGAGGCCAGGTCTACCCTGCTGAGGACCATTCGGAGGTAATTTGTGAATGCTTTTAGAAAGGGTGAGTAGGCTGGAGGTTTTAGTGAATAAAGGCAGAATGTGTTTGCACTCACCACAGCAAAGTGACTGGACCTACCAGCTGTGTATGATCTGAAACAATTACCAGGAGAAGTTAGCATGAAATCTGGTCTTTGAGAAGTAGGTTTTACAGTGAGATGCTCAGGAAGCAAGTAGCTGTGCTGTCTTTGCAGGGTCTAGCACTGGTCACTCTTGGGGGAGAGGCAAGAGGACAGAGCCTGTGATAATAGCTTTTAAATTCAGCTGGATCCCAGTGCTCAGCTCAATGTTGTCCCCATTGTCTAGGGATGACCATCATTCTGCAGATATCTGCTCTGGTATTGCTGCTTGAGCTTCATCAGTGATCCATCAAATGCCAGAAAGGCTTGGTAATTGAGAAGCTCTGATGGTGCACATGCAGACAAGATTTTCAAGGACAGTTTCTGTGCTCTTCTGTGTGCACTTTTGAGAGGTCTGGGCATGTGACCATTCTTTCAGATGTCAGTTTGCTCTTGGCTGGTTTTTGCTGTAGTGGATAGAGTAAAGGCTTCCTTTTCACCACAGATTTTTAAAATCAGCATTTAATCCCAGTGTGCGCCTTGATGCAAGCTCTGTTGTGGGAAGATTTAGTGAGGTGTACCTGCCACACCTTTGAGGGGTCTGTCTCCAGGTTTCAGCTGGTGGCTTCCTCTGTAGAAAGCTGTGGTGTGCTGTGCTGTCTGCCAGTAATAAATGTTTTGCAGGTGTGTTTCATGCCCACATAGTGAAGGCTTTGCTAGCAGCAAGTCAGGCCATAGACTCCAATATCCCATTGACGCCCAGAGGCAGCTCTTTTTTGTCCTTGGGGAAGAAAGTGAGCTAAGTGCGGTGCAGAAGCAGTCCAGCCTGCAGGGCAGTTGTCAATTAAGCCATGGCATCCCCAGGGAGCCCTTGCCATCATCTGTACTGGTCAGACTGGGGTTGCTGGCAGGAGGAGACTTCGTCTGTGCCCTGTTTGCCATCACATCCTCAATAAGCGCTCCTCTAGAAACAGCATCCTTCTTCAAGTGAATGCACCCAGTGCCACAAGTGAGTTAGACAGTCCTGAAATTGGATTCCTGCTTTGCTTTATGGTTTCCTGCCCAATCCCATCTTGTTCACTTCACACTTAATAATCTATCACTGCTTTCTCTGTCCTAGAGTGTGTGGATTTTGGGTGTGTATAGCACTGACACTTTATGCTGTGTACCAGCTCCTTCATCCTGGACCTTCTCTTTTACCTTTACAATGCCCTGCATGGAGTTACCATCCTCCAAAACCCACTGTAACAGGGATGGCAAGGCAAAGCCAAGCTCAGTCCTCTAGAGCATTTATAACATGTGAAGTGCAGAGACAGACTTTAGTCTTATCTCTCCCCATACCTCAGCATCTAATTGTCCTGGCAGATATGATCAGGAGTGATGCTGCCACATGAGAGATGTTAGACCTTATGCCTGGGTCCCTCCTGCCTCTCCCTTGGCTGCCATCTTACATTCCCCTGAGCCGGCCTCTGGGAAATGACCCTCCTTCTGGTCCCTGTGGTTTGGAGATGGCCTCCCATCATCAGAGTTTGCTGTTTTACTCCTGGATGCAGCACTCCAAGATTTGCTTTGATCCCACCAGCCCTAGGTGGCAAGTCCTGCTGGTGACGTGGCTCCTGCCCTTCTCCTCTCTGGTCATGATTGTGCTTGTATTGCCATCTCCCTGCATGTGTTTGGACCCAGTTGAGAGTTCATCTGCCTCTTCATCCTCTGTGAGTTAATTCGCCGTGCCTTCTGACTGATCTGTCAGAAGCAAATGCTTAGTTTAATTAGGTCTTCCAGATAACTCCATCCTGTGGTGGCTATAACAACATGGATCATTTTCCATCGGCCAGTCAAAATAAACTATGTCCTCCTGACACTGCTTTGTGCCTTTTGGAGCAGTTTGTGACCAAGTATCTCAAAACACTTCGAGCACAGCAGTGATTAAAGAGGCCACCTCATCTACCCAATTCTCATCAGTACATCTCCACGGGCAGAGCATGGTGCACTCTTAGTATAACCCAGGTGGCAGGTGGACAGGCTGGGCAACAGAGAGGTGATTTGTCTGTGGCCGGTGGAAGATCTTGAGTTACAAACCTGATTTCCTCAACAAGTTAGTTTTCCAGCCCTGCTGCAGGATGAATGCTGTCTATTAACCTCAGTTGCAGGAGCAAGAAATGGTGCAAAGGGAGATTGCTAAGCTTGTCCAAACCACGGGCAGACAGGGCACCAGTCCTGCCAAGGGACCACTCCTCCCAGGACCATATGTAAACAGGAACTGAGCAGGAGGGATGTTGCTATTCCTATATCTTGGCTTGAGAGCTTGGAAGCTCACCTCATGCTAAGGCTGAGCTGCATAGCGGGCTCTGTAGTTGCCCTCGGCTCTTGGTAAGCATGCAAGTGCTCTGGCCCATGAGGCAGAGAAACCAGCATGCGGCCTGTGCTGCAGCCCTTATAGCAGTCACATTGCAAACGTTTGCAACACTTTGTTGACAAGCAATATGTATCATTCAAACTAATGAGAAAAACTAGTGGGCTGTGTGGAATAAATAATAAATTAAAAGGTTTTGTGATCTTTTCTCTGACCATTTGCCAGCTGGAAGGAAAAAAAAAGCTAAATTAATTATATGCCCAAAACTCTGCAAATGATGTGGTCAGCATTTAGAAATGTGTATGCAAGTATGTATGTGAGTACCTTGAAAGTGTCCAGGTAGTCAGGACTAGGTGTCATAAGAAACAGAGGAGGAGAGAAGAAGAGGCCAGAGAGAAGGAGATGGTGAATAGCCATAGTGGTTTGAGCCACTCACTTTTGGAGTGACCTTGGGCAAGTTTCTTATTATGCACCTGTGTTCGGTTTCACCTATTTCCGGCTCTGAGGCTCAGTGCATTAAAGATGGTAAGTCTCCAACAGTATGGGGTGGAAAACCCCAGGGGGAAGAAGGGAGAGACGAAGCAATTATAGAGGCCACTTCAGGGGAAAATTTCAATTTCTTCTTCTCCTTCACTCTCTTTCCACCCTGCGCTGGCCTGCATTTAGGAAGGGAACACAGCACTGTTATTCCCCTCTGAGGGAAATACTAAGCCTCCACTGCACTGCCGTCCCTCTGAGCGGGCACTGAAGAGTTGAACCCCATCAGCTGCAATCATTGCTGAGAAATACAGTGGCATCCTCTTGGCGCCAGCCCCTCCACAGGTGACAGTCCCATTTCCTCTGCTGAGGAAATCTATTTATTCATCTATTTATTCCTCAGATTTGCAGCTGGAGACCTCAGAGCAGGAATAGGGAGGCTTCATTATTTACCTCGTGCTGACAAACCAAAGCACATCCTTTGGCAAATGTCCTTGTGTGAGTACTGTGAATACTGCATCAAATATTTAGATACTTAATTAGCAGGTAGTATATCACACTTTTCGTTTTCCTGCTTGTAAGAAAGAGGGGTGATGTCCTGCACCACCAGCACCTCGCTCCTTCTCCATGTGCAGCTACCTTGCCTGCATCCTGGCACTCCTGAGACAGGGAAATAACAAAGCCACGCCCCTCCTTCCTCCGGCAGCATGTCAGCACTGTATAGAGCCTGTACCATAACTGAAATGAGTCTGATTAAAGGAGCAAAAACAAGCCAGTTGTTGCTCAGAAGCTGTATAATTAGCACTTTGGGCTGACTGTTTTTTTCTTTCTTTTTTCTTTCTTTTTTTTTTTTTTTGCTTAACCCCCGGACTTTTTTTTTCAATTTTCTAATCATCTCTCATGGTTACTAAGTGTACAGCCCCATAAGCACTTTTACCTTTCGATGTTGACATAAGAGAACTCTTGAATTTCAAAGAGTATGGTGGGTATTTGAAAGAGTAAAATGTGAAAACCACAGTGTAATCAAAGCTCATTATGATTATTCTTGGTGTGTTGTCTCTGTTCCTACATAATTAGCCATTCTGAGTTGTTGAAACAGTTCATTTTGGTGAGCGTTTTCTCTCCTTGCTCTCATTCTAATGTTGATAATTGTGACCCTTGGACCCTTCAATGCTCTATTATACTCCCAAAGGCTTTCTCTCTTTCTTTTTTTCCTCTATTCTCTTTTCCCCTAACAAATCCCAGTATGTTGCCATGGAGAGAATTAACAGGTTCATAAGTTCCTGAGGATCGATGTCCACAGGTCACTTCTGCAAAGCAACTAGTATTCTGGGTGATGACCAAAAAAATGCTGAACTTCTGTCAGGGGGTCTGAACTGCTGACTGAAAACATCTTCTGCATTTTATGAGTCAGGATTAATTTTGTGCTGGTAGTTATTTGGAGGTGGAGTTCTTGGATCTGATGCTTGCCTCTGGGTAGAATGAAAAGGATCCCAACATGATGCTGAGGAGGACAGAAGAAGGACTAGGTCTGATTTTGAAAACTTAGAGTGAAATTCTGCATAGTTATGTCTGCTAAATCCACTGAAACAAATAAAATTTTAGTACTAACTTTGCAAGATAATTCAGCAGAGAATCGGGTCTTAATGGGCTGAATAAGCTTAAGTGCTTTCTGGACTAGAAGCCATGAGTTTTTATTTTGAAGGTGGTTTAAGAAAGTGTTGTGGTCTCTAGCTCCACAGAACTTAAAAGCTGTTTTGATTTGTTGGAATATGTCCATCACTGCAGTATATTTACCTATGTTTGATTTCAAGGAGAGGAAAATCTATAAATAACAGAAGGACTTCAAAGCACTATAATATTAATTGCCTTGTGATTTTACCGATATAAATGCAAAAGAAAAAAAAAAGCCATGTGCATGCACCAAAAAAAAAAAAGAAAAATATAGAATAACAAAATCAAAGCTAAACAAAGTTCCATGTAATAGAAAAGCTGGCTTTGAATTTTTAAAAATGCTTTATAGACTATCTTTAAAAAAATCCCCTTAATGTCAAAAACATGAAGGATTTGGTGTCTCTGTTTCCAGTCCTTCCTGAAGAAGGTAGAAAATGCATTGGAGAGGTGAGGTTGGCTTTGCTGAAAAGCCAGTGCATTTGGGGCTTGCAGATGACTGTGGACAGATTGGCAAGAGCAGTAACAAGCCCAAAGCCCACTGAAATCGGTGGACATCAGGTCTCTTAAAGCCATGATAGATCCAGCACCTGGACCACCCTTGCCAGGGATTTTTTTCAGTCACACTTTAGGACGGTGTCGCTTCATGGGTAAGTCCCACAAATGAAGCGATCAGAGGGGGCTGAGATGGTCCTGGGTGAGACTGCTCAGTGCTGGGGATGCTCTGGTACCCAAAATGATATCTCTTATCAGCCTTTTGAGATGGTGGTTTGCAGAGCTGGGCAAGGCTTGTAGAGGTCCTTTTCTCATCAGTCTGCGCACTGACTTTTCCCTCTTGCTCTGGTCAATCCTCTACATCCCATGGACACGGAGAGCCCTTCTTGTTTGCCACTTAGACCAGCTCTGCTGCTGTGGCATGACCACAGCTTCATGCTCACCTTTCTGTGCCTTTTGGGAGAAGAGGGGACACAGGTGTCCTACCACAATGGGATATTGTCACTGAGGTCTCTTCCAACACAGGTCAGGTGGCGACAGGCTTCTTGCTGGTTTCTCCTTCCCACCACTACCCATGGGGAACAGTCACACGTCCTGTCTCTTTTTATTTCCCTTTGGTTAGTAGCTTCAGAGGGCAGCTATACCTCACTCATGCAAAAGTAATGCATTGGGTATTAAACACATAGGAAAAACAAACAGGGGCCTCCAGTCAACTAACTTAAGCTGAGATGAACCATGCGTGGGAGATGTCCTCCATGACTTAAGAGGAAACTTGGTCCTGCTGGACTCCCAGATTTTGGATGGCTGCAGACCTGGAACAGATCCCACCATAGCTTGGCATCCTTAATGGAGACCACATCTCCCATGCACTGCAAAAGAAAAAAAAAACAGGTTATGGTCAATGGCAAAGCCTTCAACTGTGAAACCTGAAACATGTGAGCCCCAGTTTTGAGCAGGGAGCCGCAAGGTGAGCTGAAGACGCCCAGACAGGACACAGTGGTGACCACCACTGCTGCAGCAGTGGTGCATGGCATTAAGGGACATCCTTTCTGATATACAGGATGACAAGCTGAGGAATAGAGTTTGTAGCAAATGGTTTGTCCCACACCATAATTGATCAGGGGCTGGGTTGCCCATCCCTGACCAGCGCCTTGAAAACTGTCCCTTCTGGCTGTTTTTCGATAAGAGGTGCCCTGGGGTGATTTTTCCAAGGTGCCAAATATTACTAAGTGCCCAGATCTGCAAATACAGCCCAGTGCAGTGGATTTGGTTGAATTATTCTTACAGGTACAACCTGCCTGTAGAGTTAAGACTCACATTGCACTTCTGACAGCCAAATCTGTGCGGGAGACTGGGCGGAGGCAGGCTTTGAATATTCACATTGCCTGCTGCCTTTCCACTCTCAGTGTTATTTATTTATTTTGCTGGCTTTTTTACAAGACTGTTTGTTTTGTTTGGTTTTGGTTTTGTTTTTTTTGCAGGTTTCACCAAGTTAAATTTCCAGGCAATCAGCACTTGTTAAGTATTCCACTGAGCATGATATTACTCTCCTGTCTCTCTCTTACTGGTGCTCAGCTGTGGTAATTTGCTGAACTGAGCTCTCACATATGGGGATTGTTTTTTAAATAACAAACCTATTAATAATAATAATTAAAAACCACTTGACAGATGGGAAGAGCACATCTAAATTGTTCTGTGTGCCCCAGTGGGAGGAAGGGCATTCAGCCACTTTTTCTAGTGCTTTGTGCAGAATGCTGGCATTTCTGAGGTGGTGGTGTCTATCCCAGCTTGGTGCAAAGCCATGTTGAAGAGATGGTGGCCACAGCAGCTCCTTGCTGCTAAGGCTCCTACAATGATCTTCACTGGAGGGACAGCTCCTGCGGTAGTGCTTAAAGGGCAAAGGCTTTCTTCTCCCCCGACTCCAACCTTAATCTGAGAAACGTCTGAAGTGTGGGAAAATCATGGTCTTTGTCCAGATCCTGAAACTGGACGAGGCTGGAACTGTGTTTCCAGGGTCACTGATGGAAAGTAGTTCTGGACTTGCAGGTTGTCCTGGTTTTGGCTGAGATAGGGTTAATTTTCTTCATAGTGGCTGCTTTGGTGCTGTGTTTTGGATTTAGGAGCAACCTGATGTTCCTAACACACTGATGTTTTAGCTGTTGTTGAGCAATGCTTGCACTAAGTCAAGGACTTCTCAGCTTCTCATAGTGCCCTGCCAGTGAGGAGGCTGTGGATGCACAAGAAGCTGGGAGGGGACAGAAGCCCAGAAAGTTATCACTTTGCTGTACTGTATAACAGTATGATATGGTGTATTGGGTTTATGTGGTAAAGGTTTGGTAGCAGGGAGGCCACAGGAGTGGCTTCTGTAAGAAGATTCCAGAAGCTGCCTCATGTCAGATAAGAGCCAGCTCCAGCCAGCTCCAAAAGGGACCTGCCGCTGGCCAGACCTGAACCACTGAGCGATGTTGTTTGTGCCTCCGTGAGAGNAGCAGGTGGATGTGGCCTGAAGGAGGCTGCCGCCCATGGAGAGCCCCCCCAGGAGCAGGCTCTGGGCTGGAGCTGCAGCCCGTGGAGAGGAGCCCACACAGGAGCAGGTGACCCGGTGGGAGCTGCCACCCGTGGGGGACCCATGCTGGAGCAGTTTGCTCCTGAAGGATGGACCCTGTGGTACAGACCCATATTGGAGCAGTTCTTGAAGAGCTGCAGCCTGTGGGAAGCCCACACAGGATCACTTTGGGAAGGACAGCATCCTGTGGGAGGAACTCCATGTAAGAGCAGTGGCAGAGAGTGACCATGAAGGAGCAGCAGAGACGAAGCGATATGGACTGACCACAACCCCCATTCCCTGTTCCCTTGTGCCGCTCGGGTGGAGGAGATAGAAGAGGGTGGATGGAGAGGGGGAAGGTGTTTTTCGTTTGCTTTTAGTTTCTCACTGCTCTAGTTTGCTAGTGATAGTAATAAATTATATTAATCTCCCTATGTTGAGTCTGTTTTGCCTGTGACGGTAATTGGTGAGTAACCTTCTTGTCCTTATCTCACCCCTTGAGCCCTTTTCCATCGTATTTTCTCCCCCTCTTCCTTTGAGGAGGGGGAGTGAGAGAGTGGTTGTGGTGGAGTTTGGCTGTTTAGCTGGGTAAAACCACTGCATATGGTAAAATTACCAGTCATGAGCCTAACATTGTAGTTAGCATTGCCATCATCTTTGTATTTTGGGACCCATCTCTCAGAAACTATTAATAATTACACTCTTTACCTTTTCTCCTCGGAGAGCCAATCTGTGGAGGAGACAAGGGAGGACACTTTCCCCTACTCCTTCACCTTCCCCTTTTCCTCCGGACTAGTTACAATAGCTCTAAGAATTTTGAATATCCTTGGGATGTTCAAACCAGCATGTTCCTATTGCTATGTCTCCTGAATGTGTTTCAGGTTTTGTTTAAGGTTAAACAACTATTTAAGAATACCACCCAGAGATCTGTGCTGAGGCTGGATAGTTATGGTGGCAGGGTATATGGGATAGTATGGGCAGGTACCTAGAACAGTGGGCACCTCCAGTGTTTTGGCACTTCACCCCACAAGTGCAGAATCCTGAAAAACTAGTAAAATGTTTGGAAAAAGTATGCTGTCACAGAGATATTTCCAGAGAGATACAAATCACTGCAACATGCTGGGGCATGGCCCATGCCTACCGAGCCCTGTTCAACACTATTCAGCACCGTCAAGGGGAAGAGAAGGTCTCTGGATCTGACGACAAAACAACAGACATGGTGGCCACTCCAACCACCGTGACAGGCACTGCGGCTGAACCAGAGAACCATGCCAGTATCAGTCACCCCTATATTCAAGAAGAAACAATGGACATGAAAGTCAGCTCATTTAGTAAGGGAAGAAACTTCTACTAAGATGGGGAAGGAGGAAGAAGTGGGCGATGCAGGGTACTCTGAAGCAGGGCCATCATGAGAACAGGAGGAGGAAGAGGCAGAACTCATAAACA
>VXAL01010211.1:458118-475002 GCA_013399475.1 Chauna torquata | reverse complement strand
CAGTGCTAGGTTAACAGTTGAACACAATCTTAGAGATCTCTTCCAACCTAAATGATTCTATGATTCTATGAAACATGACTTTCGTTGCTGTATAGACTTCTGCATTTAGAAGTAAAAGATTTGCAGCCTTCATGGAGCAGTCTGCTGCTCCCATTGTACAAGTCTTTCTGTGACATGATCATGTCTTTGTTTTGCAGTGGAGGGACACTGTAAGGGCTGACAGTAGGGTGGGGAGCTTGCCAGCAGCCTTTAATTGACCAGGCATAAGTATTCATTACATTGTAAAATTCTGAAATTGTTCTTCCTTATCTCATTCTTTCCCATTGCTGCTTGTGTTATGACTTTAACCTGCAAAAGCTCTTAAGTCAGTTTTAAGCTGAAGATGTTGAAAGAAAAAATGCACTGGCAACAAAAGCAAGATGATGGATTTTTTTTTTTTTAATGTCTGTGGGCTTCCACTCACCACAAAAGTGATTATGATTCTTTAACTACTGATGTTCCAGAGGAGTCATGGAAGCCCCATGGGAACTCTTTCTGTCCCATTGCTTAGTGGGCTGTCTTTGAAACAACTGCAGTGCTGCTGTTTTATAAAATCTGAAGGACAAAAAAGCCTACTTGGCTGCAACTTCAGCTCCCAGTTGTACCTAAATATTTAAGATAAGAGAGTACAGATACCTCTGAAGAGTGGAAGCCTACGATGAGACCACGCTTACCCTCAGGAATAGCAATCAGATTTAGCAAGGGTATGGAAAATAAAAACGTAGAGCTCCATCTAACAGCTATGAAATAGCTGGTATTGTAGTATCAATAGCTAACAAACATGCACCACTAAGAGGTGCTGGAGCTGCACATCCACATGCATTGCATCGCCTTTGTGCTTGCTTCCCTAAAGGATGAGTGGAGAGAAGCTAAACATGTAGCTACAGTTTTATAATTATTGCTGTCTACCTTTCATGTCTCACTCCTTAATGGCAGAAAATGAGTTGTAAATGAGATCAGGTTGCTTATGCTTTATGTAAATTTCAGGAAGTTAAGTAGTGAATCAAACTAATGTCCTTAACTGAAATAAGTTTATCTCAACATTAACAGAAGTTCAGATAGCACTGCTCAGGAAGAGGAAAGTGTTTTCCTGTAAGCTGTGTGGGAAACATGTTAAAATTCAGTATTTTAATTGTGAGCAAACACACTTTTTTAACAAATGAAAGTAAGTCAAATACCTGGCTCAATTTCACAAAGTTAAGAAGTCTAGCAAGAACTGCTGCAACAGCCCAGATTTTATGGCTGATGAAATCAGAATAAGATTTGAGATTGCCTGGAAAACTGCCATATTGCTTTTGTCATACTTAAAAGATGATAGCTGACAAGTGAAAAGATGTCACCAGCTGTGTTAAGCAGATGATGATAGGCAGGGTGTGCAAGTGCGTTTACTAATGAATTTTTTGACTTTTCTGATAACAAATGCAAGGAAGTGGTTTTTTGTTTGTTTGTTTGTTTGTTTAACATTTAAAAACATACATGATTGCTGTGATAGCCCTCCCCTCCCTTTTTCTTTTTCAGAGTCAAGATGACAGATTCGCTTTCACTGCTGAATGGTATGACCCAAATGCTTCACTCTTTCGGCGTTATGAGCTTCTGTATTATCCAAAAGATGGATCGGTTGAAATGGTAAGAATAAAAGAAAAAATCCTGTTATTATAATACCCAGTTAAACAGTTTGTAAAATGGAAAGCCACTACCTATGCCAATTACTTTTCCAGGTAATGAATATGTAATTTAAGACATACCTTGCTCTGTTTCTAAAACTAAATGAAAATCAAACATACTAGTTCACAGTGGAGCATGTGGAAGAGCTTCCATGTTTATGATTTTTGTCTTAAACCTTGTTTTGGCATGGAGAGATTCATTTTCACAAATCTGTTTTCATTCAATCTCTATTTGAGTTTTAGTACTGGAACTCAGCATCCCTGACCTACTGCATGTGAAACACAAATCAAAGCTGATTTCAAACAGGGGAAAAAGCTTCAGCCGGAATTCCAGAAGTCCGTGAAGAATAAAGCGTAAAAAAGTTATTGAAGTAGAGGAAATGGTAGACTACTCTTAATTTGGTTTTAATGCAAGGAAGGATGTTTCAGACAGTGGGGTCCAAATTTTTCCATCAGTGGTGCTTACATAGACCTTTCTGACTTACAGTTCATACAACTAATCCCCATTGTTTATTGATAGTTGGTTAAAACAAGCATGTTACAGAAGCAGGCACATACATAAAAATGAAATATATGTAGTACAGATAATCCTAGTGAAATAGCCAATGCTTTGTGCTCCTCTTTAGGAATGGGTGAGTGGTTTTGACTAGTCTTTTCTAATTTTTAATGGAGATCTAAGGGTCTGAGAGCAACCTAGATTTGAATATTCACACTTAGTAATTTCATTATGAAATTTTAGTTTTCTTGCTGTAAGTATCAAATGCAAAAATCAGAAATAAGAAAACTAGCAGAATCTGCCTTTTCTTACCCAAACAACTGCTTACTGAAACCATGGTGCCCACCAGTGTGAGGAGATGCACTTTGCACTTTTTACTGATAGTCTCTTTAAACAAACTCTACCATGATATTGTCCCTTTTAAGTTAGTTATTTGCATGATGTCTCTGTGCACAGTTGTCAAAATGTGAGGATTTTTTTTTTTTTTCCCAGAGACAGTTTAGCTAATCAGTCAGGAGCCGTAATAATCTTCCTACACAACCATGTGTAGGCTGACAATATTGTTGTTCATTTCACCTAAACGTCTCAAAACCCAGAGCTTTCAAGGTGTTACTGAGCTGTCTTAACGCTTTCTGCATCAAACACCTATGACTTGGTAGACTAGCATTTTGCTAGCATGCCCTCAAGTTAAGATAGTACTGTGTGTACACAGTCATGAGTGTACATGGACTGTGTGATCAAGACAACTGTTAAAAAAGCAAAAATGCATGTAACATCTCTACAGAAATAATTTCTCGAAGTCAGTTTTGGGGATGAGTTTGTGGACAGATTAAATTTAGGATTGTCTTCTGGATATATATATTTTTAATTTCTCTGGAATTTGGTGATTCTTTCTTCATTACTGCCAAGTTCTTCTGCATCTTTTGGTGTCTTCCTAAGGAGACGGTGGCTGCCCACCCTTACCTCTAACATGTTTTAGGAGAAGGGAGGTAATGGATATGAGCCAGCTTCTCCCTGCTTATGAGAGATGTTGCATCACCTTTCCCACTGCAGCAATACTAGCTCTCCTTTATCACACACCTCAGCTGAGGGTGGAGTGGAGCTGTTGAAGGCTTGTGTTATGTGAAGTCCTCAGCTTTCCTTTTCTTTCTCAGTCCTTCATATCTTAGTTGTTCCTGTGAAGGAAAATTGTGGTGGGAATAATGTGACAAGTTTCCAGCTTGCTTTGCAGCCTTTAGAAGACAGCACAGGTTTTTGTCCAAGGACAGCAAGCAACTGTTGTGATCAAACTGGATGCCTTGACAGAGATGTGCCCAACTGTCCAAGTTTTCCATAGTTAATAACTCTAATGGGGAATTCTTAAATCCTGAACAACTTTTCTTTATAGAGAAGATTTCCTAAAAAGAGAGAAACCTTTGAAAAGGACACGTTCTTTGCAGATAACTGTTTTGTTTTGGATAATTTACCTGTACATGTATGTGAGAGATGGCAGGAAAAAACTATCAAAACTGTCTCACATTTGTTCTGCTGTAGCCTATAATTCGCATTATAAAAAGGTATTTTAAACAGATCCAAAATTCCACTCTAAAGAATTCTTTAACACAGGTGGATGCTTCTCTTGTTTCTTTTCCCCTCTTTATCTTCTGCTTGAGAAGTGAGAAACAGCTGGGGAGGGTGCCCTTCTTGCAGCTGTTAGTGAAATAACCAAGGAAACGTTCAGATTTTTAGTCAAGATGTTGAAGAATTTTAATGTTCAATTCAGTTAATAGGACTCCTGGCCAAGTCCAGGAAAAAACAAGTAGCTGAATTCAAGTGATTTTTTTTCAGCATGTTGTCGTTTCACTGACCACTATGCTTGAAACTGAAGGACACTGAATAGGACCATACAGGAGAGGGCTGAAGACATTTCATCAGGGAAGGATTCTTCCTTGTAATCCTGCCTCAGCAGAAGGAAGTGTCCAAACAATTTACATACTCTGATCTCCAAAGTCTTGGCTATTCTGGAAAAACTCACAATTCATTTAGCTCAAGCCTAGAACAGGAGGTAAATTCAAACATTTCAGAACGTGGAGTATGTAATTTTGCTCTGATTTATTTTTTTCTCCAAAGCTTGCGGGAATGAAGTTTTCTTTTAATGCTGTTCTAGTTTATATGCGGTTGCAATGGAGGACAGTACACACAAATCAAGGCAGAAAAGGGGAGGTTTGTCCTGAAGAGGACAGAACTCTTCCTTTCACAGGATTCCATTTCTCCAGGAAACTGAAAGGATCTGTAATATTTACGTGTCGTGGAGAAGAAGGTGCTCATCAGGTTGTCTTTTGTGCTTTGCCAGCCCACCCAGAAAACCGCACATTAACGTCTTGCTTCTTGCTCAGAATGATGATACATAGCTGAATCGTCTTGACAGGCTTTTGAGCTTGCAGCTCTAGGCAGTGAGTACTTCTCAACCTAGTGCTGCAGCCATCCATCCATTCCTAATTCACAGTCTTATGCGGTCAAATAAAGCATAGTATCACTGGAACAATGCCCTGAAGAGGAGACCTGCCGCAGACAGTGTGCATCATGGTCATTACTGGTGGGAGCCATTGGCCTGTGAAACAGCATAGATCTGCTAGGGGGAATTCTCAGTGAGACTGGGCAGAGATATCCACTAGGCACGTGAACCATTTATCACAGTTTGAATTAGCACAAGCAAATGATAAAATAAAAAATGCGAAGACAGCTGTCACACTGAGACTATTTAAATGGAACAAATTTGTAATCGGGGTTTAATCTTCTAAATGTTCCCGGTACATGTGCAAGTTCAAAAGGTTAGGAATTAAATCGATTTAGTGATCAGATTCAATCCCACAGTATTATTTAAATTTCTGAAGGTAGGGTAAAGATTATGATGAGTTTGCCTACAGCTTAGATCTCTTGCTGTCATAGATTTTAATCTTCTTTTCTCTGCAGTATGATGTGAAGAACCATCGCACCTTTCTGAAGCGCACCAAGTATGAGAGCTTACACCTTGAGGATTTATTTGTGGGCAACAAAATTACTGTTTTTTCTCGTCATCTTTCCTTAGTGGACTATGGGGATCAATATACAGCACGCAAGCTGGGGAGCCGCAAAGAGAGGTAGGAAAACATAGTTTTTGAAATCGTCCTTTGTGGTTGGGGGTTCAAAGTAGTTATTCTTTGCTCGAAAAGATAAGATCTCTGTATTGTGGGGAGAGGAAGAGTTAGAAGTTTGCATGCAGTTTGAAGTGATCTGGCATACCAATAGCTGGAGGGAAGCAAAGCGTTCCCTGCTTGTGGGCAAAGCCAAGATTGTCCCTCCGACGTGATAAATCTTCAAGGCCAGCTTATCCATGGTGTCATCTGCTGCCTTCTCCAGGTCTCTTAGAAGAGAAGAGACGGAGGAGGAAAAGGTGGGCTCCAGTTCAGCTTTGTTACTCCCCCAGGGCAGGCAGTAATAATAATCTTGCGACTTATGGATTCTCTTGGGGCAGTATTGGTGTGGTAACCCTGATCTGTGCTGGGCTTGAAAGGCCTGAATCTTGCAAAACGATCACCTGTCTCTCTGGAGTCGGTGCAGAAACCTAGCGCTGTACCAAACAGATCTACTCTGTGTTAGTAGTAGTAACTGAAAACAGTGGGAGCAGGAGTGAGAGAGGCCCATTCCCATTCTCCATTACTTCTCCCACCATGGAGGTTTTTTTTTCCTGAGAATGTTTTCAGTATTTCCTCAACTCGGTATGCACAAGGACGGGAAGTGTAGAGTGGGAATGTCAACAAAACCTACAGGCTTGTTTGTTAAGACAAATTTCATTTAGAATGGGTAAAGATAAGACTCACCGTCTCTTTTCGTTTGGAAGACTTGCTTTGGGAAGGACATTAAGGGCCATCCAAGAACAAAAATATCATGAGAGACTTAATACAATGAAAATAAGATTACTTTACAAGGAATTTAAATCTAATTTGACTGCACTGCAGGTAGTTTCTGAAGTTGCAAATTAGTAAATTTGATAATTTGCTCCAGCTTTTTTTGAGAAGAGCACAGAAAATTTTCTTATGTATGGTGTTCCAGTGGCCCTATTCATCTAGTTGCTTGCTCCCTCCAACTATGTGAGCTTATTTTGAGCTCTTTTTGAAGAGGTGTACATAACTGGGCACGCAGAAAGTGCTGCAAGTTTTAACACATATCTTTGTCTTAACCTCACAAAAGCATTGCCTTGGAAATGACTGCTGTAATAAGTTTCCAGAGGGAGTTTTTCAGGTACTTTTTCTTCAAGATGAAGTTGGGAATGGTGAAACAGTAGCAAAGCTGGTAAACAATAGCAAAGGAGGGCTTCTGTATGTGTTACTGCTCTCTCTGTTCCTTATTGGAGCCTTGAGTGTATTACATCTGTCTTGTTTACGGTTTTTACATCAATGTAACTTTTCACAGTTGCATATTTCCTGCTCTGCCTAAACTGGCATAAGCCTTGGTGCTGATGCAGCTATAACAAGAAAAGGTAGCTTGTGATAAAATGGCACATTCTTCTCATAAGGGAAGCTATATGCGTATACAGAACACCGTATAGTCAGCAACACCATAGTTGTGTCAGTGACGCGGTCCTGGGAGAGGGGGTGAGGTTTTATACAGCTCTACAAAAGGAAGGAGGGAATTTATGACATGTCAGCTGTTTGGAAAACATTTTAGGAATGTCGGCTGAAAGATAACATAGATATGCAAGTGGTGTTACATATTCAGAATGGCCTAGGGGAACATAGTGAAAGGTGTCTTAAACAGGCAAGGGATCCTCAAAATCCAGTTTCTTCACAGAAGCTAGCTTTCACTGGGTAAACAGGGCCATAGTGAAGGAATCCTTGGGCAAAATGGTTGCAGTTGGGGCGTTTGTCTTTTTGGCCTGGCCCTAGCAGCCTTTACAGCAGCTCTTAGTTAAATAGATACAGTAAGATTTCTGCAGTGGATAATAATTCCTAAAAATAATTTGTAGTTGGAATTTAATTTTGTGGCTGTTATATGAGGAGAAATGTTTCCCTGTCTTTTCTTGCCTTTGTGCTGTGCAGGACTATCTGTAGTTTATTTTGACTTTGGAAGTACAGACTTTGGTTGCTGAATGTGAATTCAGACAGGCTCAGAAAAGGCCTGTGAGGAAGACTGAGGCATGTACATCAAAAAAAAAAAAGCAAATGTTTTGAATTTTTTTGTCAGAAATGCAAGCAAAGGTGGCTGTAGGTACATGAGGCACAAAACAGATGTGTTAAAAGAGGCCAGTATTTGCACAGGCCCTTTCTTGAATTAGGCTAAAATTATTACGATGGTTCAATGTAGTTTCATATTGTTACACCTACTTTTCTGTCTTGGGTCAATTTTTAAAAACAGCCATATTTGATGTTTTTTCTTCGCACTTCCATCCCAGTGCACTGTAAGGAAACGATCCCAAACAATGGATCTAAGATGGGTAAATAAGCATGTGCTTGCTCAGCGCGTGCTGTATAAGGAAGCACTGGTGTAAGAAAGGGATTTCTGTCTCTGTAGTCCTTCACTTGTGATCCCAGGTGGCTGTAACCTGGAGTAAAAATTTGTCTGACTAGTGTGTCCCTTCTGAGTAGACTATACTCAGAGTCATTTAATATCCGTGGTTTTGAAAATGGTATGGGAAAGCTTGTGTCTCAACCAGAAATACTCAAATTCTTTTGTGATTGGCTATGCTATTTGTATGCTTCCAATCATTGACATAATCAGTGTTCCATCCCCCACAAGACATAAGCTACTGTACATGCAACAGTCCTATTATTAGAAATAAGTAGATTTCACAAGCATAGCCACAGCATGCTTTGTGCACTATTCCTTTGATCAGTTCCCATCTTCTGTTTTTCAGTACTCATTGGAGTACCGTTGTACAGTCCTTCTGAAAACGTAAGCAAATGTGCTTAATTCTTTCTCCTTTGTTCCTAGACACAGAACTGTTTCAAAAAGTACTTTATAGACTGCCTCATATCAAACCACAGAAACATATTCCTAATTAAAACTAAAAATAGGGCACATGAATCAAAATTCAGCCTTAGAAGGTCTTCAGCATCCTGCATTATACTTTTTCTTACCCTACGTACCTCTGAAAAGCTCACGCTGAAATGTTACAGCTTATACACCAGTGCTAGAGAAAAAATGTTACAAGAGTTGCTCAGTGCAGTATCTACTAATGTCTTCTAGGGCAATTACTTCATAATGCAATGTTTCATTACATATTGCTAGGAATTAGTTTTACTGGGAAGCTTGAAATTAGAAAAGAAAGGGACAGTTTATCTCTAGTATTAGCAGTCTGTGCTGAACAGCCTGTGTAATAACATAGATTAAAAAAAAGTTCCTCAAGGAAGTGCAAACTGCACTGGAGATCTTATTCCAGTGATTTGATCCTTGATGTTCATGGTAAATGAGAAAGTTGAGAGCCTCTTACACCAGGGTGCACATCATGCATTTTGTGATTGTGGGTGCATATCAGTCTAGCACGCAACTGCTCCCCCTAATGTGTCTTGATGCACATGGCACATCCTGTCATATGATAAATAATACTGCAAAATGATGTGGAGCTGTGATATCCTTGGGAAAGATGTTGAGCAGACTCTGGGCCGTATGAACTATGCTGGCATACTTTCCTGAACATTGGCCAGAGGTCAGCCTTTCCTGGTCTAGAGACGGGGCTAAACCAATTAAAGTTTGCGCTGTGATGGACTAAAGCATAGGCTCAGCTGACTACTCTAATGCAATTTCTTGTAACTGCCTGCCTGCACCCTTAGTCCATAAGTCTTTTTGTGTTATATTTCCCAACAGATCTGGGCCTATCCTGATCTGTGTATATGAGCTTTCTGATGCTTGAGGAAATCTGTGTTTATTTCTGAGCCCTGAAGGTCATCTGTGTCTCTCCCTTGCTTTCAGATGAAATGTTACATGTGTTCAAATTTCCCTCTTTCCATTTCCTGGCCTTGATGTCTCCCTTCCTATAAAGTTGCTGTAAAATAGATAGTGCGTCTGTTCCCAAAGCATCTGACAATCTCAGGTCACTTAAGGTTCAAAGTAAATGTAGTGGAAGTTCATCCATCTCCTGTAACCTCAGCATATTTGCTCTCGCGAGAATATATTGCTGCAAACCTAAAGGTTGCTTTCCATGCTATGTTGGTAAATAAAATGAGAAATTTGCAGTTATTTACCTTTCATTTATGGAAGCCTTGCAAGAAAGAAATTCTATCTTGGGTAGCCTTCATTATTGGAAACAGTGTAAAAGATGGAAAGAGCTCTTTAGGATTGTCAGAGACATGGAGTTTCAGAGATACGGGGTTGAGTAAATCTGGTGGTTTGTAAGCTGAGCACATTTGAAGCTGACTCACCACAAGATGAATGCAAATAGAAAATGCCATTTTACAGACCTTCTTTTTGTGCATGTTATTTTTGATTAATGATATGTTTAGTGCTGATGGTGTACTTGGTCCGATGAAAAGCACACTAATAAAACAGTCCTGGCCTTGGAGATGTACAGTATAAAAAGATAATTACTGAGAAGACAGGATGTACTTGGAAACAAAGATGTGGGGGAGAGTGTAGAGATTTTTGAATTGGTCTCCCTTAGAATATAGCTGTCAGTCAGTAAAGGAGATGTAATATGTCCTCTCCTAACCTTTTATTGTGTCTGTTAACAGTGTCAGCTATTTGGCATACCAACTGTGTATCATGAAGTGTTTGTACTGTACCAAGCACAATTAGACCCTCTTCTCACTGGGGCCTCCAAATGTTTTAAAAGTAATAATAAAACAATCACTTCACTTTGAGTTTTATGTAAGAGGCACATGTTTAAGTAATATTTTTAAATAGGGAACTTAACAGCTGGATTTTCATGTATATAATGGTTTACAAAGGGAGCTGAGCAAGGTTAGGGAGAGAGAAGGAAACAAATGAGTTGTGTTCTAACTCAGAGCAGGGAGTGAAGAGCATAGAGAAACTATCTATCCTTACAGCACGAGAGGGATGTGCTTCAGAAATTTAATAAATATATCATTCTTTCTTCTGACTGAATATTCCTCATACATTTTGTGCATCAGGAAACCAATCTTTTCTATCTTGTTAAAGACCCAATAGCAAGACTGTGAAGTTACCAACTTTAGATGTTTCCTTGGATCCTTGAAACTGAAATCCTTGAATAAAATCTTAAAGACAAACTGCACTTAAAAAGCGATGTAGGTGTTAAATTGTGTGGATTCTGTGGGAAGAATATCAGGAAACACAATTTTTCAGTGTGCAACGAATTCCTCTTGTCTGAAAGAGAAGCAGCAAACTTCAAGTGCCGATTGTGAAACAGTTGCTCTGAGTTCAGGGTAGGAAAGGTAGCTGTTACTGTGGAATAGAGGTACACACCACTTTAACAAGAAGTGGTCAGATTGTTTGCTCTCAGAGTGAGGGGAGAAGCCAGCAAATAGTGATTGCTGGTGGAACACTGTGGGCTGACTTGGCTTAGGAAGCCGAGGAAATTGTAATGTGCAAAGCTTATTCTTCTCAGAATAATGTCTTGCACAGGCTTTCACGAACAGCGTGGAAATTGATGAGACACTGGAGCTAGGATGTTTGACTGTGGCAGAATTTCTCTCTTTGATGTGATGTTTTTCTGTCTGAATATAAACTCAACGTGCACACTAAATGCTTTAAGGAAAGTAGTGTTGGCAGTATCTCTCTCCTTTCTTTTTTTTCCAGAACGCTGGCTTTGATTAAACCTGATGCAACACCCAAGATTGGAGAATTAGTAGATATCATTATTAATGCAGGATTTACAATAACCAAGGCCAAAATGATGGTGCTTTCAAGGTAAGGAATTTTAAGGTCTGCTCTATTGTATCTAAATATTATTTGTGCAGTTAGTGCCTTTCTCTGAAGTTATCCCATGTTCCACACAATCCTTTCCAGTGAGTAATAAAGGAAAGACTCATCTGTTTCATAATCACACGTAGGTTTCTGAAAGCATGTAGAGAATTAAGCTAAGTGTTACAAAGTTCTGTGCAAATGAGTATAGGTGATTAAATATAGAATGTCTCTGTATGAATCCAAGGTGACTAGCATTACTTTAGCAATTCAGTAGTGTTTACTACCAACATGTCTGTATGTGCTCACTTCATGGCTTCCTGATACAAACCATACTGCTGATTATAACACGGTTGTCTTAAGAGGAGTTGGTTTCTTCACTCTCAGTAAATGCATTGTCTTAATTTGTACTCCCAAAACCTGAACTTGTTTGCTTTTTAATAACTAGAAGTCCCAGGCAAAGCAAGTGATCTTTTGATCTCATTGCAGGGTTGAACAGATTTTACTCGTGCATCTTCCTAATTCCCCCCAACCCTTTGCTGCTCTCCACCTGCCTCATTCAGCCACAAGATTATGAGAAAGCATTTTGCAGAGGAAAGAACACAGATGGTTAATTTGCCCTAGAAGAGTTCCCCAAGGTTACAGCACTATTTCTCAGTTGCTGCTTTGCCAAACCTGTTGATATACAACATCTTTGTGACAAGAAAAGCTCTCTGTATTAAGTAATACCATTTTCATGGGTCCTTGTGGTTTCTGTGTGAGGTCAGGAACAATTTTGCCCTAGCCCAAAATCTTTTTGTCTTTTTGAAATACTAATAAAACAGCTGTGTGACTCCCTCCGCCTGTCTCTGTGTTCACCTGCTGCAGTGTTTGATTATACTGGTCCCAGATCCTCCCTCAAACAACTCCAGTTCATGAGTTCAGTCAGGTTTGTAATGCTGATTTACAATTCACAATGTCTTTCAAGCCAGCGTTTTTTGGCTGGCTCTCCTGCAGTCTGAGATATCTGATCCCGAAGTGTTGGGTGGTTCTTTATTTCAGTGTGTGTTTGAGAACTTGAAGAACTGTTGAGCCAAGTCATGTGACTTGAAGGAAATGGAAGCTTCGAGATTTAAACTTTTATTGCCTACTGCTATATAAAAAATCCCTGCTTGTCTTGTAAAATTGAAAATAATGATTAATAAGCACAAGATTGAGCTGCGATACTGGATATATTTAAATCATGTATGTGTATTTGTGGTTTCTCTGCATACCATATACTCTGTTTATTGCAACTATGCCATTTTAAAACAATAGAACTGTGGCTTTGCCAAAGTATTCTCCCACTAGATCTGGCATATTTGTTCAAACTGGCATCATCATCTATTGCTTTCTGTAATAAGAAATTATTACTGACGTTTATCTGGCAATCCCTGTTAACTTAATTAATGACTTCTGTAAAAATTGTAGCCAAGATAGAAAAGCGAGGGCAAGGCACCTGCTTTGATAGATCAACTCTCTTAAGTTAATCGTATCTCAGTTGAGTCTCTTCTTCCCTGATGAACACTGTTTTCCATTTTTTAAAAGCAGAGAAATAACGAGAGAGATGAAATGAAAAAGGAGCTAAGTTATACAACACAATTGCAATTTTATATTTTGTGCAATAGAAATTCTTAACTGAGTAGTAGAGCTCAATTTGTTTCAGAAAAATGTCCCTTAAATATTTTTTCACATTCAGAAATGATAATACCAAATCTATTTGCATACTTTTTCTCATTTGCTTTCCAAAGTTATTTGGTGAATTAGTTTCAGAAGAGAATATTCTGGTGGAATAGTGAATTGTAAGCAAAAACTCTGGACTGTTTTCAGAGTATAGGTTTGAAGATTGAGATTGCAAGAGTTCCTGTGACTAGCATCATTTTTTAATAATGTCAGTGCCCTAGTTATAAAATGGAAGGAAAGCATGTTATTGGTACAGTCAATGAAAATCTTTTGAATTTTGAATGGCTCATACTTACACGGAACTGAAAGCAACAAACCAGGAACTATTCACTTCCATTGTGCAGGCAGTGATTTTGATCAAAAAAATGAAGAAAGTTGTGACTTCAAATCTTTGTCAATGTTAAGAAAATTAAATTCTTTTTAGGTTCTTCTTAAGGTTCTTTCTTTCCTCTGGCAATATCAGGCTTGAGTAAGTCTGGACTGCAAATGGAGAGAGAGGTTGCATTGCAGATGACAGTACTGTGACTTTTTTCAGACTTGGAGTCTGTTGTTTGAAATGCATGCAGGTAATTTCTTTCAGTAAAGGGAGATGCTCAAAGCGAGCAAAATCATGGAGACCAGAAAATTTCAGAAGACTGTTTCTGTAGGGGAAAACAATTTTCCAGATGGGAATCTTTCGGTCTCCCTGCATCTCTGCTTTGATTATGAGCTTTGTACCCAGACTAGAGGTGAGCAATATTGCATGCTTTCAGCTGCCAGTCCACCTGAAGAGCCTGTCCTCCACAAATTCTAGCTTCAGACCATGGTACACTCCAGGATTTGGAGCAAGCCAAGACCAAGCCTGCACTTCCAAACTGGAATTTTGAAGTTGCAGTTGCAAAATAACAGGGCTAGACTTGAAAACTGTCATGGATTCTTCTAGCTGTTGCCGTGCACAAAAAGCAGTGGCGGTAGCAAGAGTTAAACATGGGAAGCAGCTGGAGAAAAAGCAGGGAGGAGAGTAGGATGGCTAGCTGCAGCAGGTGGTGAGGTGAAAAGCCAAAGAATGGTATGCCCACCAGCGGATGGAAGGTGGGTCTGCACCATGGTGCCTGAAACTTGTGTGGTCCAGCTAGCTGAGTACAGCGCTGCTAGCGCATGGCTGTGGCAATGCAGAGCTTGGAGAGGGCCACCGCCGGGTTTGAATGATGAGTATTCTGGCATTTAGCCTGCAGCATGTGCTGTGCTCTCTCTGTGCTCAGGTACTGAGACTAAGTAGCAGCTGCAGTACAGACCTACTGTGTATGCTTACTGGCCTTTATTTACCTGACGACGTGAGGAGCCCTCCTCCTTACGGAAACCCCTTACTATGGGAGATGGCAGTGTGCAGTAACTGGTGTTTTCACCGAGGGGAAGTGTAAGACCAAACTGAGTTTTCAAGTGGAAAAGTACAGGAGAAAGCGTGTTTTACTCTGGAGGGCATTGTGCTGCTTATGTGACTTCTAACATTTGCGGATACTGAGTAGAAACCAAGTTATACAATATTCTGTTGTGCTCCAGTGTAATCAAACACTAGCCTCGATAAGGAACTAAGTTCCAGTGAAGCAGATAAATGGTTTATTTATTTATGTTTTAAAACCAGACTTCATTAACCAGCATACACGCTCAAACTGAGCTGAAAGATGAAAGCAATGTAACAGCGAATGGCTTGTCAAGAGGGTGTCTCTGCTGCATTTATTTCCCAACCTGAGAATGTGGGGACTATCAGTGACCCTGAAAATCTGTGTTACGGGCTTCAGTGATTACTTCCTTCCCAGAGCAGGATTGTAAGGAGGAGTCAACTACACCTCTAGCCACACTAAATATGACAGAAAGTTAAATGTAGTTTCTGTTACTGGACATGAACACCCCACAAGCTGTCCAGCTTGGGAAGACGTTACCTGTAGAAACATGTTGATGAATGATTGTGGTTTTCAGGGGGTTTTATATGTACATACATACATACATATATATCTTTTTACTCTTCCAGAAAAGAAGCAGTTGATTTCTACGTAGACCATCAATCAAAACCTTTTTATAAGTAGGTACATAATTTTCAGCTTGACATGCATATTTACTGAATGCACATGATTCCTTCGCCATATTTGTCACTGCAAAACCATGGCAAATTCAGAGCTTGTCTTTAGTTCAGTGAATCTCTTGCAAAAGTATTCACTCTGTTCATCTTCCTCCAGGGACAGGTCCTTATTCCAGCTATCCAGGGTTTTTACTCTCACTTTTGCAGCCTGATGATATCAGGGGAACGTCTTTGGTCTCTCTGAAGTGAAAATGCTTCTAGCAGGGTAAAACTTCAAAGCCAAAAGAAGGAGCATCCTCAGGATCAGGGTAGAGCTTGCAGGTAATGAGAGTTGTGGGGAAACACTTAGCTGTGAGAACTGATTTGGTAGCAAGTACCCCAAATCACAAGTAACTGATGGTGCATGGGGCAGTTATTTACTGTACTGCTACCCTTGGACAAAGTGTGAAACTTCCATGATGCTGGACTGTTCTACTTAACACGGAGAACCTTAGTCTTTCTGTAACTGACCAGACTGACACTTACATCCCAGACATTTTCAACAACCACCTTTCTTTTCCCCTTCTGCATTTTGCAGTCTGACTCTTTCGGGAAGAGAGTGCCGCTCTGCCTTGTGTTTTTGGTAATGTTGGAACATGGATTTGCACTGACTTAGTCAAAAGATCTGATTTCAGTGCTGTCATTAAGTGCCTGGGTATTAGGATCTGCCGGCTGTTCTGTAACAGCAACTGATTTATTGTGGGTCCAAACTCAAGCCCCTCACTACGGCATGACTCCAGGCTATGTCTGACCACATTGGAGATCCGAGAAAGATTTAGAATTGCCTTGTCTTTGCTGAGCAAGTCTGCTTGAATATGTTGATAAATGAGCGTGAGTTTTGCCTGTGGTGTTATATCACAGATATCTATCTACACTAATGGTAGTTATCTGAGGAACCAGAAGCTTTTGTGCACTGTGATGTGCCTGATCTCCCATCCTGCATTAGCTATGTATTCCGTATAGGACTTTTCTCTAATTTAGAAACAAATGGTTGTAAATCATTACAAATCAAATAGAACAAGAATCTTCAAGCTGGTGAAATGTAAAATCTGTGACCCGTTTATATTTAGCATTTCATTACTTGTCTTTAAAGGGTACTTTCAGATTTAATTTGCAAGTTCACTGGTCAATGCAAGTTTGATGAATAGTAAGAAAAAACAACAATTCTACTTCTTTGGAAAATAATGTTTTTCATACTAAAGAATTTAATTTTTAAAATCAATTTATTTAATATTCAGAATGAGACTGCACAGTAAAGAGCGTTGTGGAAATCACTTTATTTCTTGGGTGTACATATAAACCATGTAGCTGTATCCTAAAGAAGCAGTCTCTGAAGAAGAGAACATGAGTTCCAGTAGTTTCCAATTGCTTCTCCCTGTGTAGATTCTTTGTGTTTACGTAACTCTTCCTAGTTTTAATGTCTTTGCTTTAGCAAAGAGCTAGTAGGATTTCTCTTCTGTCATGTCCACTGATCTGCACAAATGATCATTAGGAAAAAGATGGATGGAGAAGCATACATGTCTACAAGTATAATTGTGTAAAGCTTTTTTTTTTAAGAAAGTAGTACAAAAAGCATTGAGTAAACTTTCTCCTTTGTTGGCTCTGTCCAGACTACACAGTGAAAAGACAGGGTTGTTGATATGCGCATTCTGTAAAGATATAGAATTATAGTTGAGGTTTTTCTCTTTCTCTCTTTCTCTTTCACTTTCTCTTTCTTTCTCTTGCTCTCTCTCTCTCTCTCTTTTTCTTTCTTTCTCTTTTTCCTTCTCTTTCTCTTTCTCTTTTTCTTTTTGTTTCTTTCTTTCGTTGTTGATATGCGTGTTCTGTAAAGATATAGAATTATAGTTGAGGTTTTTCTCTTTCTCTCTTTCTCTTTCACTTTCTCTTTCTTTCTCTTGCTCTCTCTCTCTCTCTCTTTTTCTTTCTTTCTCTTTTTCCTTCTCTTTCTCTTTCTCTTTTTCTTTTTGTTTCTTTCTTTCGTTGTTGATATGCGTGTTCTGTAAAGATATAGAATTATAATTGTGAGGTTCTCTTCCTTCCTTCCTTCCTTCCTT
>VXAL01010211.1:441789-454318 GCA_013399475.1 Chauna torquata | reverse complement strand
GGGGATGTCAATAAATCTTGAGAAGGGAGTCAGCAATTTTAGGTGAAGTTTAGTTATTTAAGACAAAAGAAAAAACAGTTGTAAACAGGTGGGATGGAGGTCAGTTTTATATATGGAAAAACTGGATGCTCATTGTTGCATTTTTGCTCATATGGAGGAAAAAATGGTGTGAAAAGAGGGAAGCTAAAATATCTCTATCTAGGAGTGGATTTGGGAAAAATACTGAGGAAAGAAAGAATTCAGAAAACTGGGAACACCTCTGCCAAATAATTGTGGCAGCAGCACTTTGAGTGCTCTGAATGGAAATAGATTGCATTGTGGAAGTGGAAAGGAAAAAATTGCAAGAAATATTCAAATCATGGTTTTACGATTGTAGCAATGTTGCCAGCGAGGGAAATATATGTTTGAGAGAATATTGTAGGGGAAAAGTATTTAGCACAAAAACCCGTAATTAAGGTTTATTTTCTGTGACTACGGGTACTTCAGATGTTGTTACTTATGATACAAGCTGATGTATGCAGCTAGATAAAACTAAAATGTATTCAATTACAATTGTTTTCAGGAGCTGGAGTTGTTCTTTCCCTCCAGTGGAGGTCGTGGACCAGTCAACAGTGCAAAATTCACAAACTGTACTTGTTGCATTATTAAGCCTCATGCAGTTAATGAAGGTAAGCAATGCAGATAGTGGAGGTGAGAGCAATGTGTGCTTTCTTGTATCCCATGATCATTTCTGTGCCTTTTTTTTTTTTTTTTTGGAGAACCTGAAATTACAAGAACACAGGGTATATTTCATAGTATATGCAAAAGTTTGCAAATACTTCATCTTTCGTACACCTTTATTATTTCTGCAGGTTACTTCCAAGGGTTATGTGCTGTGTGGATAATTTTTAATTTCAGAATAAGCAGTGAGAGGTGAAAAAAAGGAAGAACAATAAAATTACAAATGAGATTCAATGAATCTTGCTGTGATAGCTTACCACATCCTTGCTTCTGTCTGTCCACCACACTCATCCGCATGGCAGAGTGAAAGCAGGACACCTGGCTATATTGCAGGGCTTTCCGTTCACACTTTACATTAAAACTGCTCATAAAGGGGGATTTGTTGTAATATAAATCTTTTTCTGCTGACTGCAATGGGGATGGAAAGTAGCAAAATCTTATTTACTCTGTGAAAGGGAGCCAGAAGCTTAAAACATTTGTTGGACTCCATGATGCTTTCTGTGCTGCAAGTTTACCATATGAGTATCAGAAATGTTTAATGCCCAACTGTTACCATGCAGAAATAATCTTACTTATGTGTCCTCTACTTAGATACAGGAGCATGTGTAAGTGCAGTGAGTGCAGTAAAATATTTTGGTTCTGGCACTTCAACAGTATTTCTAAGTGCAGAATAAATGTTGTTGTGTGAGAACATTAAGATTTTTCATGGTAAGATGCAGAGCACACCACAACATTTTAATCACTTCTCTGCGGATAGCTGAAGTGGAAACAGTGGAAGTGGCCATAGCAGTTTCCAGACCTTTCACACCTCAAGTCTGGAGGCTTGCTGAAAAAAAAAAGGCTTTTACAAGAAAGAGTCTTGCATTCACCGTTGGTAAAATGCCTGTTATCTCTTTGACGCCCTGCACTGTATCTGCTACTGATAAGTCTGCCATGCAGCAAAAACAAAGTGATGTTCCTCTTACAGAAGTATGGGCAGCAGCTGAAACTATGATCTTACCTAGCTGAACGTTTGCAAAAGGCAAACTTTACTGTGGCAGAATTGTTAAGGTCCTTAATTTTTCAAAATGGCAAAGTGGATTGCTTGAGCTGTGCTTTCTCATACTTAAGATAGAATTTCTATTACATGTGGGGGCTCGAATCTTAGTGAGCTCAGGTTGTCCCTTTCTAAATTTTGTCATCTTCATTTCTGTAGATTTCATAGTGCCCTGTCTCTTTCTTTCTTTTTTTCTTGAACTTCTCAGAATTTTTCTGAATCATCAAAGGACAAATTCTGGCCCTTTTTGCACTCCCCTCTGTATGTGTGTTGGGGGAGAGAGGTGAGAGAAGGAGAAAGAGATAGAGGCAGAAAAGCAGAAAATTTAAGTGTACACCCTGCATTGCAGTGTGAGAGCCAGAAGGACTGGACAAATGTTGAGCTTAGGTTCTACTAGTATAGTCCTTTCTCTCACACCACACGGAGTTGGAAAGGTAAACCACAGCTTGCAAACAGCAATTAAAATTTGAAAGATAGCATACCTTGTGTGAATGTTCTCCATCTATACAGCTTTGATTAGGTCCCTCAACATAATGAAGGAATCAACACTGAATTTTCTTGGTCAGTAAAGTGTTTTATCAATTTAAAATTAATATCAAGAGTGATAGAATCCAGGGACTGGCTAATTGTTTTACCTCACTAAGCTCTGTTGTTCCTGCCTGTTCTCTCTGACGTTACTTTGAACGTTTCAAAAGCCACAGGTGCTGCACCTCTTAAAGAGGTAATGAGACTGCAGCAATCTTGTAAAACTTTCCAGAAGCCTGACTTCTGACAGGGAGTTGGGCTTAAGGAAGGGAAGAGTCACTGTGGCTGGGCAGCGACCTCCCTCTTTGGCGGAGAGCACTGGTGTGGCTTCATATTGCATCTGGAGTGGTTCCAGTCAGCAGTCTGAAGCGAGATGAATCCTTCTTCACAAAGGCTGCAGGAGCTCTCCAACATTATCAGCCCACTGGGCCAGGAGTGTCCAAGGGAAGAGGATTTTGCTTTCTTAGCTTGTCCTCTTCTGTCTTCTTTAGTCTTTCTTTAGCCTATCACAGAGTGACATCTCTTTATTATGCTTGATCCTCTTAGAAAGCACTTTTGTACCATCACAGTTGGAAGAACCACGCACAGCAGAGTAGAGAGCTGAGTACTAGCTTTGCAGCAGCTTTTGGAAGTCATAATTCTGGAACTACTCTCTTGCAAATAAATTGCCTGATTTAAAGTTGAAGGAACATAGCCTTTTTCACCTGATAATTTTAAAGCTTTTAAAGTTTTGTGCATGCTATGTATCCAGTGGCAGGCTGTCCCAGCAGAAGTGCCACCATTCCTCCTTCCCCACAGAGACTGTTTCGGAGTCAGGAAAAGCATGCTGAAACAATCTGGGGGACCTATTTGGTCTCAGTGGTCTGCGACAGTGGAGGGAGGCCTTACTGATCTCATTTCCCTTTTAACAGCTATTAGTAACTGCATTTGGTGATACCTGAGACATTCTGGTTGTGCCAGCAACATCTCCTGCATCTCAATTAAAGTAGATGCTGTAGCAACTAATGAGCTTCCCTTTAGGTTAAATTGCATGTAGGACACTGCGTGGTCTTAAAAATAAGCAACTTGCTTCCCCCCCTGCAGGAAACTACACTTCTTGCTGTGGCCATCCACTCCTGCCGTTTCTAGTGAGGAGAATGCAAGGTAAAATATGGCATCTGGAGAGGGGACAAAATCCCATGTAGCCATCAGTTTCAGGAGGTGGTTTGACTGAGGCACAGAGAGGAATGTTATGTGGGTCAAAGCAGCAGAGCCTCTTATGCATTGCAGACTTGATTTGTGCTCCACAAATTTTCAGTATTGAGTATCTAAAAATAAACCTTTTTGTAGTTTCCTATGTGCTGCTGAGCTTTGAACTTATCTAATTGCCATGAATATAATCTGCTCATTACACGTATACAATTACGTGAAATTTCACTTGCATGTTTGAGCTTATACAGAGCTTTAGTCTTTATTTCTGCAGGAACATTTGACTGGATTCGTGACTAGAATTTTACTTTCCTGTCCTTTTCCTAGTGTTTTTTTTTTTTCTTTTTTTTTCTGCAGAGTCCATTGCGTAACTAGTTCTTAGAAGGAAAAATCTGCTATTTTTCAGTCCCAGAAAATGGTTTGCTTAGTCATAGGTAAGCAAGGAAGCTTTTCAGTCAGCTTCCCTTGCTATCAAAAGGCTGGATCTAATCTCCAGTTTACGTCGGTTAATTCAAGGACAGTCCTTTCTTAGAAGCTGTCTTTGATTACCGTAGAGGGTTTACAAATTCCCCTCCAGTGCCGAAGCAATGGAAAATCACAGTGGGTTTTATCTCTGGCCTTGCTGACCTGCTCCTGACCGGCACACAGAAACACCGGTTACTAAGCAGCCCTGCACGCAGTGCGTGGCCCTGCCGCCTGCAAAGGGGACCCGACGCGGCCGTCACAGGCAGGTGATAAGTAATGTAAGTGAGAGTACCCAGAGTATCTGCCAGGCTGCAGAGAAACCCTGGGGTCTGAGGAAGGAGGTGGGGGGACTTACTTGTAATGCTTACAGCTGTCAAGAGTGCTGGTGGTGGATGGGCTGGAGGGGTGGTGTTGCCGGCTCTTAGCAAATGTGCATCATGCGCGCTTCTCAAAGAGGTAAAGCAATAACTGTTTTGTTGGTCTGGCGTCAGCATAACTTCTGTGGAAGGTCAGAGGTGGGAAATGGGAAACCAGCTTGGAAAGCCATTGAGGGCAATGCAGCCCCGTGCTCTGGACTGGGCAGCTTTAGCTCATTCTGGAGTGGCTCCTCCCAGTGGACGTGAAGCAATTCCCTGGCTGCCTGGGAAGCTGGCAGCAGCCCGCTGGTTGTATTTTAACTCTGAAGAGGGCTTGCAAGAGCACTCCAGTTCCTCTTTGTTGGGACGTGAAAGAGTGAAAAAGCAACCTGATGCAGCTCCATGTAGACTCGATCTGACCAGGGATGTGTTTGAGGGAGGCAACCTGGTTTGACCTCTCTGGAATCTGCCACACTTTTCAGTGTCTTTTAGCCGCCTCTTTCACTTGTACTGGGACCAGTTTTTGGTCAAGGAGGATGGTAATTAGTAAGCACAGCTCTTTGGTATGTTGATTAGGATTTTAGGGCTTAATTATTTAATAATTGGATAGTTTCAGTGTGGTTCTGTTTCCCATAGCCCACTTGCTTCTTGTGCTTAGAGCTTCTGATAATTCAGATACAAGGTCACAGTTGCAACCATTTAGACATTCTTTTTGTAACTCCCCTCACGTTACTAGATCTGGAGGTATTAACAGTAGTGCTCAGAAGCCAAAATTGTAAATGCACCAAAATGGATGAACTTCAGTTAAATGCTCTGTGGACAATTATGACTCATCTATCTTGTCAGCAGAAATAGTGTCTTGTAGATCACTGGGTGAGATTAACTTTAATGTATTATGTGTAACAGTTTAG
Organism: Chauna torquata; assembly: GCA_013399475.1. NCBI lineage: Eukaryota > Metazoa > Chordata > Aves > Anseriformes > Anhimidae > Chauna > Chauna torquata. Next base: position 449,117 of record VXAL01010211.1, on the reverse strand, counting down.
TCACATTTGCTGTAGGAATTAGAATTTGATGTTTCATGACTTTCCTGGTTTAAAATTTTTTTAATGTGGCTTTTACTTAATTCTCTTGTGAAACAAGCGGGAAAAAAATGATGAAAATAATGATGATCAGGCTATAAAGGCTGAGGTCAGAAGTGTGTTATATTTCACATTTTCATGTATGTAGGTTATAGCACAGAGCTCAAGAGCTGAAATCCTGTCCTCCATTTCTGCACTCCCAAGCTGAGACACGGGTTCTAAAGTCAGAGTTTTGCCAAAAACAAATTTGAGGCTAGAACTGTGCCATGAACTTGAAAAGCAAAACTGCTAGTTGGGAATTCATTGGACGTGATGGAAATTGAAAGGCCTGCCTAAAGGTAAATAAGCCTCTGTGGTCTCACAGAATCATCGAATGATGGTCTCTAGGGCTCCTAGGTGTGTGACTGGCTACCAGACACGTTTGTTCTCCTAGGATGTGTTAAGCTTGTGATTTTGTTTTAACATTACTGGTAAGTTAAACCCTTGTACACCTTTTTTGCAATTAAAAGAAAAAGTTAACGCTTCAGTCTTCCACATTATGTTTCAGCTAAGATTTAAGTCTCATGGGAAACAAAAGGAGAAGGACTGTTTTTTTTTTTTTTTTCCCCAAGTGGAGAAGTTATTCATTGGAAATGTGATTTTAGACCTGTTCTGAGAAGATGATAAATCCTAGAGAGCTATCACTAGCTCTCCTATCTTAATACTTACTGGACTGCATTAGCAAGTCATAGAACTTTATATTGATCAACAAAATGCTGCATGACAGGTAACAATAGGAATCGTATTTCCTTATTTATGCGAAGATTTAGTCAGAAAAATTGTGATTGAGAGTAGTTCTTTGCTCCAAAGACAAATCAGACTTAATCAAAGAGAATACCAAGAACAGCAGTTCAGTCTGAAGCAGGTGCAGAAACAGGGTTTGCTCATGTAGGACCTTGGAGTTACTTTAAAAGAGAGAGTGGAGAGAGGACTAAAATCCAGCATTGTAGTAGATTGTATGTCTGACTGCAAACAACTGGAGAGCTGTTCCTGACAGGCAACAGACTTGTTCTTTGGAAGAGAGAAGACATTGCTGTGAAACTGTCCAATTCACCTCTGTAGTGTGCTAAATATAGTTACACGTTGTGATTAGGAAAGGAAATAATCTGGGAAAGAAAAAAGAGGATGTATTAGGAGAAGTGCAAATCTGTCGTCATTCTCAGGTCAAGGTATCTGTCAAGGTGTCTATCTTATTGTGTTTTAGCAAGGTAATTTGTATACATTAGATACGACTTTTAGAAATTGTAAACAAGCTCTGGGAATTATTTGTTCTCACTCTGGGTTTTTAAGTAGATGTAAGTTTGAGTAACTCATTGTTTCCAGGAAACTTCAGAAGTAGAACAAGCTTTTCAGAAAGCTATTTTCTCATACTTGAGAGAAAATTAGGAATGCAATTTTCTCATAAGTAATCTGGAAGTGTATTTCCTGTCTATAAGTATGCATAGATAGGTAAAAGGCAGATGTTGTGGACTTCACCTCACTGTAGGCAGAACTTGTATCTTTTCTTTGTATCTTGTCTACAAGGTTGAGTGTAGAGAGGCATCAGTGATAGGCGGGATGAACACAAATCTTTTCAGGAACTTCAGAGAAATGCAGTGGATCATTTGAGGTATGACCTCTGGATATTCTCATATGCAATATGGCAATCTCAGTGCTGCAGTCAAGTGAAAACTACCTAGTAAAGCACTATGCTTTCAGATGCAGACATCTTTTTGCAGATAGATTTGCACAGACAGAAGATGCATTTATGTAAAATTAAATGCATTTTGTTTCTTAGATGTTCCTTGAATACATTATAGATGGGGTGTTGAAGTGTTCTGAAGTGCTTGGTGGTCTGGTGGTATTTTTGTTTTTCTTTTTAGAGAAGTGAGAAAAAAAATAGTAAAATAAAAACAATTTACTTTTCCGCTTCTGAATTAAGAAAAAAACTTAGCCTCCATGAGAACAATAATCCATCCACTTCTGTCTGTTTTTTACGTTCTTTGCTGTAGTTGTAATGATGGATATTCTATTCTTGGGATGTTTGTTTTTTGAAACCAAGCCTATGTTGTTTCTTGATTATTTCCTGCATGAAGTTTTAGCAGCTTGGCATTGGCTTCCCAGCTTAGACTGACTTTGGATTTCAGTAGCTAGTGGGGAAATGACATTTATTTTTCCAAGTATGAAAAATGTATTTTATAGTTGAGTTAATTAAGGTAGAGGGGAAAGTGGACTGAATCTGGAAATCCTTTCTGACGCTTTGAGACAGGAGGGAAGATAAGGAGCTGTACTTCACAGAGAAAATGACTGAATGGCACGGCCAGTCTTTGCTGAAGCTCATAAATATGTCACACTACTGGAAAGAGAGTTTTCCAGTAGTGTTCAGTAGGCTTATATTAGTGTTTAACATCATCTCTGTGTACGGAAGGTGGTCTTAACATTTTGAAAAAAAGGCATGAGGGAGTGTTTATTACTGCATATGGGGATTTCCTTTCTTAATGGGTTCGAGAAAAGTTATTACTGTAGTTATATTTAATAGTTTCTAAGAGTCGTCCAGGGAATTTCAGGCTAATAAAACTACTTTTATACCAAGGAAACTGATGAATCAAGAGTCTATAAATTCATTTAAACCACTTAGATAATGATGATGCAATGGACATTAACCAGCATGTCTGCTGTGAAGGAAAACATACTTTACTGATCTTTGAGTTCTCTAAGTATGCTTTACATAAAGGAAGGTAAATCAGAGCCAGATAGTGTAATTCACTTGAACTTCAGTGCCTTCATCAGAGGCCCTTGGTGTTAGGAAACCAAAATTTTTTTTAGTGAGGTAATTTGAATGTTTAGATCTGTGCAGAATAAGCATCTGGTTACCTTTAAATTTTTTTTCCTGAACACTGGACTGGAGACATGAACATGTCAAATTAAAAGGGCTTTACAAGTGAAGTCTTGGCATCCATCCTTGGGCCAGTTCTTGTCAATATTTTCATTAGTGATGGGGATGGGGAAGGACAGAACATGCCTAGTACCAAGCACCTACTACAGTTTTGGAGGATATGATCAGAATTCAAAACATTCCTGATAAATTGCAGAAATAAAGCAAGGTGAAGAAGATGAAACAATATAAACAACTGCATAGCACTGCCATGAAAAAGGAAAGATAAATACAAACATGTAAAAGAGGGGAGGGCAGAGTATCAGTGAAAAGTCTGTGGAGAAGTGGTTGGAATAGTGATGTATCATAAGCACAATCAGCATCCTTAATGTTGGACACACTTTGTTTTTTTTTTTGCAGTAACTAGTTCTGCTCAGTGCTGGTGAGACCCCTATTTGCGTACCACGTCTGGTTTCTGGGCGCTCTGCTTCACAAATAACATAATCAACTGACAGCAAAAAGAATAAGATTTAGAGAAAGTGATCTTTGATGAAAAGTTGAAAGGTTTGACTTATTGAACCTGAGATAGAGAAGACAGGGAAACACAGCTTTCCTTATATGAAATGGAAAATATGTGCATGTTTACTAATTTAGATGAAAGAAGATTTAATCTAATAATAATGGAAGACTCAGAAGTATATCACTGGCCTGATATCTGGGGATGTAATAGAACCTTTGTTACCAGAAGTTTTTAAGAAAATTTTAGAAAAATTAAAAAAAAAATACAGCTGTACATAACCTTAACTTCACTGCACCTTGGAGCAAAAGATAAACTAGCTAATATCTTGAAGTCCTTTCTTACTGCCTTTTTCGAATCTGCACATAAGGAGAAAGGCAAGGTATTGGGGCTAAGAAGAGTCAAGACAGAATGCAGGAGTATGTGAGTCTTTTGCCAAGGCAAAAGTAAATGATAGAGCTTACAGTATATTTACTATTGATCTAGGGCAGTGAGTTGGCAAACCTTCTGCAGGAAGTGAAATACAAAATTAGTAAAGGCTGGAACAGATTATAGGAATCTCTTGAGGGTTTTAACCTCCAGAATTGAGTTAATTGACAGTGCAATAGTAGATTGAAATTATTGTTTATAATTATGGGCTAATGCACACTGCAAGGAATAATTTTAACCACTTCCTCTTTGTAACTGGAACCATTCATGAACAGTCCTAGGCACAATGTTCAGTCAGGGATAAAAAAAATATATATTAGTAAGCATGTTAGTGATTTGGATGATATACTAAACACTATCATATAAACCAGTGGTACAGGCTCAATTAAAATACCATGTTTAGTTTTGTTTATGCTCAGGAAATAAGCAAAAGTAAATGAAAATCATGATAGCCATAGAAACATTCTCCTAGCCAGAGTGATTGACTGTATTCTTTTCAAGTGAAGAAAATCACAGTGGATGTACAAACGGAGTACAAAGCAATGAACAGATCAAAAGAAAGAAGTAAAAAGAAAAACAAGCTGAATATTTCTTTTTAGGTTTTCTAAACAAGAGCAATGAAAGACATAAAGCTAAGCCTTTCTGGTTTTTTGTTTGTTTGGTTTTTGTTTTTTTTTGTAAACATCTGTTTGAGTTCAGCATAGCTGTTGCAGAAGTATTGATCTTTGCTTCTTAATCTCCCAGATTCTTTTCTCAAACATCATCCACTGCACAGCCAACTTGCTAGGCATTTTCTGTGTCCTGGCCATGACCTTTATTTGGGTTTCTGTATGGGCCTTTGCATCTGAATTTTAAGTGTGATTCTTTCCATCTGTTCCCATGCAAGAACTCCCAGAACATGGTTTTTTTTTCCTACAGGTATTCATCATTTTGTGTCTTAATGCCCTGTCTGGAATTCACAAGTGTGGTCTTTCCTTGTTTGTACTGGTTCAGAAAGTTGCATCTGGGAATTAAGCCTTTGAGCCTTTCACCCCCTTTGAATCTTTCTGTTGGCTCCCTTTCTCAGTCACATCAAATGCTTGGCTGTTTTGGTTTCAGGGAACCCTTAAGATTTGCCATCTCAATGTGTAATTTTTCTTGTGCCAGCTTCTACTCTCTAGTCAAGCCACAGTGACTTTTTTTGTCTTCATTTTCAAATGAATAGTTTGTAAAGATTTTCACCAGTTCTGCCCTTGTGTGTTCATAGAGTTCTCCATAAATATCTGTAAAGCTGCCCTTTAAACTTCTTTTACATCCCTTCTTTTACAACTCCTTTAGTACAATGCGTAGGAAGAAGTATGGAGTGATGGAAAATCTTGAATTCTATCACTATGAACAATATTCTCCCATCATTTCATTGCGAGTTCCTCTTTATCTTTTGTCATTTTCTCCCTTGTTGTTAATATATGTAGCTTTTGAACTCTCCTTTTCTTCTCTGTTTACCCAGTGTGGGTCACTCAGGAGATCCTTTGTCCCTCTGTTACCCACTTCTTGCTGCTCTGGAGTATAGCAAATGCAAGAATGACTGGAAATCCTTTTTCATACAGTACACAGGGAGGCTGGGAGATCAGTAGCTGCAGATTATCACTATGACTATGGTTTTGTGATGTTTAGAAATTGTGTATTTATGTTGTATGATAAAAGTGCCCAGAGTTGCATTATTTTTAAGTGGAAAAACAAAAGAGAAGGGATAGATAAACTTTGTTCTTCAGAGGATAGCTTGACCAGCTGATAGGAAGGAATGCACTTTCTGAGAAAGACGGCTGTCAGCTTCCTCCTGCACAGTGTTTTGCACTGTTGTCTGATCTAGTGAGAACTTTGATTGAAATACATTGCAGGAAGGCCCAGCTCTGAGTTCCACTTCGTCCTCTTTTGGAATTAAAAAAAGACTTTGTTTGGAGCCAAGCCTCATCATGATCCTCTGGGACAGGACCTTAAAGCTTGGCAACAAAGAATCAGATAACCTTTTTCATTTCATTGTAAGGTGAAGCCAAAATGCCTTTCAAAATGTCAAAAAATGGACATGAAATGAAACAGCTACTTAGTGCTGCTTTAAGTATCCAGTACTGGTTACTTCTGGAAATATGTCATTGGATTAGGTAGATCATTGATCTGATCAGTCATGGCAGTTTATTTATTCCTGTGAAAAAATCTTTTATTGTTCCTAAGGAATTACTTTTAATTGTTGGAAGGGCATTAAATAAATGACATACAGAGGTTGAGATGAAGAAGCTAGTTCCTGACTTGCCTTGAAGGCAGTCTGTCTTGCTTAATAAGCTTTTAACAGTGGAATGGTTAAATTGGGAAACAGGCCAAGAACAAAGGGAAGAGAACGTAGCGTCCCTAGTCATAGGGCTGGTGGTTGGTAGTGCCCTGGGACTGGCAGATCCCAGTAACACAGCTGTTACATCCCATTAACTAAAGTGCTGTTAGGTTAAAAGTCACTTTCGTGAACTGTTTGATTTTTATTTTATTCCAATCTGTAATTCTGCAAAAAGTTGTAACATTTTTCAGTCTGATGTCTTCCCTGCTATTTTCTGCTCCTTAATGAAGTACAATTTTCAGATATTGTGTTGAAGATCAATGTAACTGATGAGATCTTGGTGCCTTACCATTTTACCTGATTAAACTGTGTTGGAAGGTTATCTGTCCAGTATGAGGTGCATAATAACGTAATGCTGTCTAGGAGACTTGAAGTGCTCTCTCTCTGTCTCTCTGACAGTCATTTGTTAGGATTAGTATTAAATTCCCCAGTTGTATTTAGTAATGGTTGTGATTCTTTTGTGTTTTGTGATCAAAAATTCATCATAATTAGTGCCTAATCTGCAGCTTTGGTTTGGGTTCTTACTGTAATTACATTTTAAACATGCACTGGCCCTGTTTGAAGGGTCCTTACAAAGTTGAAAGGGTTGTTTTTTCATACAGTTCTGGATTTTAAAGTTGAAAACAAATTGTGGAAAGCTACTGAAATGACACTTTATCTAATTAGTTCTTCTTTCCCTCATCATTATCTGCCTGCAAAGGAGTACATGTCCCAGTTCAGTCATGCAGTTGGCTGAAAGCCTGAAACAGATCCCAGGCTGAGCCTTGAGCTTTTGCTCTTCAGCTGCTTGGGGATTGCCTCTATGTTTTTTGTTCCTATTTCAGTCCAGGTAGAATTTGAAAAGAAGCATCCCTAGGAGAAGTGGTACGTGTGTTGCCTAAACTGGGACAATGGAGGCCAAGTCACTGGACTTGTAGACCGGCACTGCCACTGACAACTCACGTATCCTCCTATGCCTCGGTTCCCACATTTGGGAGGTGGAACTAACATCTCATTTTGCAAACATAAACAAAATCTCATGCCTCTTCCTCAAAGCACTTTGAATTTTATTAGCAAGACATCTGTCTGTGTGCAATGGTGACAATAATTCT
>VXAL01010211.1:420134-432105 GCA_013399475.1 Chauna torquata | reverse complement strand
AACTAAATTCCTGTTTCCCAAATTTCTTGTTAGTGACCTACCTGTGCTGTTTGTGTTTCTCTCTTAACTGTGTGGCCTGTGAAGTAAAAATGAGTACCCTCCTGCTTCCAGTGGAAGCAGATGTCTGTANCTATTTTTGCTTATTATATCACATGAAAAGTTCTGTCATAGCCATACAACATGTGTGTGACAGAAGGAATTGTTGATGAGTTGAGGAACTGAGGGATGTAAACTGATGGCTGCTGCGGGTAGAATGGGAAAACAGCAAAGGAGGAAACTAAATTCCTGTTTCCCAAATTTCTTGTTAGTGACCTACCTGTGCTGTTTGTGTTTCTCTCTTAACTGTGTGGCCTGTGAAGTAAAAATGAGTACCCTCCTGCTTCCAGTGGAAGCAGATGTCTGTAAGTTTTGGACACTGACATCATAGTGGTTGCGCTAATGTATGTTTGGAAGACAGGCAGATGTGTTATATATTTCTCCCTGCTGTTTTCTGTGAGAATTGCAAGCTAATCGATTCTTCAGGCACATAAAGTGCATGTATAGTGACTACACCTGTTTTGAAGAGTGGTCTTTGCCTGAAATTTGTATCTCTCTTCAGGTAGCATTATGTTTGTAGCTTGTCCTTGAGGATGAAGTGACTAAGGTGTCTCAGTGGTCTTTTGTCATTCCCAACCTGTTTAGTCAGAGAAACTCCTGACATAACTTAGTGGTCAAAATGTCTGTCTCAAACAGAGGTAGCGGAAACCATAACAGCAGTTATGCTATGTAGCAAGGTTATGTACGGACCATTAAGATACCATGAACTCGATATTCTTCTAGTGGTTAAGTAAACAGAAGTGTCATGCAAATAGTGTGTTAGCATTGAGAGATCTGGATCTGTCTGTAATTTTTTTCGTTTATATATGCTAGATCCTGATGTGTGTACGGTCTTTATAAATGCAGGTAAAGACAAGTATGTAACTACAGTACAGAATGTATCTGATTGGGTCACTTTGGCTCCTGTTAAATAGTACCCTATTTGGCAAGGAGTGCCATTGAAATCACTGTGATTACTCTCAAAGCAGGGTCCTGTTTGAAGTGAGTAAAGGTGTTGGAATTTGTCTTACATAATGAATGTCGCTCAGTCACGTGTCCTGTTAATTATATCTCAGATACATAGCAAATGTAATAATCACTATATGGCAAGTCAGATATTGTAACTGGGTCTGAATGTCAGCAGCCCTCTCAGTCTGTTCTTGGTTTTGCAGGGAGACGGTTGGGGCACACTTCAATAAAAGGCACCCAAAGAGAGGTGATACAAATTTTCCCAAATCAAAGCAAGATGTCGATTAGAAGTAGGTCTGGTTTCATCCAAGCCCCTGATGTTTAAGGCTGAAAAAAGAATCAGAGATGTTCCATTTTGAGCATTATATGCCAAGTGTACAATGCAAAAAATGAAATGGGACTTTGTGCTATTTTCTTTAACTGGGCAATATTTTGTTAGCACCGCAGGTCAGTAAAGCTCTTTGCCAAAAATATCCTGCATTATAAACCAGCTTATAAATACCTTATTAAAACCTCTCATGTGGTAGTGGAGAAGACTGCTAACCAAAAAACTGCTTTGAGCCTCTTTGTGGTAGTGTATGAGTAGCCTATGAAATCTGGAAAGTGGGATAATGATACTTGTCTGTAAGGAGCTGTGCTAGATGTGCTCACTCTCAAAATTACTGTCCCTGACTCGATTGAAGAGATCAGTGCCAGAGGTTCCACACTCATGATATGTGTGTGTCCCCGCTAGGTAGCATAGGGACTAGGAGAAATGCTTTTCCACAGATCTGGCTGCTTCTTGCATTCTCATTATACACTGGCGCATTACTGATGAGCGGCTGGCTGGGTCATTGCACTTTTGGTGAACTGTCAGCATCTTTATGCTTGGCTTAACCTTCTGGAGTGCAGCCAGATTTTTTCTGGTTTTGGTGGTCTCATCTGAGGCCTTTTGATCAGCTGTGGTGCTTGTCGTCTTGTCTTCTGGTTGCAGGCCTCTAGCTTAGCCATTCTTCGTGGCCAGATCCCAGACTGGTGGTGTAGCTTGCTCTTCACATCCCTTTGCACCTGGTTCTCTCTGTCCTGGAAAGCCTCTGTAGCTGATACGTAGGGCTTGGAAATGGAAGCCTCTCTCCACATCTACTATAATAAACAAATATTCCTACTTTACATATTGTTACAGCAACCCCATAAAAGGCCAGTGGGCTATTCTGATGCCTGTTTTGAAAATACTGTTTCTTTAAAGTATTAATATGTGCTGTTTAAAAAAGAGGTCTCTGAATTCTACGCCAGACTCTAGCTTCTCAAGGAAGGAAAGCATTCTGAGCCTCTGCTAAAGCCCCAAAAGCTGGAAGGTATGAGATACCAAGGTCCTATGAGCAGCCGAGCACTTTCATTTAGATATGTGAATTTAAAGTAGAAATGGGATTTCTAAAATGACTTCAAGTTCCACAGATTTTCCATAGTATCTGGATCAATTAAGCCCTTTTTCAAAATATGCTATCAAATCTTGTTATGCAGATTATTTAACTATGTTTTTCATGCTGAGTGCTGCTTATCTCACTCTGTTTCTACTGGTGTGGTTCTGAAGTTGAGAGAAAAAAAATACACCTATGGTAAAGAGGTAACTGCTCTAGAAAGGTAGGAAGAGGAGCTGAGAAGTTAATTAAATCAGATTAATAGAGGACACAAACCTTTTGAAATTTCAGTGCACTCTATCACTTAGAAATAAAAGAGTTGCTAACTGCAACTGAAGTTAAACAGAAGTTTCTTCTTGAGAAATGATAGTGCTTGGAGGGTTAAGGGTAAATGCAGCACAGTGTGCCTTATCAGTAAAGCTCTTTTACGTACAGTAACAAAAAAAACGGCAAACTATTTTACAGTGAGTTGAGGATAGGGAAGAGAATGTGGAGAGTTGCTGGGAAGAGTTGAAGGCGCATAGGTATCTGTTGTTTCACGTGGAAGCAAAAGCTAGCACAGAGAACCTCAACTTTGGAGCAGGGGGACAGTGGCCAGGGGATTCTGTCACAGCTTGAGTTTGGTGGCATCAATGTTTCAACTGACTGGTGCTTGTGTACTTCTGGTCTCTGGAGCTCTTAGAGGCCTTTTGTTAATACTTAAATCTGAAGCTGCAGCTTCAGTTATGCATTGTCTTCATTCAGCTTGTGTTGAAGTAGCTGCTGGTAACATTTTGTCATGAGATTGTTGAGATGATTGCTTAGTATTCATAAAACATTTGTAAAATACTGTAGAAAGGAGATATATTGCTTTTATTTTGTGTTCTTACCTTTCTTTTGAACTTACCTCATACACAAATGAAAAGGTGGGTTATAACGTGATTCAAGGAGTCTGTATAAGCTACATGCTCCTGGCTGATTGCATAATTTCTAGTAATCTTAAGAGCTTTTAGTTAGGACTGGCAGTACACTAAAAGTGACTCAAGTACCTTCTGCTGTGAAATATTATTAAAGTGATGGGACATGGTGCAAGATTTCTGCTTCCAGTGGGCTGAAAAAGGATTTTCATACTTGCTTTGGATTCTAACCTGCATTCTTTTTACACTGGGGATGTGCAAGTTTAAGTGTAACAGTGTATTAATAGTCTTTTGTACTTTTGCATCAGTGACAAAGAGCTGAAAGGGCGATTAGATGGTTTAAAACAAAGCGGTGAACTGGAAAAGCTGGAGTCTGCTTTAGCTCCATTCCTGACCTCACTGTGCGACCTTGGACAAAAGGTTCGATATGTTTCTGCCTCAGTAATCACATCAGTTAAATAGGGATAACAGTATGAGCCTAAGAGCACTGTTGCTGTAAGATTTTTGTTTGTATAGCCCTCCTGTGAATGTCTAGCACTGAAAAAGATCTACGTATGAGGCCAAAAAATGTTCATGTTCACCCATGTATTAGGAGCACAACATTTTTATATTACATCACATGAAAGCTAGTTCAGAGGAAAATGTAAAGAAATATAAAGACCATTTTTTAAGCTGCCAAGTATGCATTTTCTGGTAATACCTTCATAGCTGTTTCAGTGTGGATTCTACCTGTAGACTGGTGAGCCTTGATCAGAGTATTGACAGTGAAGTGTATAATGTGTTTCAAGAGAAATAAGATTTATTAATCTAATTCTCTGATGAAGACTTTCATATCATCACTTACCTGCTCAGATGGCCTGAGTCATGTAACAATAATAAAAACTTTCATCAGCGCCAGACCATTATCAGCTAGAGCAGCAAACGGATCGATACCAGTTACGATATCCTGCTGTCTAAGCCTGCAATGGGAAAGACATGATTGAATTGCTTAGATGTTATTCAGGGTCAGTCATCTGACTCTGTCCTTTCAGTTTTTAATTTCCACATCAGCCTCTGCAGGTCTAATGAAAATGTGACATAGACAGTGCTGAGGCCTGTTAGCTGGGGGACATGATAATTTTTGACTGAGCAAGAGTCTGCAGAAGGAGATTCTTCCCTGTGGTGCTTTTGCTGAGCTGATGCTGCTGGTTCGTAAGGCCCAGTCTCAGTGAGCTCAGGACTTCTCCTACCTTATTCAGTGTCACCCCTCTGTGTGTGTGGACAGGGGGCTTATTAAGACACTATCTAGAAGGAAAGAAGTGTTAAGACTGCTGTGTGCTCATGATCCACTAATGAGCTGTAATGTGACTACAACCATGAGCTGCCACCACTGCTTTAGACTATGCCAGATATATTGGTGTATGGTGTGAAATTTACCTCCAAAAGTGTTACAACTTGTTGTCAGTGAGGCCCATATCTCTCTGGATGCCAAATCACCTGTGGCAGTGATTTGCTTTTCCTGGTTTAAAATGGATGGAGTCTGCAGTGGCGGTACTGGAAACCAGGCTGATACCTAAATGTCATATTTTTTTTTCCTTTCAAAGCTGTATGTAGCCCTGTGAGTAGCTGAGAATTAAGAATCCGAAAAATAATTTCCAGACATGAATACAGTGTTCAGAGTAAGTTTTTCTGATGTGTTCCTCTTCTTCTGGGTGGGTATTGCAAAGGCCTGCCAGCCCCCTGACACCCTCCCCCCTGAATATTTGGTTTTATTATGGGTGTATGTGCTTTGTAGTGGCAGAGATGCACAATCTGGTTACGGTTTTGAGGTGACTGAGCTCTGTTTCTTACATACTGACTTCTCAAAGTCACCTTTAGCAGGTGACAGGAAATGCTGTGATAAAGGAGAGGGACTTCAGGCTCACTGAAATATGTCTTTGTGGGGAGATCAGAACAAATCTCAGAAGACTAGTTGTGGTGGAGGAGCCTTTTGCTTTCAGATGCTGCTTTAAATGTGGCTTGTTATTGCCCAAAGGTTGCTGTCGTACGATGGCTGTTCAGTGTCATGTGGAAATGGAGTTTGTAGGCTGATGTTGATTCTTGATGCATACGTGTTGGAAATTGCTGTTACTAGTGGTGATTGGCAATCGCCATCAGGAGACTACATACTGACAGAGCCCTCAAGACTGAGCTGTGCTGTAAATCCAATGTGACTGAGGCGTGTTGGCAAGGTTATAGTTCGAAACAAACTTTTATCTGCCGATCCTTTTCTGAGGCTCCAGAGCTACCAGACTTGACAGTGTCACCAGTGTGACATTTTCTGCCTAAATAAATCCTAGATGGGAGGTCACTGGACTTAGATTCAGTGGTCACAAATTGCAGTCGTTTGGTGAAATAGATAATAAAAGGTATTGCATGGTCTGATATCAAGCCCGCTACCATCACAGAGGCATGACGCTGGGGGAGTCTGCTGCTTTCATCCTCTGGAGAGAAGGTTCTGGGGACTTCTGGGGGGCGACTGAAACTAGAGTACATTTGCATCTTGTTTGTGGTTGCTGCATTGTTTTGTTTTGTTTTGTTTTTGTTTTTGTTTTCCTCAGTTGCCAACAAAGCCCATCTAGCCTATGTAGATTTTTTTTTTCATAGTTTCCTTTACTACCTATCACTATGATAGTTTAGTATCCCCTGATGACAGAGGCCCCTTCTTAACTGCAACTTCTGTACATTTTCAGGAAGTTACCAACATTTTGTCAAAGGTTCTGTATGCCCTCCTGGAAAGCAGCAATTTCAGAAGCCTCAGAGTTCCCATCTGCATCTTTCCCCTGTGTCAGGCTTTCTGCAGCTTTGAACAGGGCTCCTCATGCCTAGTCCCAGGCTGGAATAAATAGCTTGCCTTATTTTAGCAAGAGGAGGGAAGCTGAATGTGAGCCCAGAGACTGAAGGAAAACAGGGATGTGCCTCAAGGCATTAACAGCACTGGTTGCTGATCTTCTTGACTTGCTGTGCTGCCATAAAGCCCTCCCAGCTAGCCCCAGAACGCGTAACATGCCAACGTATCCCGAAGCTAGCATTATAGACTTTTCCTTACAAAGCATCTTACGGCTAGCCATTTTTATAAAGAATTAAGCCACACTTAGAATATTTACTTTTAAGAAAACTTCATTTCTTGGTTAAGAACTTTGTTCCTTTCAGCTTGCAGATGCTTCACAGATGAATGTGAAGACATTCAGGCTAATCTGAAATCACAAAGACTAACTGTATCTATAGGTAGATGAGAAAGAAGTCTTAAAGACTGTCTCAGGGATTGTAAAGGCTCCCTTTGCACTCAGACTGAGTGCGTCTCAAAGTAGTAGGTGGATATTATTAAAAATGTGATTTTTTAGGCTTCTATGATGAACACAGGATTCTTAAAAAATGCTATGAGTTATATGCATTTGCTCAACCTTTAGGAGGTGGATTTTTTTTGATTGTGAAGGGTTTGGTTCTAACTTTCCATCTGCAGGTCTTGTTTTACAAAATTAACGTTTCCATATCCTGTTCATACTTTATCTTCCTGTTTAGGTTCTCATCAAGCTTCCAGTATATGCCATGTTTTAGAGAGTGGTGTTACGGATTTAGTATATAGTACAGATGGATCACATTTTAGTTAAAAGGCAAACAAATTTTTTTTAAATGCTTGTCTTAACTAGTTTCTTTTATCATTTGCTTTTTTTTTTTAATAATGCTAGCTAATACCTTTCAAAATACTGTATATTTATTGTCTCTCTCCTTGCATATCTTAGCTGGATTAAGGAGAAAGGTTTTGTTTCTCACTACTGTAGAAAAAGAGGTAGGCTTTTAACATACCAGGTGATCGTGTGACACCAGCCTGATATAGACAAACACACAATGTACTTTTACCACTGGTAGGCTGATCAAAGGTAACCTACAGGGTTCTCTCCAGGGCTTGTTTCTCCCAGCTACGCTTGGTTAAAATGCGATTTACCTTGCCTATGGTAGGATTTGAACACTTTATTCTAAAAATAAAAATATTCTTCCCTCTTGTTAAAATACAGTCTTTGCCAATAAGACACGGAGGTGGTCATCAGAATTCCCAGGTTGTAGTCTCCTCCTGCAGTCAGAGAAGGTCTACCTTCCTTGGTGATTTTTGTCTTCTCTCCTCTCCTCTTCTCTCACCTTTGGACTGCTCTGTGATGGTTTCTGCTCTACATGCTGAGGTTTCTGAGAACAGATTTGTTGAAATACTTAGTCCATAAAAGCACAAGGTAAGAGCCTTCTTGAGAACATGCTTGGTTCTGGGTTAGTTTCAGTCTAAGCTGATGTTTTCTTTGTTTCTCTTGTGTTCTGTTTGGTTACAGCAGGCAGCAAATCACTCTTTTACATTAGACAGCAATGTTTTTGAATATATGAAGGTTAATCCCTGAAAAGAGGCATTTAAGCAAAAAATAAAATTCCATATGACCTCAGCCGCTTATTGGAAAAAGGGAGCAGTGTTTTCAGAAGATATGGGAAATGCTGACGTCACTCTCTCTGGGAAAGAAAATGATACTGTTACTGCACTAAACAGCTCTTTTCTCCTTCTCCAGTTTCTTAGCAAAGAACAGATATACATCCCGGTCACAGTGACCTTGTGGTTTTGCAGAATCTTTGATTTGAATAGATTAAAAGCATTTGCCTACATGCCTGATTCAGCCTTTTGTTGACTGTAGATAGGCTTGTCCTTCGCTTGAATTCTTCCTAACTAAAGGTTGGAACACAGTAGTTTTGTAGTGCTGTTATGTATATTTCAATTTATGAAGTAATATGAATTATATCTCCAGTAAAAAACAATGTAAGAAAATAATATGCCAAGCTGAAACTTTGCCAGGTATAGTGTATTTCCCCATAGCAGTGCTGTGGGGAACTGATCACTGCTAGAAGGAGATCTATCAGTTTCTCAAGTGGGTTTCCCCTAAAAGGGATGTGTTGGCTTTCTAGGTGGCATAGATGGTATTCTTGTACGATACATTGCAACAGGGTGTGTATGGACTGAAATTCCCTAGGTGCTTTGCATGCCATTATAGTAATGCAAGAAGTACATGCTATGGCCAGAGCATATCTGAACTTACCTTCTGCTTGAGCTACGTTACTGAAGATTTAAAAGTGAGTAAAAGCAAATCTGTGGCCTCAGCCTTCCTTTCTGTAACAGAAAGAAGTAGATAGTCTGGTTTTGTTTTTCTGATGATGATGAATATTTTAATTATTTTGTTTTTATTACTATTTTTTAAATCCTTCTCTCTGCAATTGCTGACAGCCTTGAAAACAGCTGCAGTAAGAGTTTTCAGTCTTTAGCACTGGTCTTACTGTCTCTAGATGCTATTAACTAAACAAAGATATTTAAGAAAACTGAATATAAAATGAGTAATTAAAATGTTGAGAACCTGAATAATTTAGGATGTTGCTTGCCGATCTGCTTGGTTTAAGCTGACATTTTCTGTTCTGCTGCAGGGCCACCTGAGCAGAATTTTTAGCAGCTTCTTTTGTTTACAGTGTGATGGACTACATCTGATGTGCATATGAGACTTCTCTTGAATACCCCTACTGTGAAGTTTTCCCTTTCTCTGCACCTTTTCTACTGGTCAAGGGAATAGAACAAGGATGGGGTAGAAAATAGGTGAGCAGCAGTTCTTCATGTTTACAGGACAGCCATGAGGCTCTGGGTATGGTAGACAAGGGATGTGAAAAGATGGAAGAAGAGGAATCCGTACAAGTTCTCCCACCAAGGTCACATCAAGCAACCCCTCGTAACAAGTGCAGCATCAAGACCCGTGCTGTGAAGAAACAACAGCGAGTTATAGACATGGGTGACTCCCTCCTGAAGGGAATGGAGGCTCCCATCTGCAGATCAGACTCTGTTTTCAGAGAAGTTTGCTGCCTCCTCAGGGTTCAGATCAAGGACGTCACCAGTAAGCTGACAAGCTTAGTACAGCCTTTAGATTATTACCCCCTCCTGCTCTTTCATGTGGGTACCAAGTGTCGCAACAAGAAGTCTGTGGTCAGTCAAAAGAGATTTCAGGGACCTGGGAAGATGGCTAAAGGATTCAGGAGCACAAGTAGTGTTTTCTTCAATCCTCCCAGTAATGGGGAGTGACATGGAAAGAAACAGGTGAGCCCAGGACATCAATGCCTGGGTCTGAAACAAGTGCCTCCGCCAGAATTTTGGGTTTTAGAATTGTGGAAGTCTTTGAGACACGAGGCCTTCTGCAGCCTGATGGGATCCACTTGTCTTGGTGGGGGACACGTTTCTTGGCTCATAACCTGGCAGGACCGATTGAGAGAGCTTTAAACTAGGTTTGATGGAGGAAGGGGGTACCATTAGGAACACTGAAGTTAAGCCAAGGGATGCTATGGCACCATCTGAGGGTGGCAAGGCTAATGGGAGCATCTACACTGCTCCAGGGAGCACTGAGGGTTCAGGAGCACATCTGAAATGCTTGTTTACCAACACATGCAGTATGAGAAACAAATGGGATGAACTGGAAGCTTTGGTCCTTTCCCAGAGCTCTGATATCATTGGTAGTAGTGAGACCTATTGGAATGAGTCCCATGGCTGGAGTGCTGGAGGGATAGGCAGGGCAGGCAAGGTGGAGGTGTTGCGCTGTATGTAAGGGAGAGATTAAACTGTACAGTCCTTGCCATTAGGGATGATGTGGTAGAGAACCGCTAGGTGAGAATTAAGGGGATGGATAGCAAAGCAGATGTCTACTATCGATCACCCGCCCAGGAAGATAGTAGGGAGGAGTTATTCTATAGGCAAGTAGGAGAAATCTCTGGATCAGTAGCCCTCATCTTCGTGGGAGATTTCAACTTCCTAGAAAAATCTTGGAATATCATACTGCTGTGACAAGCGAGTCTGGGAAATTCCTAAAGTATGTTGAAGATAATTTCTTGTCACGAGTATTTAGTGAACCAACTAGGAGAGTTGCCCTCCTAGATCTGTTGTTTGAGAATAGGGAAAGCCTTGTGGGAGGTGGCTGTCTTGGCCACAGTGATCATGAATAAGTTGAGTTAAAAATTTTTGGTGTAATGAGAGAAAAGGANATCTCTGGATCAGTAGCCCTCATCTTCGTGGGAGATTTCAACTTCCTAGAAAAATCTTGGAATATCATACTGCTGTGACAAGCGAGTCTGGGAAATTCCTAAAGTATGTTGAAGATAATTTCTTGTCACGAGTATTTAGTGAACCAACTAGGAGAGTTGCCCTCCTAGATCTGTTGTTTGAGAATAGGGAAAGCCTTGTGGGAGGTGGCTGTCTTGGCCACAGTGATCATGAATAAGTTGAGTTAAAAATTTTTGGTGTAATGAGAGAAAAGGACAGCAGAGTTGCCACCCTGGATTTTAAGACAGCAAACTTTAAGCTACTCAGGGAGCTATTTAGCAGTGTCCCCTGGGAATCTGCTTTGAGGGTTTAGGTGTCCATAAGAGCTGCTCACTTATTAAGAACCACCTTTTAAAAGCCCAGGAGCAGGCAATCCCGCTGTGCTGCAAGTCAAGTGAGTGGGGCAGCCTGGCTGAACAGGAAACTCCTCTTGGAACTATAGCAGAAAAAGAAAATATATGATCTCTGAAAGCAAGGTCAGGCTTCACAGGCAGGGTGCAGAGCTGCAGTTCTCATTTGTAGGGAGAAGACACAAAAAAACAAAGCTCAACTTGAGTTGACACTGGCTAGTGTGGTGTCAGACAACAAAAAAGGCTTTTTAAGTATGTCAACAGCAAGAGGAGGTCTAAGGAAAACGTTGGACTGATACTTGATGAAGGTGGTTACCTAACAAGTAGAGATGAGGAAATGGCCATTTTTGCCTCAGTTTTAATATTAATGGTGGATCTTGGGCTGCTTGGTCCTCTTAGTTGGAGGATCATGACTGGGGAGCAGCGACTTTCCATTTGTGGTCACTGAAATTGTAAGGAACCAGTTGTAACAGTTGAATGTTCATAAGTCCATGGGGCCTGACAGAGTACTGAAGGAGTTAGTGGATGTTACAGCTGGACCCCTCTCAACAGTTTACCAAAGACCTTGGAAGTTTGGGGAGGTCCCCACTGACTGGAAGCTAGCCAGTGTTATACCAATGTGCAAGAAGGGCATGAGAGAAGACCCAGGAAACTACAGACCTGTTAGTCTGACCTCAGTCCCTGGAAAAGTTATGGAGAAGATTTTCCTGGGTGCAATTGTGAAAGGCATTTAAAGAACAACACTGTTATCAGGCATGGTCAACATGGGTTCGTGAAGGGAAAGTCCTGCCTTAGTAATTTGATCTCCTTCTATGATAAGGTCATCAGGGAAAGCAGTGGATGTAGTCTTTCTGGATTTTAGTAAGGGTTTTGATACACTCCCTCACAGCATCCTTCTGGACAAATTGTCCAACTGTGTGATGAACAGTTTCTTGCTATGCTAGGTGATGAACTGGCTCAACAGTAGGGCTAAAAGGGTTGTAGTGAATGGGGCTACGTCTGGCTGGTGGCCAGTCAGTAGCGGTGTTCTCTGGGGCTCAATTCTAGGGCTGGTTCTGTTCAATGTTTTTATCAACGATCTGGATGCAGGAGTGGAATGCATCCTTAGGAGGTTTGCTGATGATACTAAACTGGGAGGAGCTGTTGATTCTCTTGAGGGACGAGAGG
>VXAL01010211.1:378807-419813 GCA_013399475.1 Chauna torquata | reverse complement strand
CTTCCTGAGGAGCGGAAGCGGAGAGGGAGGTGCTGGTCTCTGCTCTCTGGTCACCGATGACAGGATGTGTGGGAACAGCACAAAGCTGCACTGGGGAGGGTCAGACTGGACATTAGGAAACATTTCTTCACTGTGAGGGTGGTCAAACACGAAGGCTTCCTAGTGAGGTGGTGGATACCCCAGGCCTGTCAGTGTTCAGGAGGCATTTGGGTAATGCCCTCATTAGTATGCTTTAACTTTTGGTTAGCCCTGAAGTGGTCAGGCAGTTGGACTAGATCTTTGTAGGTCCCGTCTGACTGAACAGTTCTGTGTTCCCATGGCAGCTCTCAAGTTCCCATTGGTGACCTAGCATGGCCTGGGTTTTGCAGGCTGTGACTTAGCATCAGAGTGCTACTCTGGAATTAAAGCAGCATTAAATCAGGGAGACAGAATAGTTGAGTTACTAGACTGGGATTCAGAAGATCTGAGCTAAGAGCTAGACATTGAACTTATGATGCTTGTGAAATGTGTATTTCTTTGTGCTCCTGGGAAATTACTGTCTTCTTTTCTTGCTTTTCCATGCTGAAAAATGGGGTCTGTTTTGCTCCTGTTTTCTATTCTTTGTGTGTGTTTGTATGGTAACGTTTTCAGGCCAGGAACTGTCTCTTAGTATGTATAGGAACACTGACTGGTACAACTAGTCCTGAACACAGCAGAGGCTTTTAAAAAACAGTTTTAATGCAAATAATAAGTGATTCCTTCCACCAGAACAGGGCTGTTCACAACTGTGTGAGAAGAGATGGCAGCACTACTGCCTCCGAGGAAAAGCTTGCTGTTGGATAGGAGAGGCTTCAGGGCACAGAGTGGAAGGGAAAGCACTCTCTCATGCTAAGCCAAGTGAGAAGGATCATTGGGTTTTGCAGCAGACGTGTGTGTTCTGTTGAAGTGGATGGTCCAAGTTGGTTCAGCTAGGGAAATCTTGGTAGAATTTTAGAAGCTGTTTTCTCTGATTTGCAAGTGTGAAGTTCAGATATCTGGACAGCTTTTGCAAATATAAAATTCTGTCTTCAAAATTTCTGAGGAAAAGATAATTTATAATTGTTCTTGTTCTTAGAGGGGAAAACTCAGCCACGATATCTGGAGACTGAAAATAATGTCTTGCAACTTCATAGTGACTTTCACTGGAGACACTCTGTATGTTTTGCTAACATGAATTAATGAAATCCCAAAATATCCCCTGCAGCTTAGTATTTTTTTAATCTTTATTTTACATGTGAATTAATAAATGGATGAAATTCTGGATGCATTAAAGGCATCAGTGGAAAAGCATCAGTAGGATCAATATTTCACCTTTAAAGCTTAAAGTAAAGCAACTAATAATCAAATTTACAATTATACAGTATTTTTCTGATGTCTTGTGGGGTTATTTACTTTTTGGTTGTTGTTAAATGCTTCCTTTTTCCAACTTGTTAAGTAATGTAAATACTCGTTATTCCACCCAGGTAATACAATAAGATACCTAGATATTTTGTCTTTATTCTTTGTGACCAACTTACATTTGTTACGTCAGTTATCCTCCAAACTTCATCATCAAATTTAGTTTGCACTTAACTCCAACATGTGGCTGCTTATTCTTATCTAAATTCAACCCATTGGCTGTGTGAGATATGCACACAAATACAACAGAAAATAAATTTTTGAGCAGGGCGGTCATCATTAGAATTGCTCAAGCATCAACAGTAAAAATGCTATCTCAGACTGGCAAATGTGCCACATTTGCTGCCCACAGAAAAGAGGCTGTGGAGAGCTGGTGCAGCACTTTTGGGCCACCAGTGGGAAGGCTTGGTAGGGAATGTGTGGGAGTGAAGTGGAGAGAGTGAAAGTGCCTCAGGGGATGGAAGGTGAGAAGCAGACAGTATAACAACTTCTACAGACTTGTGAGCTTCAGGAAAACCTGCCAACATTGGAGTGTAGAACATAATTTTAAGTCCGTTAACAAAAATTCCAGAAGATACGGGGCTTCAGACCAGTAGTTCAGAGTTAGATGACTTCAAAGTAAACGGAAGAACAGATGGATTTTTTTGCTTATACTAGAGTGGGCATTTGTAACAAAATAAACTATGGTTTGATTACTTGCTGCTGCTGTTGCACAACTGTTTGATTTCAGAAGGAGATGAGTCTCTGATGCACTATCTACAGCTTTGCAATTGGAAATTTGGTTGCTGTTGCCTGGATCAGATGATTTAATTTGCTGAACAAACCTTTAGAGCCAGATTGTTTCAAGTACATAACTGTACGCACACAAACTTGGCTCAGTTAAAGCTATAAGAAACTTGTCAGGACAGCCAGCAAGTGACTGGGAGCATAAATATTTTATCATCAATCAGGAGAAGACAACCTGAATATCTAGGTCAAATGTGCAGTGCTCAGAGGATATAAGATTATGCTAAATTTTATAGAGAATTTCAGTGTAACCTTTCCAGATTCTTGAGGATCTGTATAGCAGTTTGTTTTGTGATAACGATTAAAAAGGTGAGGGGTGTGTGTGTGTGTGTGTATGTTTGGAGGGGATTGCTTTGGTTTGACTTTTTTTTTTTCTATGATATGCAGAATGTACAAAAGACTTTCTGATAACATTGGCTCCCTTAGAAGTGTGCGTAAGGCCTTCGATATGGAGTCCATATATGTACATGACGTAGCTGCAGCTCATGTGGACGCAGAGAAAAGAAAATGTGTCACTCAGTCAACAAGAGTCTTCTGTTCTGGATTGCTTTGTAACATGAAAGCTGAAGGAAACCTACTGCATTCTCTTTAACATTGACCTGGTTTTATAGTTAGAAACTTTCTGAAGTACTTGTCAACAGAAGGGCCCGAGCTTTCAGGGCAGAATGGTTTCTCACCCAGTTAAAGACTCTACAGCTGTGACAGCACCATCTTATGTATGTTTTTCTCTCAGTAATAGAGACAGAAGGCCTAGCACTGCATTTGGTGAGTTAAATAGACCTCAGATTGATGAAGGAGTGCAAAGATGTCATGTTCTTCTTCTGCGGCTGATGTTGGGTGTAAGGTGGCTTATTGAAGGAAACTGGCGAACATAAACCAGGTCAGAGTTGAGGTAGTTACGGGGGAAGCACTCGTATAAAAATTGGTTGGCTAGAGTTAGGAAGAAGTATGGGCTTGCAGAGAAAACATGCAAAGCAAACTGAGGCAAGCTAGCCCTTGCGATACTGTGTGCAAGATCATTTGTGACTGCGGATTTGATTTTGACAGTTTAGCCTTTGTCTTTGGTTGGGATCTTCTGTGAAGGATATATCAGACTGATCAAGTGAAGTTGTTCCCACTGTAACAGCAGTGTTCAGGTGTTTCTTAGCTTGAATAAGCATTACAGGAGACACTTGTCTGGTGTTGTGTTCTGCATAACAGAGGTTGTGCTGCTTTTATCGTTTTACTTCTTGCTGATGGCTTATGTCAGAATGACTATTCTGTGCAGCTCCCTGCTGCAGCCAGCAGTGTGTGACTGGTGCTAAAATCCCCCAAAACAAAAGTCAACTGAAGAGCTGAGATGATGGGAAGAGAAGAGAGAGGCGCTTATCCTACCTGCCTTACATAACTGTTATGCTGCAAAGGAATCTTTTTGTGAAAGGGCTTATCACCCTCCACTCACTGCAGAGGAAGCTCAGCTGCCGTCAGCTTTCAGATGGCTAAAGTTTGGCCAGACAAATTCTAGTGCAAGTGGTGGAATTTGCTTTGTTTATTCCCAGTTAGCATGAGTTCTCTTCTCTTGAAAAGGGCGTAGCTGGTCGTTAAAAGGAGAAGGGCACTTGCTTTGTTTGTCTGGGTCTGAATACTGCCTTCTGAATCGTTTAGCACCCTCGTGGGAAGGAAGGACCATCTCTGTCATGACAGCAGCTGAGCATGGAGAGCCAGAGAAGGAAGAAGCTTCCTGAGTACAGGGTGGGAGGCCAAGTCAACATAAAGCTTTCAGAAGGGGTGGTAAATGAGGAATGATGAGAAGAGCAAGGAGCAGATGCGCAGTCAGGGCTTAGATGGAGAAGGAAAACAAGATGCTTTGCTGTGGCTTTGAGGGGACTGTGCAAAGTTTCTTGTAACCCAAGAAGTCCTCTAAATGCTGCTGGCCTGAAAGCAAACCTGAAAGAGTGAACCTGCCCTGGTAGGAGAGGGCTGGATCATGAACTCTCTTATTTTTATTCTTCTTCACTCAAGAGAAACAGCAACAAATTTTCAATGTTCCCTTGTTCTACTTCATGTTTTAGTGGAACACTGTTCTAGGCTATAGAAGTTCCTCTGTGTTTTTAGTCCATTCAGAGTTTGTGCAGTTTCCCACTGAGGAAGGAGGGAATGGTTGCTACACTGAGTCAGTGGTTGCCTCTCTGGTTTTAGCCTGAATGCCATTTAAACAACAACAAAGCACACAGAAGTGTTTAAGAACAGTGATCTTTCTGCCTTTCTAGATATCCATTTAAACTTTCAGGGCAAATGCTTTAAAAAATCTGGCCATATTTACTTGAAATCTGCAGTTTTGGCTGGAATATATGTTACTGTTCTATATAACTTCCTGTCCAGCCCATGAAAAATGAGCTGTTTGAAGGAAAAGTGGTTCACAAGCTTTGCTCATGAAGTATATTTATAATTTTTCAGTCTAATTTTGACATATTACTCTACTGATGTTATTGGTGAATTTTTTGTTTCCCTTCACTCATATAGAAATAGAAAGATTTTAGAATGTGCTAAGTGCTTCATACAAGCAGTGTTGCATAGGGCACAGTTGTATGATAGAAACATGAAATATATGCATCTTTAACTTGTGTAGAAGGACAAGGCTCTTCAAAAGGCTGGCTGTAGATCAAAGGCCAGCCTGCAAGGTGTGATCAAATAGCCTGCTGGATGAGACCAAAGAGGATGAAGCCTTTTGGTACAGCATCCCTGGTGTGATTTGCTGCAGACGCAGTGTACTCTTCATGTGAGATGTGAGTTTGTGAGATCCTCATTTGCACATGTGCATAAAGTTCCTGCACACATGTTCCTCCTGTCTTACGCATATGGTAGAGCGGCTGTAGCTGCTCTTAACTCCTCCGTCATCCTATCTTCATAGAATCATTTAGGTTGGAAAAGACCTTCAAGATCATTAAGTCCACCTAACACTGCAAGTTCACTGCTAAACCATGTCCCCAAGCACCACATCTGCACGTCTCTTAAATACCTCCAGGGATGGGGACTCCACCACTTCCCTAGGCAGCCTGTTCCAATGCCTAACCACCCTTTCTGTGAAGAAGTTCTTCCTAACATCCAATCTAAACCTCCCCTGGTGCAACTTGATGCTGTTGCCTCAACTCCTTTGAAAATGTTTTTGAAAACCTCCTTGCAAAACACATATTCCTAAAACTAGGCTCAGCAGCAAGCTTATGAAAAAAGGTTAAAAGAAAAAAAAAACAACCCACAACCCCAAACCAACTATTATATTTGTATCTCTCTGTTGTTGCAGATGAGGAACTATAAATAAAATGCTTGGCAAGCATCCTGTCATAGAGCAGAAGAGTGTATATTCATATCTGCTGTGAGGACTAAGTTCTGTAATTAACTCTCTTCCCCCCTCCCTGAAACATTCCCAAGATTTCCAGCTGTACATACACGTAGATGCCTGTGTATGGCTCAATACATCTGTTTGTATCCCCATCCTTTACTGATTCCTTGTTCCCTGGGGGTTTCTTGGTGGTGTTATGAGAGATGGAATAAGGACACTTTGAAATTGATGGTTATTGTCCTTTTTGGCTATGTAAATGTAAACAGAGAATGCGTTACCTCTTGTCTTGTTTATTAACTGACAGCAAGAAAGGCTTATTTTGATTCCTGTTAACCAAGTGCTAACAATGTAAAGAGCTGCAGGACCTACCTTTGTGTACTTCTGATCTACTCCAGTGCCAGGCAGAACAGGATCAGTCCCATTTTGTGCAAGAAGGCTGACGAGTCTCAGGAGGGCAGGAGAATGTGTCAGATCCTGTGCAGAAAAATTGAAGGACGAACAGGAGATCTTGTACTGCAAAAGTTGAGAGCTTTTGCCAACATTAGCAAGAGTGAGCAAGAGTGAGTGAAGAACAAAAATGAAGTCTTCTGTTGTGAAGTTGTGAGGTAGAAATGAGAACTAAGGACAAGTGATAAATCAGGAGGCCATAGCTGCTTTTAAAGGAAAGAAAAGGAAAAATGGATTTGATGAGGAAGGAGGGAAAACTTGGGAAAGTTTCATAAGAAGCGTCATTTTTGGACCTGTGGGAGGAGGGAACAGCTTCAGCCAAAGAGTTTGAGATAAATAAGAGATAAAGTTTGGTGTTTCATGTTCTGTTTAGCTTTTGAGATTGGAGCTACTTCTTACTAAAGTATTTCTAAAGGTTCCATAGCCACAAACATTTTTTCTAATATGCCCAAACTTCCCTTAAAAGAATTGAAAGCCTATTGCTATTGCCAGCTTCCCGACAAGCTAGTTGTTACCGGAATCAACAGTTGTTTCAAGGAAGCCTTGATTTAAGTATTACATAGTGTTAACTGGTATGTGGCTTTCATTTCTCCAGCAGACTTTCCTATCACAGAGCTTTAGTGAGGAGCATAAGGAGTCTTTTTTGTCTCCTGGGGTCTTTTTTTTTTTTTTTAATATGAAACTCTGAACTTTTCTCTGAAGCAACATTTGTTTGATGTCAAGATTATCTTATTCAAATATCCCTGGCAGGCATCCATATTCAAAGATCCTATATAACCTGTGACATGCGCAGACTGGCAATGAGGAACTGAAACGTTTCATAGCATGTTTTGGGTTAGACACACTTCAAGCATTAAAGCAGTTTGTCTTTCAGGTGGGTAGCAGATCGCCATAGGAAACAGATCTAGGTTTGTTAGGTAATAGATCACCATAATTATTAATTGTTATTACAGGAAAATATCTACGGCTTTATGGGCTAAGAGAAGATCTTGCTCTTAAAGTCCAGTTGTCTTAGTTTAGGAATGAGACATGACAAGTGGGTGAAGTTGGAAAGTGGCTGAAGGGTGCTGGCAGATACGCTCTTCTGAGGTCTTCTGGGACTAGCTTAAAACATTCACTGCCTTCCCAGAAGAAAGCGTGCATCATGCACTGGTCCTCATCTGTGCCTGTACAAAGTTTTCCAGGTCAGCCAAGAGCCGCTATGAAGTTGCTTTGAACCCACTTGACACTGAAAGTTAAGAAACGCTTGGACAATCCAATCTGGTGACTCGGCTGTGGGGGCAGTAACCTCTGGCTGTGACACTGAAACAAACATCTGGGAGGGGCACGGTAAAACTGCACTGGCCACTTCCAAAGTGATTACACCCTAATAAACCCGGTGTCTTTTCAGGAAGTAGCTAATGTGTGTCGTGTTTGCATGGAAGAATACCTTTTTTCTTTTGTTCAGTAGCAATAGCCTGAGCTTGTCATCAGTCTGTCGCCTTGCAGGCAGCAGTGCTCAGTAAAAACTCATGGAAGAACATCAAAAGGGTTTTAAGGAGGGAAAATTGGGTTAATGCCATCACCACATAATTTTAAAAGTAGGCGTACTGTCTGTGAGGTAGGCTTGGAAAAAAGCTCCATTGTGTTGGAAGGAGAGGCCAACTAGGTTTAGCAAGATTGGCACAGGATAAAGGTCAAAAGGTAAGTCTGCAAGGTGCTAGTGCAGAGGAGTGCAGCAGGGTTGCTGCACTTGAAAGAAAGAGTGTAGGAGGTAAGAGCCAGTGAAGGCAGTCCTCTGGGGTGTAAATGGGAGATTCACTGTAGTGAAGGGATAGGAGAGGAATGTTGTCTCAAGATCTGAGTGGTATCTGCTATAATAAAAAAATGTACTCTGGGAGGCCAAGGAGAAGTTTGGTATTGTAGATAAGGAAAAGAGGGTTGAAATGTCAACTACAAAGAACAGAGCAAGATGTAAAGAGTCTGGAATGATACTGAGAGGGATTAAACCAAAGATGACGTTTGCTTACCTGAAAAAGATGCTGGCAGTAGTCACAGTGTCATGTCAGCACAGCAGCAAGGAAGACTGAGAGGCTGCTCACTAGTTCAGTCTCACAAATGTCAGGTTCTGAGGCAGAGAGTTCAGCGTTAGCGGAGGCAGTCTGCAAGGTGGTGTGCTTGTGTCTGCTCACTAAGGACTGGCACGTTCTGTGCTGGAGAGCTGCAAAGTTGTTAACACAAGCTAACTGTATTAGTACAAATGCCAGAAAGGTGGATCTGTAGTATGGAGGGTCCTGCATTCCACCCAAAGTGGTTTAATTGGACCAGTTTCAACCAGACAGTTTTCACAATTTTGGGCATGGCTTTTTGACAGTTGTGCCTGCCTGTAGTGCAAGCTGGAATTTCCCACTTCATTTTCCTGTATAGTGTAGCACATATGCTAGTATATAACAATGATGTTTTACTTCATAAGATTCTACTGCATCATATTGTTCACAAGGTCTTTTGATTTTCTTGTGTTCAATAGGAAATAGCCCGTCATCTCCGACCTGGAACTCTGCGTGCTGTCTTCGGGAAGAACAAGATTCAGAATGCTGTCCACTGCACAGACCTACCTGAAGATGGACTTCTGGAGGTAAGACCTGCTAGATAAACATATGCTTTTATATCATAGGAAATTTTAAGTGAAAAGCTGTGCTTGACACTATTTCAAGCTATTGAAGTGTTTTATATGTGGGATAGCCATGCTGGAGACCAGTGATCAACGAGAAACAAAACCAAAGAGCTTATAAAGGGCAATTAACTCATTTAATTTGGATACTGTAAAAACTTCATCTAAGAACTTTTCTTGAGCAAATATAGTACAAAAATACAAAATATTTGCTGAAATGAAAGTTAAGTCTTCTGTTTGGCTGAATGTGTCTTTGCAACTGGATGCCAGCACCTAACAGTGCGTCAGTAAGGATACCTTCTCGGCCTCTTCTTGGATAACCACCATCACTCCCAAACTGGATTGTCTCTACAGAGAGCTTGTGTCAGACCTGGGATATTACAGGCACTAGGGATTCAAATTCTCCGCATAGGCACTGGTTTTATTGGTAGATGGTCATAATTATGCATGTCGGTTGGAGTTTCCTATGTTTTATGTTAAACTACTAATTATTATCTGATTTTGGCTTTGCATGCTTTCATTAAAGTCCAATAAAATGGGGAAAAAATAAATTAAGGGAGTCTATAAAGACAGAAGTACTTGCTGTTAAACTCAGAACAAGCCAACTCACCTAATGCCATACCCCAAAGCTGAGGTCTGAACAAGGGGGTTGAAGTGGTGTGTCAGCATATCTTGGATGGATCTCTTCATCAATGCAGGTGTTTCTCAAGTGCATGCATAGCTTCTGTTGTACTTTCTACAAGTATTTGTGAGTGGTTTGCTGTCAGACTATACCACTATGATCGAGAAGCAAGAGTTTTCCTAGCTTGGATAATTTTATACTGCCAGAAGTGTGTTTTCATTGAGGGAAGAGGAAGAGCTAACTGTGTCATGATCTCCCTTCGTGAAGTAAAGTCAGATGTGTGGGTTAAAGTGCTGTTTGCCAGGAATTAGCATCTAGCTTAAGGAATAACATAGTTTTAATTGAGAATTGCAGCCAGCATCAACAAAGTTACAGCTTTTTAAGCCATTTCCAAACTGTCATTAAAAGTTGACAACTTTTAATTTCTGCCCAGGGGGTCTGGATTTAAACAAGCAAACAGGTATTTGTTACCATGTGCCTAAAATCTATCAGTCATGGCTTTTAGATGACAGCAGAAAAAATGATGTAACCTGCAAGGAAAAAATAAGTCTCATCAACACTGACAGAGCATTTTAGTACTTCAGCAGAATTCTCTTTCTCTCTCATATTCACAGTCTGTGTCCTTTATGCTGCGTGGTGTTGCAAAGCAGCTATAACCCCAGTTTGCTGGTTGTTTAAATTGAGTTTATAGCTACTGTGAACAAGATGGGTGGGACAAAGCAGTTGAATTGCTTCTCTGAAACAAAAATTAAGGCTGGAGTTCTTCTCAAGGTCTCTACTACATGTGTTTGTCCTTTGAATCCCGCAGCTGATTCGTAAGCTAACTTCTTGATCTAGTATTGCTCTTGACTGCACACTTTGCAGTTCCCGTGGCAGACTGGTCATTTTAATGGTTTGTTGTTTTTTTGTCTAAAAGTTTTTTTTTTTTTTAACCATTGGCGTAGTTGTACACAGAATGTGGTTCTTCATCTGTCTGTAGTTTCTTATATACAGTCCGAGTGAAACTAGCAATTGTAAAGGACATCAGTCAGTGTTCTTTAATGAATGTGATAAAGCAGTGAATATTTCATTTTGATTGTTTGGCAGATGAGCATTATCATGTAAACTAAGGAAACCTTTTTACTGCTGGAACTGTACTTCTTGGAGTTTCTTTAGATCTGTGTTTTGTAAGAAATGTAGCTTACCTGAAAATGTAGGTAAACAAAATAAAAAATAACCTTTGGATTTGTTTAAGTGCAAGAGCTTATCACAACTGATGAAAAAGAAATGATACAGTATGTGCAGAGAGAATCCATGGGAGAAGCTTCCTCCATAAGCTTTTCTGTGAGAGGACCTCAAAACCGGTCACAGACGTCTCATTTGCTTGGCAAGCAGAAATCAGACCTTCCGTGCTCCCAGCCCCAGTGGCTGTAACAGTGCTGTATGTGCTGCGCTAGAGCACAGCGACTCTGTGGCATGCAGGACAACCACAGAAGGAAACTTCAGCCAAAGGCACTGAGCCAGGCTAACATTTTTAGGAAATATGCCATTTAATGAATGGTAATAAATGTTTTCATTCCTTAATGGATAACTGAATATTTTAATATATTGAGTTTAACCGAGCAATTATCCTCAGCCTCAGAGGACGTGAACTGAGATAAGGCACTTGTCATAGAGGAGAATGACCTTGGCAGTCCTCTGTTGGCTCCCTGTCCGCATGTAGCAGTGGCACTTGCTTCTTTCAGTATAGAGTTAGTGTGCATCTGTTATGTCCGTGTCCTGGTAGGAGATGTTATTGTTGCCGAGATGTTAATGCTGCTGTTCCGATAACAACTTTACAGTATCGCTGTAGGATGACTGATCAGTAGAGGGGGAGTCTGGAGTAAATGCACCCTTGCTATAACTTCATTGACTGAAATTTCAGAGAGAAATCTGGCCTACTAGGTTTACACTACAAAGATGAACAATCCTTTTTAAAACCCCAAAAGAAAAGGATTTCATCGCTAGCAATCTCTTTTATTTCTTCAGGTGGCATTGTTTTTTGTGCTGTGTTACTACTCTGTTGCAGATATCACCCAGTATAGCTTGAAACCCCAGACTACATGCAAATTATTGCACTCCTTTTTGCTGATGAAAAAAATAAGTTTGGATCTGAATTCAGGCCCAAGAGCTGGTAACTTTGGAGTTTCATTTTTAACTCTGGTTCTGATTGTATGTGAGCTTGGCCAAGCCACTTTTCAAATTTTGGCATGGAAGTATTTAGCTCTGAAATTCTGTGTGAAGATGTTCTGACTTATATTTATCTTCTCCAAAAGGAAATACTAAATGCAACTAGTTTTAGAATGCAAATTGCAGAATCGTTATTACAAATAATGACATGAAATTGTTAACACTTGTTTTTTTCCCCCACTTCCTACCACATATACCTTGTATATTTTATTTTTTTCTTTGCAGAATAGGAAATAGCTTAATTACTCTTCTGAATCCTGCCAGGTTCTGCACCACCCCTAAAGCCAATAATTTCTTTTGGAGAGGGTGCTGTGACGTAAGCTTTCTGAAACTCTTGGTCAGCCAGAGAGGTGGGCCTTAGCCAACTGTTACAGCCCCAAAAGCAGGCAGAGCTAGTGAATAATGGTGTTTAATGCCTTTGATTCAGAGCTCCTGTACAACCTTGACCATGTTTTATGGCTGAATCATCCTTTTCCAGATGCTCCCATTTCCAGTGCAGCCTCTCCTTACAGGCTGAAGAGCTGCAGAGTGGATCCTCCAGTATCTCTGGGCTTGAATTGAGCCCAGTGGGTTTGTACAAAGAAAGCCTTAACTGTGTCTGTCAGCCAGCACGTGGACTACTTACACTGGTAATGCTAAAGCAGCTTATTAGGGGTCCCTGCCACAGTCCTGACCCTGTTGTGGCCACATGTTGTGTGTGCACATCTGCAGGGTCAGCAGTGCCCCGAGGAGCTTGGAGACAAGGTGGCCAAAGGAACTGCTGCTGTTGCCACTTTGTGGTAGGGAAGGTGAATAGATTGAGGTGTGCATTAATTGTTTTTGAGACTTCTGAACTTCCAGAACCAAATGGAGGTGGAAAGGGGAGATACCTGGCTAACCTACTATCCTATTGTGTGCCTTAAATGCACGGTATTTATCAAAGCACAATAAAGGTGTATTCCTGGGTAGAAGGGAAGACACCAGTGCTTTCCTGAGGACTCAGGTATCCTTACTGCCAGATACTGCTTAATTTAACATTTCTTGACCCTCCTCTGCAGTTTTCATCACCCATGGTTGAAGATATCACTGAAATTTGAAAAGTGCTTATTGTGGCAGCTGCTGTCTAATAGTCCATAAGTGGAGCAATGTCCTTGACTGCTTAGAGGAGATGAGATAGGTAAATGAGGATCAGATGCTTGCCGAAGTTAATAGTCAAACTCTAGGTGACTTTGGTGGTTCACACTTAGTTGATGGTCAGTAGAAAGGGAAGGTAGTGAACTTTCTCCCCAAAATCACTACCAAGGAAGGAGTACTCGGGGGAGGGAGAGAGAGCAACACTGTTTCAGGAACAAAGGCTAATTAACTAAGTAAGGATCAGCTTACACACCTAGTTTTAGAACAGTATATTTAATTAATATGCAGTAGTTTCCTAGTGTTTTCTGTTGGACCTCTTTTCCATGGACCTGGAAAAAGGAAAGTTCACTTTTTAATCTAAAAAACAAACAAACAAACAAGCCAAACCCCGAAAACCAAACACCAGCACTTGCTCCCACCAGTTTGACCCTTAACTCCTGTCTTTGTTCTACAAACTACTTCACGTTTTGGGTAGTGACTGAAGCATATCGGAGTTAATGAATAACTCACTTTGGCTCAGGAGATGAGGGGGGATGCAGTTCAGCCTAAAATGCAGCTGGCCATGTGGAAGAAGCTGTGTGTTTTCAGTTGTAAAGCAGTAACTGCTTCTTTTTTTTCTTAGTATGCTGATACAGGAGAAGGGAGAATGTTGCCCTGAAGCCTCTTGGATGAGCACTTTGACTTAATGGACCAGGCACTTATTTATTGATTTCATATACTCGTGTATCCTCTGTCAGTACAAAATGTATTTACACAAGTGAAAAAGGCAAAAATAGCTCAAAACAGTCCGTTTTCTCAGCTTTGCTGTAAGTTTTGCATTTGAATGGGGAGAGGAGGGAAAGGAGGAGCAAGAGAAAGGATTCTATTAGACATGGAGTGCTTATGAGATGGTGGGGTTTCACAGGTAACAGCTAAAACCGCAGCTTCTTTATTTTTCAGATCAACTGATGTTGTTGCCTAGTATATTCATTCAGAGCAGGGGTTTGCATTTGTTTCCACCATCCAAAGCAGGTGCCACTCTACGTCTTGTCAGTTTTTTTCTGTTTTATGTAAAGCGGGTACTATTTTGACCAAGCAAACAATTACAGCACTCACCTGGATTTACGTTCCTTCTGAATCAGAGCAAGGACTGGAACATGCATGCTTTATATGCCAAACGCGTGCTCTGTTTAACAGACTAGGGATAGTTTTGCATCTGTCTTTCATGTGCACACAATGAAAGATCATTCTGGCACAGCTCACCATCTTGGACCTGAGGAACATTTCTGGTAAGTGCATTGTTGAAATAGGTGTTTGCAAACCATTGGATCCAATGAATCAGCATTCCCTAGACAAAGAAGTTTTCTTGAAATTAGTCATTCCTGGACTACTTTTAGTTGAAGTACTTGATATAAGGTGTTGTGGCTAACAGACTTCACAATTGATATGCCCCCCTTAAAGAAGTGAAAGAAAATTAAAAATCAGTCACTGAGGTCTCATATCACTGGAAGTAAAATGAGTAAAACTTTACACAGGAGGTGGTGCTGTACACACACCTCAGTTCCTTGTATCTCAAGTGGCTGAACACCTTCCAGATTATGCAGGAATCCACGTAATTTGCAGCCATTAAAAAAACTGCTATCCTAGACCTGCAGTTATTACAAAACTAGTATTTCTGGGTTTTGTCATGTTCTGCCTGTAAATTGTTGCTCATACTTACTCTGCAGTTCGAGGTATTTTTGTGAGCAGTTCCTTAAGGGCATTTGTACTGTGCAGCCAGCCACTCTGGGGACAACAGACTGCACGCATCTGGGGTAACCTGAAAGGTCTCTCCGCTGAAGTGCAGCCTGCAGTGTCTGAGCTGTCCACATGACCTTTATATTCTTGTGCTGTGGTGTTTGCGGCAGAGTCAGACTCCTGGGGCTTCTTTGCATTACTGAAAAATGCTTAATAGTCATACGTGTCTTTACGGGTGTACATATATGTAGAGGGAGAGGATGCTGCCATCAGTGAGATGTGCAGCACAAAGGATCAACATGTGAGTTCTGAGTGGGATAACCTCCCTGTTGCTGAGGGAGATAGTGTTATTAGGTGATTAATTCTTCTAGTGGACAATAACATGGCAATTGCTGTGGGAGTGTGCTCACACGTGCCTTTGTGTGTCTGGTAGGCTATGTGTGAAACAGCAGAGGAGGGGGAGCTGTTAAGCCAGTTTTTATAGGAGCGGAGGATGTGCCAGCTTTCTTCTTGGTCTTGCATCTCCATCGGTGCTCTTTCCACTGACTCCTCAGGGCTCCACATGCGTGCCTCCACATGGCTGCCAGGTGCCATCAGGCTCTGCCTTGGGGACTGGGACTGCGGAGGGAGATGTGTCAGTTTTCAGTGTCGCAGATGGCTTTCCAGCTAGCAGTAGTGAGAGCCTCCTCCAGTATCATTTGCTGGCCTTCTCCCTTGCCTCAGAACTATTTGTGGCTTTCACGGATATGAGAATAACCTGTTGAAGGGGGATGATTTTGCTGTTGTCAGAGAAGAGTGGGGTTTGTTCATCTTTTGAGAGATGTCATGATGGTTTGGTGACCCCCACATTGCTACTTTAAATTTCAGCTGTGCAGTGGTGTTCAAGAGGGAGGCTGGGGACTGGCAGACTGTCTAACTTACTGCTGGAAGCTCTTCTTTCCCCGGCGCAGCCTCACACCAGTGAGACTGGCTTACCGTTTCTAAACAAACAAGTAATATCATCCAGCTGTACAGACTGGTGGTCTGATGGACAGAGACTCGCACAGGTTCTGGCACCAGGAAGTTCAGCTGGTTGAATCCAGCCTCGGGGAGATGGGAGGCTATGTCATACGATAAGCAGTGACAGCATGGGCCAGTTCAGCAGATGTGTTTTGTCCAGACAAGTGCTGTGGGCGATGCAAAACAGCACTGCTTTTCTTAGACTCTGTATTACCTAAATGCTGTGATGGGTGTTAAGAGCCGTGCTGCTCCTGGGCTTTTGGTGCAGCGTGCCTTCCACCTGCTAGGAGCCAGCTGTACCTTGGTCTGGTTTTCCAAATAGTGCCATGAGAAGCACACCTTATGCCTCTTTTCCCTTTGCTTTTATTTGAGGAGGCTGGGAGGAGGGGGTTGTTCTAGTAAGCTATTCAAAGCGGACAGGGAGGCACTCACCTTGCGGCAGGGGGACACAACAAATGCTTCCCGTAACTATTTCTGTAAGAACGGAGTCCTGTTACAGAAGCACTCTGCTCCCTGCCAACTTGCGTTTTTCTGCTTGTTGCTGTCCTTCCTGCCCACTGCCATTGTCTCGACATGTGGGCGTGCTGCAAGGTGGTGGCTATCATCCACCCTGGAAATGCTGTTGTACCAGTCATGAGCTGATTTCTGGGTTTAAGTTATAACGCAACAGCTTAGGATGGAAGGCATCAGAGGGATGCAGCTCTGTTAAACTAATCTTTGTGGTGCATCAAGGTATAGTCCAAGCAATTTAATAAAGCATGTCAATGAGTAACTCTCAGAAGCGTCAATGTGCTTAGTGTGGAATTTGTGTATGTCACATTCTGAACAAAGGTCTCCTGCATTGCTTGTTACCGATTAACTTGTCTGGTATTATGCAAGCTGCCTCTACCAGCTGAGAACTAACTCTCCCCATTCACAGGGCAGCGCAGCTTGTAAAACATTACACGGCAGAAGTGCATAGCATGGCAATGAACCTTTCACTGAGGGCATTTCAGCTGTACAGCATTTCCCTCAGGAGTCTTTGAAATATTAATAAAGAAGCCATTGTTTCACTAAGTCATACAGCAATTTGCAAAGAAGTCTTTTATTAGGGGCCCATACTGAGCTTGCATAATCCAGGGTAAGATGCTTTTAATCACCTCCAGTGAAAAGAAATACAAAATTGGAAGAGTTTTTGTTGTTGTTGTTTGTTTATTTGTTTGTTTTTTCAAGTTTTCTTCAAAGCAATAGCTATTTTTGACTGTCAGTTGGAAATTTCAGTCTCTCCTGGTACAAAATGATTTCTAAAGATATCTGTCAGATAGTGGTTATTATGATTCAAGTGCTTCTCCATTTTAACGTTTCGACACTTTTTTATCCAACAGCTGGAGGAACAGGTTGGAAAGAATCTGGAGTGTAGGAAAACTTCATCTTATTTGGTGGCGGTTTTGCATATCAGAGAATGTTAGCCAGCACTGGAGTTCTGTCTCAAAACATTTCCTGAGGCTGTATGCACTTGTACAGAAAATTAAGTAATCTTTTTGCATAGGCCTATCTGAAGAGAAATTAAAATTAAAAATAGCAATAATAGAGGGATGAATTTTGAACACATGTTGGTGATTTATCTTTTTTTTTTTTTAAATTAAAATATGATGTTATTGGGTCACTCACAGCCTAATTTTGAGCATCAGTTGTATAATTATTATACTTGCGGGTCAGACAGCCAAACTAAACTAGAATCTTGTTTAAACAGAGTTGTGAAATAGTTGAGCTCTTGTGCTTCCTCTTCTGGGTAAGATCCGAGGTCCAGCTGCCCCTCGTTCTGCCAAGTCGGAGGTTTATAAGTGCCAGAGAGGAGAAGTTAACGAGTGTGAACCAAGCAGCTCCCAAAGCTCTTTAAGTTTTACCTTATCCCGAAGGTAACGTACGTGATAAACAGGGCTTGGCTTTTGGCACGTGTTCATGTTGCACTAAGCAAAGTAATTTTGTGGAGGGGAGGTCAAGGCAGGGGGAAGGCATGACACTCCTTTGTAACTCATCTGAGGCCCAGTTTGTGTCTTTGAGACAGCTGCTTCTTTCTTTCCCTTGGCATATTCTCACTTTGAACCGCAAAGCCCATGTCCTGTTTCCTCTGTCGCTCCTTCTTCCTCCAGCTGAAGCACAACAGCAACTGAGCTGCAACTCAGCTGCTCTATGGGCAGACTAAAGCAAAGAAGAGAAAAAAGCCTGAGGGAAATACTTCATACAGCAAAAGCAATAAGCAGACACTGTCATTATACGCTTGTGTAGAAGCCCAGAATCTCCTTTCATTTCTAAAGCAAGGAGTCCTGCACCATTTCTTGTGGTAAGAGAAGCACTGTTTTCCTGTAGTGCACATCACTGTGTGGTGCAAATATATTTTTGCATGAATTCCTATTACTGACCTCAGTCGGTTGCACCTCCCACCTCTCTCTCAGAGGTCAGATAGGCAAATGATTAGCTATATTTGTACTTTCTGTATAGGGTTTACTCCTTCTGTCATCAGTGCAACCCGCTTGACTGACTGCTGTAAACTAGCAGTAATTAAGAGGAGAATTTAAGTCAGCCATCTGCATATGTGTGTTGAAATGTGTGCAGAGCATAGAGGGTGGGGGGGGTACAAAGCCAAACTTGTGTTAATATGGATAGAGGACTGCAAACATGATTTCCTGTCTAGCGTAGATGCAGACCACGTGAGTTATCTTAACAGTTTATCAAGCTCTAGAAACCACTTCTTTCATTATTAATAATAACTGATTATTCAAAATGTGGTGTCATATCAGTATTGTTTTTTTGTTGTGTCGTGATAATACTGCAGGTTCAGGCCCTGTGCACCTTGTGCTAGCTGCTGTGCAAACACGGAGCGAAATGGCAACGGTCACCTGAAAGGATGTTGGCCATAGCCTAGGGGCTCCTTGAAGTCACCAGGCATCTTCTGGCTTCCGTAAAAGCAGGGTTCTCCCTCTCCCTCCTTAACCCTAAAGTACATTGGCATATAGGTGGGGAATGATAAATCTGCGAGTATATCTTGTTGCCACATGGGCAAGTTTCCCTCTGTGTTGATCTCAGTGGTAGTAATTGCTGTTGTGCTGGGGAGGGACAGTGTGCCAAGAGTATCAAGCTCTAATCTGGGAACTGAGGTCTGTCTTTGGTAGTTGCCTTACTCAGTCCAGCTATTGAACAGGGATGTGGTCAGCCAGGTGCCAGGAGTCTGGTCCTGTCGTGACAGTTCAGGGTTCAGCCCATAGCAGGAATGTTGTAATCACAGAGGGTTGCTGAGACTTGAGACAGGCTCTTGGCTTCCCAATACTGACCTGTCCCAGAGGGGAATGGAGCTTTCTAGATTCAGTGACATCAGCTGAAAGGTACTTTGAGCACTATGCTGTGGAAGTGTTGCCATTGCTTTGGTGGGACATTTCCTATTAGCACAGAGAGCCACAGTCTACACAGGGGCTTGTGATGGTAAACCAAGGCCACTACTTGTGGACTGGGTGGTGCTTTTGTTTCATTGTTGTTTTGCAGGGTATTATGTTACTGTCTTGTCTGTCATAACTATTATGGTGCTGCCAGGTGTAGCCTCTTGGCTCCCCTGGCCAAATGCTTCCTTGCAGAACATCTTGGTTGCTCAGGAAGAGCTTTAAATGGTGGCCACCTTCTGCTTCCTTTATTTGTTTGTTGCTTCCATCCTCACTTGAATACATGATGTGGGTGAAAACATGTTGTCTCTTTGTGACTACTTCCTCCCCTGTTTGCGTTAATCTGCCAGCTCGTAGGAACCATGACTTTCCATGCTATCGGAGTAGGCTGGAGAGCCTTAACTTGGTACTGGCAAGAAGCCCCCACGGCGCCTGTGGCTTGTGAGAGAATACATCCAATCCCAGCTTTACCTAGATATTTCAGGTGCTAGCAGCAGGGGCCTTTTTTAGCATTTTTATCCAGTGTTCAGGACATGATTGCAGCTTGCATCAACACCTGTGTTGTGGCACCTCGTGTCTTGTCTGTACCAAAGCTGACCGTTCAAGGACATCGTAGGCATGTTCACAAGAGCTCCCCGGCTTTGAGGCAGGCAAGTGTCCCTCAAGATACACATGCAGAGGCAGTGATCCTGGTGACTCAGGGAGTTACTTGGGAACCTTGTGAAAGCAGTACTTGCTGTCGTACTGTATTTTTTCACGCAAGCTGGGTGCCAGGACCTTTCACTTTGTTTCATTCCAATGGCTCTTCCAAACCAGTGACCTTTTCTGATGGTGGCCAGAGATGTTGCTAAAGGAAGAGTTGAGCTCCTGGTGAGAGGGTCCTGGGATAGTATGTTCAGCCCCAGCTACTGAGGAGTTAGCTTATGCCATGGAGTAGGGAGATTTAGTGAAACTGTACCTTCTTATTGGGTCTGCAAATATATGCGCTTCAGAAATCAGTGGTTTGAGTCAGCACATTAGTTATGTACTATGTAAAAAACAACATTTCTTTGTTATTTTAAATAAGCTTTTAGTTTCACTTGTTTTTCTTGTACTGTTACAGAGTAAATAGCATAAAACTTGCTTTCTTTGTGTTTTGATTGTAGTGTCATAGAGGTGATTGTCATGTCCTCTCATTTATACCCAGTTTGAAGTTCAGATTTCTCTAATGTATGGTAAAATTACCAGATAGCTTCCATTGCCCTTCTCTTTCACCATATTTTCTGAGTTAATCATAACCGTACACAGCGTTCGAGATGGCTCTGTTATCAGCACATAGCATAAAAGCAGGATATGCGCTATGTTATTCTGTAGTGTTTCTTTAATAAAACCTTTCATTAAAAAGTTTTATTTTTTGGTGCATAAGATTTTTTTTGCCCCAGCTGTACTTAAGAAATTAATTTGGACACTTGAAGTGTGTGCATGCACTCTGTCTTAACCAGTCTGAACAGGTGTATTTCTTGCAGCACGTGATGCTTTAGAGAGAGGCAAGAGTGACTGACTTTGGATTTTTTTTTTCCCCTGGAACTAAACTCTTTAGGTGCACGTGGGAAAATAATTCATTATGTTCAGTGAATTAGACCCCCTTCTTTGACAACAGTTTTCATTTCTGTACTGCTTTTGCCTGGAAGGGTGGTAGGAATCCACAGCTTTGGGGTGTGTTAATCTAATGATTTAGTGAAGTGCTGAGTGAAGTGTAGCTGAAATGCATTTTAGGTATTAGTAAATGCACTAGAGGCTTCAAGTTCATGTTGATGTTCAAAACAAAATTAAAGAGTGAAGAGATTTTTGTTTCCTACTAGTGACCTCAAAATGAGATAACACATAAAAATTATAAGACTTAATGTTTGGGGAGGGTGCTATTTTGTACTGATGCTGAAAACTGAGGTCAGCAGAGGTTCTCTGTATCGTGTGCCTGGATATCTACACTGAGTCAAGAAGATAATGTTTCATGGTGATTTCAGGGAGAGGGTACTGATGAGTGCCTGGCTGCTTGAAAGGCACTAAGATGACTGACAGCTCTAAATTAATACAGGGATGAAACAGCCTTCCATCTCCCGGCTGCCAATTTTGATTCGGCAGAGATGAGGAAGGACTGAAACTGCCATCATCTTTTGGATGATGGGTGTGAAGTGAACCTGTGATCTCAGCATGTTTTTTAGCAGTGTGTCTCCTTGTCAGCCCCCTCACTTCTGCCACAAGTGATACTAACAAGGTCTCTCGTCCAAAACTGCCAGCCCAAGGGGTCAAGGTGAATGGACCATGAATGCCAAGGTACCCTTTCAGTGCTGGGATTTTCTCTGAGGCAAGAAGGTGCCTGTGTCATGTGCTGCTGCTGTTCAAGGTGTGCCTTGCTCTGTCCTTGTGGAGAATCATAGAATATCCTGAGTTGGGAGGGAGGATGGGGATAAGGTAAGAGCAACTGATGTCATCTACCTGGACTCATGCAAAGCATTTGACACTGTCCTGCATGGCATCCTTGTCTCTGAATTGGTGAGACATGGATTTGATGGACCACTTGGTGGGTAAGGAATTGGCTGGATGGTTTCACTCATAGTTGCAGTCAGTGGCTTGATATCCAGGTGGAGATCAGTGACAAGTGGTGTTCCTCGGGGGTCAGTATTGGGACCGGCGGTGTTTAACATCTTCATTGGCAACATGGACAGTGAGAGTGAGTGCACCCTCAGCAAGTTGGCCGACGACACCAAGCTCAGTGGTGCAGTCGACACGCTGGAGGGAAGGGACGTCATCCAGAGGGACCTTGACAGGCTTGAGAGGTAGGTCGAAGTGCGAAGTCCTGCACCTGGGTCGGGGCAATGCCAAGCACAAATACAGGCTGGGGAGAGAATGGATTGAGAGCAGCCCTGAGGAGAAGGACTTTGGGGGTGTTGGTGGATGAAAAGCTGGACAAGAGCCAGCAATATGCACTTGCAGCCCAGAAAGCCAACTGTGTCCTGGGCTGCATCAAAAGAAGTCATGGTCAGCAGGTCGAGGGGAGGTGATTCTCCCCCTCTATTCCACTCTCGTGAGACCCCACCTGGAGTACTGCGTTCAGCTCTGGGGCTACCAATGTAAGAAGGGTATGGACCTGTTGGAGCGAGTCCAGAGGAGGGCCACGAGGATGATCAGAGGGCTGGAGCACCTGTCGTATGAAGACAGGCTGAGAGAGTTGAGGCTGTTCAGCCTGGGGAAGAGAAGGCTCTGGGGAGACCTTATAGCAGCCTTCCAGTACCTAAAGGGGGCCTGCAGGAAAGCTGGAGAGGGACTCTTTATCAGGGTGTGTAGTGATAGGACAAGGGGTAATGGTTTTAAACTAAAAGAGGGTGGGTTTAGATTAGATATGAGGAAGAAATTCTTTGCTATGAGGGCGGTGAGGCACTAGAACAGGCTGCCCAGAGAAGCTGTGGATGCCCCATCCCTGGAGGTGTTCAAGGCCAGGCTGGATGGGGCTTTGGGCAACCTGGTCTAGTGGGAGGTGACCCTGCCCATGGCAGGGGGTTGGAACTGGATGGTCTTTGAGGTCCCTTCAAACCCAAACCATCCTGTGATTCTGTGACCATCAAGTCAAGCTGTGTTTGGCTGATACCTCTCATCAGCACTGCTTCTTGCTTCGTTTTCTGGGTAGAAGAAGAATTAAATTGTAGGTGTCTGTAACTCTTAGGCTTGAAATCTTCAGGATGCTTTGTGCCTGTGCTGGGTCCTGCGTATTAACGAGATCATTTGGTCTCCCTTGGAAAACTGGCTGCCTCACTTGATTTGCTTCCTTTCTTTTTTCTTTTTCTTTTTCTTTTTTTTTAATTTCACCTGGTTCTCCATGCTCTTAGAGCACACATTGTTCAAATGATAATTGTTTGTGCTCTGCCAGGGCGTTAGACTGGATTTTGTTATTGCCTGCTGTATTAACTCCTGAAAGTTTGCAGCAACATTTGGAAGCTTCCAGAGGGAGTGGCTGACTTCATCGATGTGAGCTCTGCAGAGAGTGCATGCATCTGAAGCAAAACTTCATGGAATTGAAGCAGCTCTCAGCTCCTCCTAGGTGAAGCAGTTTATAGGGTCAGAGCCAGAAGGTCACTGTTACTCATCCCTGTTACTACTTCCTGAGCATTATTGTGACTAGTCCCTGAACAGGAACTAGAGCCGGCATAGCTGCATCCTATAAAGCAGGTAGATGGTTCCTCCATTTGTAAGGAGAGTACTGATTTTAAATTTAATCCTGTTTCATCCTTGGGAAGGAGTGAACGTTAGCATCATTTGAAGGTCATTGGGTGGCTTTTGTGAAATGTGTTGGGTTGGTTTCAGACCAATTCCTGGTGTGTGTTCATCCAGAGATGAATTCCTCTACCACCTTTGGGTCCCATAAAGGAACCAGAGGTGTGCTTGGATCGTAGAAGCTGACCTTGCCCTCGGTAAAATGTGAGGTGTGTTGAGGGCTTTTATGCAGGCACAGCTGCTTTTTCTGTGGTTTTTGCTATACTTGGACCCTGGGAGAGGGTGACTGTCTTTCCTGAAATACAAGTGCTTTGGCATATCTAACCCTGAATGGATGCTCACTGTGAGTACCTGCGAGCCTTGGTTCCCCTTGGAGAAGGACTTGGCGCTTTGGGTTCTTCGAGCTGTCTCCAGCTGGGTCCTTGTAAGAGGACCAAATCTCTTGGTAGTGCTGAAATCCTTGGTCTTGATTCTCATCTTCTGCAAAACACTGTGCGTATTGTCATTTGAGTGGGTTAACTGATGGCTGTTATCACCTGCTGGCTGGCATTTCTCATCCGTGCTCCTGAGGGCGAGGTTCTTGGCGGGAAGGATCCTCTCAGTGCACCCGACGTGTCAGCTCCTAACAGGTTTTACTGGGAGCTGGGTGGCAGCTGACCCACATAATAATTATGTATGAAGAAAACATACCGGCACCTACTTTTGCACGTTATACAAT
Organism: Chauna torquata; assembly: GCA_013399475.1. Lineage (NCBI taxonomy): Eukaryota > Metazoa > Chordata > Aves > Anseriformes > Anhimidae > Chauna > Chauna torquata. Next base: position 396,158 of record VXAL01010211.1, on the reverse strand, counting down.
ACATACTGTGCCTGTTCTGATGTTTGAGCCTTGCCAGAACAGTCTGTGTGGATCTTGAACAATCCAATGAAAGCTAATTGAGGAGGAAGAAGTTTCCTGTAGGTCGTAAGTAAGCTGAGGTTGTTCAGCCTGGCCTGGAAGAATTGCCGGCACAAAATCAAGGGCAGCGAAGGACTGAAAGAGTGAGTGCAATGCCTTTTGTTGCTAACAGCGAGTGAGCAGAGGAGTGAGGACAGCAGTCACATGGGTCAGTGTCCTGCAGCAACTGCAAGGGCGGATCGTGCCCTGACAGGCCGGGAGGCCCAACAGCTCTTGCCGTTTCTGTGCAGGAAGTGGTGGGAGCTGGTGGAGCTTTCCTAAACTTGCCCACATCTTGCGGAAGCGGGGCCTGTGCTGCCAGCAGTTCTGTCAGCACGGCAGTCTGAGGCACGACCCAGAATTATTGCCAGCAAAGGAGTAGATTCCGCAGCACTTGGCCTTTTTTTGTTGGCACTTGGCACAGCGCCCCGTGCACGCTGCCTTTCGTCCTTGGCCTTCGCAGCTCAGATGCTCTGGGCCAAACTGGCAGCACAAGTCCAGAAGTTTCCGTGTTTAGCGCTGTAAAAACTGGTTGCTGGTGTGCATTCGTGCAAGTGCAGGCGCAGGCTTAAAGGGGCTTGTCATTAAATGGGTCTCTCTGCTTGTTACTTTATAAGTATTGTTATGCATCTCTCTCTAACCCTGAAATCCAGGTGCCCTTTATCAACAAGCCAGGAGATAAAATTCACTTTAATGGTTACAGTTATACTTAACTAGATTGCACCAATGTGGCAGAAGGAACAAGGTGTTCAAACGGGCAGTTTATAATGTGCGGTACTACTGGGTGGTAAGGAACAAGATGCCCTCCTGAAGAGAGTAGCTTCGCTCTTAAGGCTCCAGCAGCAGCACTTTGTAAAAGGTAAATTCTGCTCTGTGACAAACATTACTGGGTCCGCTGCGTGAGCTGGCTGTCCAGACATCTACATGTGGTTTTTCTAGCATAGTTGTGGGTTAATTCCTGCAGCCATCTAATGCTGTGGCTGACAAACTAGCTGCATTTCAGGGCAGCCTGTTGGTAGCAGAGCTGTCACAAAGCCTGTGACGCATTGGTCTCTTCAGCGGGTGGCTGGCAGGTGTGGGGACGGAGCAACTACTGCAGTTAGTGCCGAGTTAATCAGTGAGCCGAGCTGGCCATCCTGCTTTCACTGAGTTGGTACTAGAAAGTGATTTGGGAATAAAAGCTTATTTTTTGCATTACTTTATAATGTATTAATTAGGCTGCGTGATACAAGTGCCTTTTGACACCTGCTCCCTATGGGAAACACAGGTGCCATAAGTTTTCCATGATGTTTGGCCTACCACCTGGATTAAGACATTATCTTTATTACTAGTTCATGCTTGGACTTTGCTCTTATATTAGGAGATAAATTATCTAACCATGAGTTGGCTCTTTTAAAACTAAAGCTTTTTTTTTTTTTTTAAACCATTGCATACTATTCATGTAAGAGTTGAATTGTAGGGGCGAGGCTGAGCCTAGGAAACCTTGATCCCTGCAACCCCCATCTCCACCCTGCCAACTGATGGCAGTCGTAAACCCACTGATTGCTAGGCACCAAAATGGCTTCGCGTTCCTATAATGCTTGTGAATTTAGTGTGCCTTTAAGGGAGTATTTTAGTGCTTTAATCACAGTGTCTTTGTCAAGCCCTTGCCTGTACACATACAGCAGCAAATTAGCTGAAGGTGAGATTTCAGCTAGCTCATCCTCCTTGCTAAAAATGATCTAATGTTTATGCTAAATGCTATGGTATACAGTAGCTATGGTTGTCCTTCTAGCAGATGGCAAAAAGTTCAGCAGATTTCTTTTCCAATATATTGCATTCTAATTATGAAGGCTTTTTCAAGCGGCTTGCTCCAGGATATTAATGTTTTGCCACTTTTACACAAAGAAACTCTGCCTGGTAATCTGCTTCATACAGCATAAAGTGATCTTGACTCCAGCAGGAAGCTGGCTGCCAAATCTTGTCACGTCTTTGAGCAGCCCTGTCAGGCATCATCTGTTCTCAGAGCAGGGTTATTGGCCCAGCAGGAACCAAGAACAAGTCTCTGCCCTGCAACGCTCTTTCTTGGGCTTTTGTGACTTCAGAGTTCTCCCTGCTCCCTCCTCCTGGCCCTCCTGAAGCCACAGCACTTACCTCTGGTGGATGCTTCAACCCACACTAAGGATAAACCATTTTTACCTGACTTTACTACTAGAACACATGGCTGGTACCTCTAGGCCTGGAGAGTGTGCAGCAAAGGCAAATCTCCCAAGCTTTCATTGAAGACATTTTTGTTTGCTGAACAATGGGATCATGGGTACATGTGTGTCTGCAGCCTCTAAGGCATCAGTTAGCTCAGGGAGAGGGGAAAACAAATGCTTAACCCCAAACTACTGTGTTCTAGAGCAGATCAAGATTGCTCAAAAGTGGCAGCAGAAATTTACGGCAATCCCAATGTGTGTTTCAACCATCTCAAGCTCAGATGCTCTGGAAATGATAAAGATGTATTTTATTTTCGAAATAGGTGCAGTACTTCTTCAAGATTCTGGACAACTAAGAGCCTCCATCCTCACCCAAAGCAAAAGACGTGGACACCAAACAGTGTGTTCATTCATTTATTTGTCCAATGTTTCAACCTGACTGAAATACAAGATCAACAAGAGCACTGTACTCCTGGCTATTATTACATGTTAGAACATAGAGTTTTGCACTTTAGACAACATTTAACACCATTCTATGGGGTACTGCATTGCTTTTATAAAGTTTAAAATAAAGATTTATTTTCAAACATGTGACTTTGGTTTATTTCATACATTACACTTTCTTGCAGAAAAAATAAAATTGTACAACTGCATAAATATAAAATTCGTCCACCATGAAAATGGTTAAAACATTCAATAAAGACATTAGCACCACAGTGTGCGATGCCTCCAGCAGGAAAAAAAAAATAAAAAGAAAAGAAAATATACAAAGCAAAGAGTTATGCCTATCACTGAGGAGAGTGATAGTCTGACCCAGGTCTCTCACACAACATACTGGAGGATGAGGGAAAAGGTGGAGAGAGGGACAGCATTCGCTACAAAGCACAGTACACAATCATCTATTCTCTTTAACTTCACTTAAGTTAGCTTCCCCTGCCACCCCTCCAAATAAAATACCCTAACACCACAGAAAAGTCAGAAGCCTTATGGAGTGCTGTTAAGTATAGTCTCACAGGTGGGCCTTTCTTTTAAAAGGAACAAAATAATTAGAAGTATCATGCCAGTTCTAGTCCCATTGAGTATTTACACCTTGGACAGCAAAAGTCTTTGCTCACAAGAAGTAGAAAACAGATACAATACATGGCTTGAAAAATGACCAGAGTATGCACCTATAGTACTGTACACTAAATAAAATACACAAGGCAGCAATACTTAGGGGCCAGAAACACTGCTTACTACAAGTCAGTTATGGAATCATAATTTACAGTAAAAATGGGCATGTCCCAAGGCTCAATTTTGTTTTCTTTTGTCATTTACAGTAGAATAAATATTTGTCGCTATTGCTACACTTTGTTTACATTCTAACCTAGTAAATGCAGAAAGCTAGTGTAAAGCATATAGATTACGTGTAGGTCCCATACGTATGACAGTTTGTTCAAGACTAGTAGGTTTTCTTTTTTGTTCTTTTTTTTTTTTTTTAAACCTTTTTAAATGGCTAGGAGGAGAAGGGGGAGGGTAAGAGAGTTGTGCTTACAATCAGCTGCTTCTTATGTCAAATTTAATATCAAAGCGTCCCTGGAAGCGGTCTTTGTCGCTGTACTGGATGTTCTGCCCATAGGCCCTGCATTCCACACGCACTTCCACATCGTAGGTCAGGTTGGTGAACTGCACTGCCACCAGTGGCTGCAGGTACCGCGGCTGCAGGAGCTTGCCGTAGTACGGGTAGTACTGCAGGGCAAAGCCTGAGTAGCCTCCCATCCCATAGTACTCCACTGTGCCTATTTTGTCTGCATCATCTTCTCTCTGAGAGATGGGGGAAAGAAGAAAAGATGACAATTACCCAAACACTGCATTTTGCAGCTGTTTCCCCTAGCGTCATCTGTTTTTCACCAATACCATGCCCTGTGTTTGGCGATCAGTGATCCTCAGCTCGAGAGCACGAGGACCGTCCGACGGTGGAAGGGACAGTTACGAGCTGTCTAACCAGCAGCTGCAAAAGAAGTGCCTCCCAGCATGTATCATCCAGGAAGAGAGCTTTTTTAAAGTTATTTATTTAAAAACTCAACCACTTCTTGGTACACTCAGAAGTCACCACAGCTTCCTGTCATACCAATGCACTCTTTGTTTTTTAAAAAAAATAAAAAATAAAAAGCCTCTGCTATTTCTCAGTGGCTTTAGAATTCAAAGCAAAGTATCTCTTCACCAGAGCCATTTTTCAACCATCGTTGCTAAGAACGCCACTACATCGCTTGGAAGCTGTACGGCCACTTTTGAGGATCCCTTTTACTCCCTGGCCCTGCTGTTACCCCTCCCTGTGAGGACACGGCTGTCGTTCATCGCCAGTGGCATTCTGAGAAACTCCCGCTCCTAAGGGGAAGAGCTCCCAAGTAAGAAGCACCCCAGCCGTCTGCAGAAAGGCAGAGGTAGGCAACCACAACTGGACAAGGACTCAGGTGGTCTTTGCCTGCAGTTTCCTGACTCTCCTTTGTTGCACCTCACTCACCTTGGCAGCACAGTGGACAGGAATGAGATATGGGTTGTATTTTCCCATCACCTCTGCAGGGAGGCTCTCATTTACTGGAGCCTAGAAGAAACCCAAAACAAGGAAATGTTACACGCTGGATGCATCTTTGCACACTGGAGCACCTTTGCAGCAGCAAAGCTCAGTGGTACCAAACATAACAGTTAACGGGAATCCCTTCCGGCTCAGCTTCAGAGGCAGCAGCAACAGTAGTTCTTGGGACGGACAAGCAGCGTAACGCAACCACACGCAGTGTAAGTTAACTACCAAAGCAAGCGCTTCAGGGTATTTTTCATTTCATGGAGTCACTGACAAAAGCGTTTCATGGTAGAGTGCAAGCTGCTAGCAGGGTTGGTTTGTGCAAGTGTCAGGCAGTGGCAGAATGAGACGCTCTGCTGGAAGGTTTGCTACCTGCGTGCCAGGTGAGCACAGTTAGGACTGGAAATGCACAGCAAAGAACAACAGAGGTAGTCACACCCTGATGTTCCTGAACTTTGACATCACCTACATGGAAGGACAAAGGCTCCAAGTAACCCAGGGAAAGCTGGGAGTGTCAACTCCGACGCTGGTCTCTTGGTAACAGCAGGAGTTAGGCTTCACATCCGTGCAGAGCTCACATCTGCCTCACAAACACCCTCCCCAACACAAGAGCTGTACGGTCTCTGCTGAAGCGTGGAATGGGGGAAACGAATACTGCCTTGGACACACACGTCATTTCTAAATCAAGCATCTGAAGTCATACCTTGACCAGACCCTTGCTCTCTAAACATGGCCTGGAGCTTTTCAGAGCTCTGTGGCAAAGAATGGAGGAATGCACCAAGCCCTTCTCTTCCCTGATCATCAAAATGATGGCATCTTATGCCATCCCACAACTGCCACATACCAAGCACAGCATGTTCGTGCTAAAAGGATCCTGTTTCCACCCAGCATCAGATTATTCAAAATTCAACTGATTTAGCACAGGACAGCCCCCCTTTGTAGAAAAATATTCCTCAAAACACATTAGCTAGCCAGTCAGTACCTCTCCCCCTCCTCTCAGCTACATTGGAGGACAGTGACGAAGGCTGCTTGGTACACCATTTGCACCGCTTTCCATCCAGAAGATGGAGTGCCATGTTTTGCACAACGCCTCATTTAGTACCATGTACTCTGCCACTGAGTTCTTACAGAATTTTTTAGCATTTAAATGTGCTGGCAAAAAAACTAAAAGCGTCTCCTGCCCAGATTAACCTCCTTCAACATTTCTGCAAACCTGCTACTAGGTGCAGCACTGAGCAGGGGGGTGACAGCAGACGTACTACAGCGTTTCTGAAGATGCATTAAATAACCTGAAGATCTCCTCACCTTTCTTGCAGTAAGAGCTGTGCCAAACTCTCAGATGTAGTTTATGCTTTATAGACTACGTATCAATCTAATACCCCATATATAGCACTACTTCATTTAATCAAGTGGTTTTAGCAAGGCAGTGTATTGGGTTTACGCTCGGGGGGAGGAGGTAGAAGAGGGTGGATGGGGGGAAGGTGTTTTTAGTTTGCTTTTAGTTTCTCACTGCTCTAGTTCGCTAGTTATAGTAATAAATTATACTAATCTCCCTATGTTGAGTCTGTTTTGCCCGTGACGATAATTAGTGAGTAACTTGCTCGTCCTTATCTCAACCCTTAAGCCCTGGTCCATCATATTTTCTCCCCCTGTTTCTTTGAGGAGGGGGAGTGAGTGAGCGGTTGTGGTGGAGGTCACCTGTTTAGCTGGGTAAAACCACCACAGGCAGGCAACTCTGCACTGCCTGAGGAAAAAAGGCGAGTAGATGGAGGCATGACACAATTTACTGATCTTACTACAGACACAGTAGGTCTGGGACTGTCACGCAGAAGCACACAGTTAAATGGGTTTCATCATTTGAAGAAAACACCTTGTTAGAGCAGTTCAGTTAGCAGGCTCTGCAAGGCACCCGACAGTTAACCAGGAGTTTGTTCGCACTGTGAGAGTTCACTGCTACTTGCTATGAACTTGCAGCGTGTGGTTTGCATTGCTTTTTAAAGAAAAGTATTTTTAAAGCCAGTCATTCAAATGGTCTCACAGTCTCTCCTCTGCAGAACGGGTTTAATACTAATGTCTCTCCAGAGACAGAAAAGCAGGCACGAATTGAATAACTTTTCCAGAGCCACAGCAAATCTGCAGCCAACTCCCCATCCTTATCAGTAGCTTCTGTTAGAAAGGGAAGAGATACTTGCCTTAGGTTTGAAGCCGATAATTCTGTTGAGCTTGACGATGATGCATGGTTTGCCATCCTTGTACCCAAAGGTGGGATCATGTATTCCAGAACAGTTTTCCAGCCATTCACGTTTGAATTTGCAGACCTTCTTCTGGCCTTGGGCATCACTGTATGATCCTCTCTCTTTGTAATCTGTAGGTATGTCTACCGTGGTGGAGGAACAGAAAAACAACCGTATGCAACGTGACCTTCTGCGTGTCAGTAACAGCTCTATTTACGCTTCACTGTGTAGTTAGGATTTCCCACTTGCCCAGACAGGTGACCCCACCTTCTAGAGGCTGACAGCACAGACCTGCACCCAGCCACTCCCCCACATGTGGGCCGATCACGGACCAGCGAGTTTGCGGGGGCTTTGTTTTCTAACTGAGGATTCTTACGGGCTACAAGAGAACAAACACCGCAATGAATTTATAATTCACAGGCACGGAGATTTTTTTTGGCAGCTTTTACAGGCGGGCACCCCTCAGATTTTACATGCACGTGTTATGAGGTGACAGTCTCACTTCCCATTATCACGTATAATCTATTAAAGATTAACATCTTCCAGATGTTTTGCTGCGTTGCATCAAGAGGACCGACACTGGCTTTAGCAAAGCCATCAGTAAACTCCCCCGAGGCTTTCAGGGAGTACGTAAGCTCAGTGCCACATGCTTTTCAGAGTCAGCTGCAACTTTCCCCAAGTGAAATCTGGAAATCCCCAGCCACATAGCCTATGCAGCCCCTGGCCAAATCTGGTCTGTCCAAATTAATCGTTTAATGAGCAGCAATAGGCCTGAAACCAAAGACCAGCAGTTAAAGTTTACCAGTGTGGCGTTGGTAACAATGAAAGGAAGAGCTGAAGACAGAGAACACCACTACTAACCCTCAGTTTTTGACAGACCTGACACAGAGGCACTGGTCAAAGACCTCAACTGTAGAAAACAATCAAGACTTACCCCCGCAGTCCTGAAATACTATGTTTTCAGTTTGTTGATCAGCACTGTAGTCCTTTAAGAACTTCTCAAGATTCTTCACATATGGCTCATAACTTTTGGAATCGGAGGCAGTAAAGGAAATTTCTGTCTTTTGTACCTGGGGGACTTGAGTCAGTCCTAAGGAAAGCAAAATCCGGAAGAAAACATTAAGTACGCTTCAGAGCCGCACAGCCTCTGGACAGTGCTACACATGCCAAGAACATAGAGCATTCTTACTAATCTGCATTTTTCAGACCTCAGGACTTGCACAAAACAACTTAAGCTCACTAGAGGGGAGGTTCTGAAGGGCTCTTATCTCCTCTTTCCAACAACAGTCTGGAATATTCGTCACGATGTTTGCATCACTAAGCAGATAAAAATCACAGAGCCAGAAGGGAGGCTACAAGTCAAGGTTTTCCTCAAGAAAAACAGTCACCTGCAGGCCCCTCTGCCTGCTTCTGCCTCCTCCCCAGGGACAGAAGGGAAACGGTCTGCGTGTGAGAGCAGCCGCACAACGAACTCCCGCGGAAGCCTGCTCTTACATACGTATCCCTTCAGGGTGGCCTGAAGGTCTGCAACGCTACGTGTCTAGGATGCATCAGAGATGCCTACTTATGAACCCTTGCAATAGCAGACAACAGGGGTTCCCTAAGCTAGGTATGGCCTCTGCTGGTTGCAATCCACATTTCCCTTGTGTGGTCTCCCTTGTAGGATGCAGGGCAGGAGACATTTTCTCAGTAAATTAATCAGCCTGATCATTTTGTCTCGTCTTTTCACTTCTTAAACATCATTTCTGACTGTAGAAATAGCACCCTGACCTCTCTAATCAGAAACACATCACTGAGCAGGAAATGCCACCACACAGGAGAGATGTTTAAAAGACCGTCCTACATTCTAGGCTGTGTAACTAGCCCCGATTTTGACTTTAGGAGGATGAGTAGAAAAAGAACGCATGGGCAGAAGGGACTAGATACGAGTAATGCCTGTAGAGCGTGAAAAATACCAAGCCCTTTGCTTGTCATTATTGGACTTGGAAATAGCCGCTCTTGCATGAAGTTTAGGTCACATTTTAATTGAATGCATTGATGCATGGCTAACACTTCAGTTTTAAACTAATGGGAACTGGACTTCATGCTGCCTTTGTGGCTGCCACTGTAATTATTGAGGTCTCAACTTCTGCTCAGTTCATCGTCTTCATTGTAGCAAGAACAAAAAAGGGAGCAGGGGAGCAGCATTTGCTTTGACAGCTTTGAGAACAGGTCTGTTGCCAACAAGTTCCTCCGGTACAAAACTCGGGCAGCTTAGCTGGCTGGCCCCAGCCCACGAGAGCTTGTGACTCCAGCAGTTTTTCCAAAGCCACTTGAGTGCTTCTGCTTAGTCCCTCCTCAGGCCAGCTCACCACTCCCCCCTACCCACTGAGGTGGAATTTGTAACCTAGGACAAAGATTAGCTTTGTTCCCCTAAACGCAGCTCCCAGTAGCCAAAGATAGCGAGACATCCAGCGAGCAGCTTGCGGTTTCAAGTTTTATTCCAGGAAGCAGCTTTACCCTCTCCCATCTCCCTTTGGTACAACTCGACCAGGTTGAGCGTTGCAAGTTTAGAAGCAACTCACTGCTCCACCAGCAGGATTAAGTCTCACCCTTCAAAGCCAGTGGAGTTTCAGCCCCTTTTCAAGCAATTACTTGCTTTCTTGCTTCACAAATGGTTATATATATATATAAAATAAATAAACTGGGTTCACTTTTAGTAAGGCAGTCACATCCTGCCAAACTCTCCTCATATTACTGGTCCACTAGGAAGCAATAGGCTCAGCATTACTTAAAGTGACTATCTGGGTCTGCCTTTTCCAGAGTTCAAGTTACAGTTATCACTTGAGTGTGTAAATATATTCAAGAAAGCTTTGCCAGGTTTATTAAGCTTTCGTCAGGCAGCTGAACTATTGACTTTGCTGAGGACCACTAGAAGCAAGGATAGAAGCAAGGAAGTCCCCACCCTTTTTTTTTTTTTTTTTTTAATCTTATCCAAGGTAGTGCATAAAGGCACCCGCAAAGGCACAGCAAAGGCAAAGGGAAGGGCAGCATAAGCAGTGTGGCAGCCTGCGGGGGGTCCCCAGCAGATTATCCCCACTCCGTGGTGAGGAGAGCCTGGCCACGGGCACATACAGTTCAAAGCCGATCCTCCACCCAAAGTGACTTGGAGAACTGACTCCCAGCCCAAAGGATCCGTCTTGCAAATCCTGGCAGAGCAGCACCACAGCCCCAGCAGCACCTCCATGCAGCCACTCCAGCAGCCAGTGCAAGAGAAAACCCTTCCTGGGCAGGTGCTAGACTGAGCTGTGGCCACAGCCTGGCCGCTGTCAGCTGAACTCAGGGCCTTTAAGGGTTCTTGGTCAAACTGGAGCAGGTCATGCTTTGGTACAGCAGGTGCTTTCTTTGTTTAGGATGAGAACAAAGTGGAGATCAACCTTCCCACTCATGAGACAAACAAGCAAATCTATGTGAAAATGAAAGGCACTTTATCCTGATTAAAAATGTATCACTGGTTTCCACCACAACTTCTGTACTCACATGCCCTTGACTGGCTGCAGACAGAGCCCTAAGCACGGATCTATCATTTATTTCCCTCCTTGTTATCCCTTCTGTGCCACCTGTATGGTTATATCCAAAAATAAAAGTTTCAATGCTGCTATCAGAGCAGCACTATCAGTGAACCCTTCCCAAGCAACTTTGTTTAAAAAAAGTGTTGATTTGATATTACAAGAGGAGGTAACCTCTCTGAAACACTTCTGTAGCCTTTCTGAAACCCCCTCTCATCCCCACTGGGAAAACTGGAGCAAGTAGGGGAAAAGAACTACAAAGTTGAGCCAATTCCAGTGCTACCTACCACGGGCTGGTAGGCATGTAAGGAAATATGCAGCTCCAGTGAAGTACAGGGATGACTGAACTCCTGCACATGAGGAAGCCATTCACAAGCAAGCTCTAGGGGAAAAGAAATGAAGCCTCAAGTGTTTTCATAGCCAGGAGTCTAAACGACCCTCTCCTCATTTTCAAATTATGAGGTTTGCCACAGTTCACCTCATGTTATTACCAGAGATGCACCAGAGTCACATGTGGTGATGATTCTTCCATGTTATGAGCAGCAGCAAGTCACTTATTGCTAGGAAAATACTGACAATACTTCTGATTTTGAAATACTATTTCCGTAATTGCCTCTTGGAGTGCTTTGCTAGGAAATAAGATTACTGTTTTCACCTGACTGACACTGTCCACGTAAGTGATGAAAGATGCCCTGACATAATAACAGATACCACCTTCTGTTGACTTTCTAACTCTGACTATATCAAGATATCTAAAACCAAGCAAGTGTGAGAACTTATTTAATTTTTTTTCCAGCTACAGTTCCACTCCCAGAATACTGTTGCATGTTAATATCACATTTATTCAATTTCATTTAAAACCGTCTTCCACACAGACTATCGTTCTAAGCTGCAGGAACAAGTCTTTTGGAAAAAGTGTCCTGAGGGTGAAGGGGAAGAAACTAGAAGTGGTAGGTCAGGCTTGTTGTTAGGAATGGTTGTGCAAGTCCATAGTGACTACAGTTGCTTCATCATGCAACGCTCATTTCCCAGTACCATGTCCTCTTGGTTCAGAATGAGTCTAAACATTACTTGGGTGACACAGATGACATTCAGCGACCACTATACCATTCCTACTTAACACCCCCGCACCCTCACTAAATGAGGGTGGACTTTAAAAGCCACCATGCTAATTGATGTCCTTCCAAGCTTCAAATCACCCTCTACCTCATCCCAAAAGTGGAAAAAGCAGGTGCAAGTTTTCTACAAATGCAGCAAAATCCGTTTGGCTTGGAGGCAGAGTGTCCCTGGAGCTTGAGATTCAGACATTTTTCATACTTTGGTGCTGAGACGAGGCAGAAAAGCGTGACTTGACAGGAGGTGGCACATGTTCCTTGTGGCTTTCCTGTCACCCTTGCTTCCATCTCCCAGCTACTATCTGAGCTAAATAAGCCAAGTGGGGAATACACCAGAGCATCCTTCCCTATTACACGCCACCCAAGCACATCGTGGCAAGGCAGTGTTGAAAGCAGCAGAGACACGAGATCTCCTGACATGAGTAGGAAATCCCCTTTTTAGTCACCACTTAAAAGCCTTGCACAGCAGTGAGCTCCCAGCCCTACACCAGCTGTAGGGCAGGTATACTGTTTCGCAGGACAAACACCACAAGATGGCAGGATACACAGCCCAATTTAGATTGGGGTGGGAAAGAAGAAAATGGATTTTAAAAAGCATTTAGTACTCTGTTTAAGAGGCAATATCCTCATCCTCCCCTATTAGCAGGGTAAGTGCTGTGATTAAAGCGGGGTCCGAGCCACAGCACAGGTGGACATCTACCGCGAGCAGGGGCTGTCACAATGGCAAGGCTGGACAAGGTGAACCATGCTGCCCCTTCCCCCAGCCCAGGACAAGAGGGAAATTATGGCAGAAAGGTACAACACTCAGCCTGCCCTGAAGCCCTGCGTAACACTCCTGTTGTGTTCAGTGCAGGAACCAATTAGCATATTAATGACATTTGGCTACAAAAATAGCACTTTATGGCTTTCAATGCTATACCCATGTCAGTAACTCAATGAAACATCCTGCAGCTTCTGCTGCTGTTAGGAAATATTTGTATTACAAAATGAGACTGGTATTACAGCAGCCCCTACAGCATCTTCTCCTGCAAGCCTTGAAGTAGAGTTTAGTTTCCACCTTTCCCAACCATTCTGGGCTCACACAAGTGACTTACCCAAGAAGGACAGAGGATGTCAGAGGAGTAAGCCACAGTTTTCTAGCTTCCTAGAACATCCAGGGCCCTACCAAGCTGCCAATGTACTTACTTGGCTCACAACTCTCCCCACAAGAACCAGGAACTAGAATTGCACAACATTGTTTTACGTCGTTCATAGTCTGCAGGGCTCCCAGTTCATGGAAAATTAGATTTAAGTGAGCGAGCAAACGTGTTAGTTGTCAGAAATGCAGTTCTGCTCACAATGCAGGAAAGACCCCCATGCAGCATGGAAAATACATGGATTGCTGACCTCCTGCAAGCATCAGTGCAGCAACTCACTGCAGCGTCAATCTCTACGAAAGCCCATCTTATTTTTGACACATTGGCCTAATAGGTGTTGTGCTCCAGGGCAAGGAACAGACTCAACATTAACATCCAGGCTCCAACACACCTTACACCTAGCTTGTCCACATCTGCAGAAAGTCATCAGATGTGCCCTGAAAAGGGCTCTGCGCTGTTAACAGGTAAATATTCCCTTCAAATGGTATGCATGTGCCATTACAGTGGGTTTGAAACCCTTTTCAATTGGGCTGCCTACTGTCATTCATTCAAGGAGCTGAATTTTTGTTCTGCTTGGTTTCAGTACAGAAAGCCCATTTCAAATTCAGGAGAACCCTCAAAACCTTTTATTTCCCTTCCATTTTGCTTTCTATAGCACACACTAAAACAGCATCTTGAAATTCAGTTCCTTTTTTGTTAAGAAAGGATGAAGCTCAGAAAAGTGGTGCAGTATGCTATTAAGAGATAAATAAAACTCTGCAGGCTGAAATCGTGCACAAAAATTTTACTACAGAATTGCTTTCAAATTAGCTTTGTGTAATAGTGGTTTGCAATTCTAACAGTTTACCTAGAATGAGTAATTATGTGACATCAGGCTAAACAGCACGTCTGTCTGGATATGACCCAAATCCATCGCTCCTTTGCTAATTATTTCACGTCTGGTAAGACCACGGGCTTCAGCCAGGGAAAGCCATTTAAATAACTGTTCCACCATTAGCCATGTAAGTCTTTTAGATGCAGCTAGCAGCTCCAGTCAGCAGTGACAGTTTAGTCATTCCTGCAAGAATCAAAAGCCTGATGTAGAGGTGGAAGTGACCACCTTCAGTGCTGAAGACAGCACTTACCCCAGCCACACTGATACCTTAAGTGTCACACTAACACTGCAGTTCCAGTCGTTCGTTTTAAAAGTGCTGGTAGAAAAGCAGTTATCTGAAAAAGATGATTCTCTACAGACATATTAACACCATCTGGTGAAGGCAACATTCCCTGCATTGTCAGAGCAGGGAATAGTTGCAGCATAGCACTGCAGACAGCAGGGCTGTAAGACACCGTGTGACACTACAGCCAGTTTCTGTAGCTACAAGCCGTCAGCCTCACAATTGTCACTTAAATACCACTGTTATTAAAAGCTTCTGAACTGTTTTACAGAGCAACTGGAGACAGATCATTACCATACCCAGTGCCAAGCAGCCTCAAGGTCATTTGTAACGTGGGAGAGCAGCAGTTGCGCAGCTCCCCGCCACGCGCTGAGCGGCCGCTGGCTGCAGCAGGAAGCAGCGCAGAGCCCGACCTGCAGCAGTGGCTGGTTACTCCATTTGCCACAACCTAAGGCAGGCTGGCTACAGACAGCGCTCAATTTCCACTTCAAGCAGAGACTCCTGTTTTGTCAGGCAGAGAAAGGTCATGCATCACAAGCTGTGAGACCCACCTCTAACCCTCCCACTCCACATTTGAGGGAAATACCCATCTGTAGATGCTATTACTTCCTCTAGCTCACACAACTAGTGTCAGTGTAGTTCAGTGTTAACGAATGTAATTCAGTAAGCACATCCAGAATTGGTATTGCCCCCTTTCTCCCAGTTTCAGATAGAGCTAGCATTTTACCTTTGTCCCTTCATTTTTCCCAAGGGAACGCAGTGGCTATGAAGAAAAACTGAACCCAACCTCTTCACACAGCTCATTCCCAAGTGAAGTCTGAGCCTTACTCCATTGCTTTGGAGTAAGGGAAGGGGAGAGCAACAATCTGGGTTCAAGTTCCTCTCTGACAGGAGGAACACTTCATGTGATGCAACCTTTAATTCTAGCAGGATTGCCTTCAAGCCCCAGTGCTGTTAACACAGAAGGCTTAGAACATACCCACCCCCTACAAATATGTGTTGCAGCAATGAGATGCTTATTTCATCCTCCTCCTTGAGGTGAGTAACTGAACCGCCTCCCCAGAACAGCCTGCACCCAGTCAAACATGGGCCTCCCAGTAGGTTACCTGGAGGCGCCACTCGGTCCTGGTATTTGGGTTCAAAGTCACTGACGGTGAGCAACATCACTTGGATGGTCCCAATGAATATACCTGCCAGGCAACCGTAGAAGATGACATAGAAGAGGAGGATCTTAACTGCAACAGAAAACAAATGGAAAGAAATCAAATCAAGCCCCCGAGATTTGGAATCAAAGCATGAAGATTAAAACATGTTCTTCTGCATTTTAATGGATCTCTTGGCTGACTGACGCTACCGTGAGGTGACAGGCTTTCAGTGAAGCACATGCCCAACACTAAGAAGACCTGCTATACATTCCACACAGCTCTGGGCCTCACAGCTATTTCCAGGGAGTCTACAGGAACTGTTAGATTCAGGTTTACAAGTGTTGGTAAAGTCTGACCTCCCCTGGTAATCCAGACTCTGCCCTCCATTAGAGACAAGAGGAGCAGAGTCTAGGCCCAAGTTAGTGCCAATACGCAGTCTCAAACGTAGGACAGGACTTGGATGTGTCACAGCACTCCGCATTTACCAACCTTGTACATCTACAAAAGCACTCCAGCACTGCTCATACCGATTAAAAACTGAAGTATGTAATAAATGCAAGACTGAATTCAGTCTGGTCTGAAGGGAGATGCCTAGAATAATCTTGGTGGGGGATGAGCCTGAGACGCAGCATGGCTCAGACTCTGGGTATCAGTTACCAGATCGCCGGGATTATCTCAACTGATTAACTGCACAGTAACACGCCGTACTAGGCATCACCAGGCCGCCTACAGGAGGGCTAAGCCAGCCCATGCCAAGCAGCTATATGCTAATCACGCTGCAGGAACGAGCCGGCCCCACTGGCCAAGGAGCACTTGAAAGAGAGCCTGCTTGGTCTGTGTCCTAACCGGGCTGCAAACCTGGAAGACGAGGTTTATTTGGAGGACTCAAAGTGAACAGACAAGGGCAGGAGAGGAAGCAGTAGGTGAAGGTATTCCTCCTTGCCTGAGCCCCATCACAAAAAAGCTCCATCAGTGGAGAAGCCTCCTGATTAAAGCAGCCATTTCTGGTTGGTTTCATTTCCCATCTATTAAAGAAACACGAGCAGGAGGGACAGCCAGCAACACAGAGGCTGAGGGACACGCTTAGAAAGGCGCTCCATCCTCTTGTCCTCCTCACGCGCACCGGAGACAGGGGAGGCAGCCAGGGCTGGTGAGCAGAGCTTGGTGCGATAACGTGGTGCTCCAGGAGTTAAAAGCACTCTTTGGTATCCAGGCAGCGTAAAGCAAATGGTCATGACGTCAGAGACATTTGGAAATTTTTTCCAGAGCACGGTCATAGGAGGTGCTGTTGTAACAAACCAAACACTAACACTGTTGTCTGCAGCGTAACGCCTTTGAGTTTTGTAACATCAAAAGGCCAACGCCGGGAGGTAGCTTATTTAATCAGTTTCCCAGCCAGGATGCTCTTAACACCAAAGACACCTTAAAGGTCAAGGTTTCAGAAAACGCACAGCAGGTCTAGCGACCGAGCACAACAGGGTTGTACAAGAAAGCTTGCCGCAACAGGTAGGCTTATAACGGAGAAATTTGGTTGTCAGCCTGCAGATCAGCTCCACAAATAGACAGCGGTCCTAGACGGATGGTACGTGCGGTCTGTGAGAAGGACCTGGACAGCCTCCGCGTCGGAAGCACTGCGCAGTTGCCTGGTGCCTCAGGAGCAGAAAACACCTATCCGTGCGCGCCCGCGACCCGATTCTGCTCACGTAAAGATACAGCAGAAGCCTGCTCCAGCCCGCCAGAGCTAAAGCTGGCAGCTCCGGATGTGGCAACTCCAGCCGATCCACTACAACAGGAGCTGAATTCAACATCGCGAGGGTGGCAGACCAGCTGTGGTTGGCAGCAACTGGAAGACCGTCTATTTGCGTACAGAAAACATTAAATGCCTCTTAGTTCCTAAGAACTATTTGCACAGCGCCTAATAAATGCATGGGGAGCGCACAAGCATCGCTGCACATACGGCCGCTTCCTTCTTGCGGGAGCGATAAAGGACAATTGTTCTCCCACGACGAGGTAAAATTAGCTCGGCTTCCTTTTTCCGGGGAGGGGGGAATAAGGAAGAAAAGAAGCGACCGCGGTCCGAGGAGGGCCGGGGCAGGGCCGCCGGCCGGCGGTGCCCCCGGGGCCGGGGAAGGAGACCCAAGGACGAGGCGCCCTCGCCAAGGTCGGCCCGCCCCGGGCTCCATCCCGGGCCCGGCCCA